>VXAB01010099.1:273953-487727 GCA_013399175.1 Odontophorus gujanensis | reverse complement strand
TTTTTTTTTTTTTTTTGGTAAGTAGACCTCTTGGACCGATTCCCACTAATCAAATCAGTGGAAGTGGAAGGTGCCATCTTCTGATGGTCCCTCACTGTGGACATCAGATGGCGTGGGCATATCACTTTGACTATTTAGTACCTCAGTTTACTTCTCCATTAACATGAGCTCTGTTCTGACTCTCCACAGTGCTTTTACCCTGGGGCTCTCAGAGCTCTCTTCTTAGCTCTCCTCCCTCAGATAGTCAAATCAGATTTTTTCATTTTTCTCAAAGAGAAAACAATACTAATTCTTTTGCTCATTAAGCTGTTAATGGTAAGGAGGCCTGCTGAGTTTAGTTATCTTATGAAACATAAACACAGTGAGGTTAGTCTTCCTACTCAAATTACTATACTAGTGCAAACAGAAATGAACAAAAAAAGCCTGAATGAATCAGGGTTCCCAATCCTGGGGACCAGAGAAGGAAGGAAGAAAAGTAACACTTAGAAAATGTCGCTCTTATCCTCCCCTGTAAAGACCCACCAATTAATAGTAATCAAACAGAAATTCACTGACTCTGTGTAATCTCTTTTGCTTCTTTGCAAAAATACCTGCAGTAAGGCCTGGATTTTATTTATATTATAATTATTATGTTTAATAAATGTTAAAAATTAACTCCTGTTCCACCAGGTGATTGTAATTTATTCAGCCAAGAACATCTAGTTTTAAGTCTGAGAAGGGCTGGCAAATCTCTGCAATGGTGTGTAAAGACAACACAAACATCTCAACACATTCATGCTTGTGCTTGGCCTCTGGCTGTGCTCACTCCTGGATCTGTGTGTTCTGATGGCACTGAGCCCAGGAGGGCCTGCCATGTCCTAGGGATGCAGGTACTGCATAAAGAGGGGTTTTGTGGGCAGCTTGCCTAAAGCTATGAGTGGTATTGCCACCTACAAAGTATCCTTTCCTCTGTGAGAGTGACACGAGTGCCCCTAGGCCCTTTTTGGCATATGTGTGTATGAACAGGTCCAAGTGGAGGGACAGGACAACGGTGTGGGAAAACACCATTGTCAAAGGGGAAAATGGCATTGCTTAGGTAGACAAGGTACCTTTGGTAGCTAGGAAAGGATATAAAGGCATAATTGCATTAACATCCATCCCTCTGGCTGAACGATGATTCAGGGCAAGCAGCAACTGAGGAAAGAGGCTGGTCATGAAGTACTGTGTGTGTCTATGCGCACCCACAAACACAGCCCTGATTTGGAAACTTTCAGTTCCTTTTCCCTTTCAATATGAAATCAAGTTTCAGTTTGAAAAAAGACCATTACAGTCTGTATTTTTGTTAATTGTGAAGTAGTTTTTCTGGACAATGTATTCTATTCACAAGTTGCAACAGAAAATTAGAAAATCTTCACTGTGGGTGCATGCTTTGAAGACCTTCCTTGCTCTAAAAGGTTCAGTTCCTTCACCTCATTGATCTGCTGCTTCTGGAATCCATTGGCTGACTCCAGTAGTTCAGATGTGATATTATGAAGGAGAATGGGTATCTTCTCTCCAGCCCCATAAATGGTGGTCTGTGGAGGGCATCCATTGAACTCAGTGCCAGTAATATGGTCCATTATATATACGTTAGGAAGGCAAAGCAGCAACACAATTTGACAGCTGTAAGAAAGGGTGGAGGGAAATTCCTCCATGCTGCCCATTCAGATTTTCCGGAAGTACTATGAAATAAGTTTACCTCTACTTCACCATTTCACGTCCAGCCTCAGAGCAGTTTGTACCTTTCTATTGGAAAATATCTGGGCAGGAGCTGGAGAAAAGTTTTCCCTTCAGATTTGCCCTTTCTGAAGAAGCAGCTCTGTTCTCTACCAGCTCAGCAGGGAGCTGAAGGTCCCTGCCAGGACCATGTCTAGCCATGCCTCTCTCTTGTCCAAGCTGATTCAATGAGCCCGGCTGCCTGAATTGCTTCTGCTTTCTCCATTTCAGCCTCCATGGCACAGCTCCCAGTGGGGGTGCTTGAGCTTCCACACTTGCAATGCTCTTTTCATAAGTGCTGCGAAGGTGACTGTGGACACATGCTTGTATCACTTATGTTCTCACAGTATTCTCAGTCAGGGGAGTAGAAAGGCTAGAAAGCTATTTGGTGGCATCTCCAAAATTTTAGCAGGTCTCTGGCTTTACTAGTTTAATACTGGCTGGCGTAGACTAATTTGCCCTCTTGTTCCCAAGGACAAGATTACCAGTGTCACGTATTAATGAGGCAACCAGGAGGAGACATCTCCTCTGTACAGGCAGGACTTCTTTATCCAATGGTTTCTTTCCACCATCTTTCTATCTTGCAGTGGAGACTCTTGCTCATGTTCTAAAGGGAACTTTAAACAGAATATTTTAAGATGAGAATATTTCCCCAGCTCCTAGAAAAGGTTAGACACACAGCCCTGAGCTTGGCAGTGCCTGATTGCTATCAGAATAAGCAGCTGTGCTCACCTTGTCTTGGATTTCTTTGTAGGAGATGGGCTGACTCTTAGAAGGAAATGCTAAGGCCACACAGGTTGTCATGGCTCTAGTCTAACCAGGTGTAATGACTGAGGTTTTGCAGGTGAGCTGCAGTTAAGGGAAAAAATAACGGATCATGGGTCAGATCCATCCCCAGTGCAACTCCACCATCTTCAGTAAGTTACCCCTGGGTGAATCTAGCTCTGTGTTCCTCCCTCATAAAATAAAGCAAGATCCTTTCTGCAGTAGAATCAATTGGAAAAGGGAGAAAGAAAGAAAAAAAGTGTTTTCTTCTAACCTATATTAAAAATAATCACTTTTTCTTGCACAATGGGGCAGGGAAGACCAGTCCTGCCAGACAGCCAGAGTACAATTTCCTCAGCATGTCACAGGGGAAAAAATTGGCATAACCAAGGGGTCTCTTTCATCTGTGCTCAGTTCTAAACAGTACAAAGGAGAGGGGAAAACATAAATACATGTGTCAATATGGACAGATACTTGTGCTTCCTAGACTGATTGTGTCACCAGTGTGAGATCTGGAGGACTTTTGCACAAATACAGAGTGACTTAGAAATGAGGATTATATTCCTTCTGTTGATCAGACCTGTTGTTTAAAAATAGTAAAAAATATCTTTTATGGATGCCTGCTAGAGTTCTCACTGCTGTCTGGTGTTTTCTGTTTCAGCTTTCCCTTCCCTTTTGGCAGGTCTGTTGTGTACGTGAGCTCTACGGGAATGCAGAAAAGCCACCTGAGGGAGAAAATTGCTAATCACTAAAAATTACTAATCATTCTTTCACACTAAACAAATCCCACTGAGAGGTTTTTAGTTACACAAAGGTGGATTTTTTTTTCATTCCCCTTTTCCCTTTTTCCTCCAGCTGATGATACAGAGGTGTAAAACGGAGGATATCACACCCTACTATGCATTAACTGCGGCATTTTCGCATGATAAGATCTAAGTCTGAGTCCAAAATGAAAGCACAATAGCCTGAAAAATCTTCTAATGCTCACCACTAGCACTTTGCAACCAAAGCAGCAGGAAAAGGAATTAAGACAGTCTTGGAATCATCTTTCTGAGGTTATTTGTATTCCAGTAGCGGTGTGGTCCCCTTGCTGAGACTGTGACCCCCGTGTGTTTGCACCCCTAAAAGAGCTTGCTGTGTAAACAGATGAGGGAGAAGGTTAGAAGAAAAAGACAGTTTGTTCTGCAATTCTTACAGGACACTGTGGGAGTAAGTGCTTGTCTCAGGGTCACTTCAGACCTTTCCAGCAAAGCTAGATGCTAAACCTACTTCTCAGTGCCCCATCCTGACCGGAGGAATCTTCTGCCTCCCAGCACACTCCCCTACTCTTAGAAAGACCTTTCTTGGAACATCTCCAGGAACACAAAGCTGTTCTTGAATTCATCCCAGGAATAGAATAATCTTGTCCAATTGCCCTTCTCGGGCAAGGCCACCTATTTGCCCAGGACCATATCCAGACTACTCATTTTCCTTTGCTAGTGGGACTCAGCACACTTCACTGGCTAAAGTTTCTCTAGCTCTAGAATGAGACAGTGGGCAGCATCAGGATGTGTGCCAGGTGAAAAGATTGGCTGTTCATTTATGACTCCTTATGCGGGTTTCCCACTCCCACAGCACTGTGCTGTGGCTTCTCACATGCAGTGGGTCTGGATGAGTGAACTACATAGAAATTGTTGACAGCTGTCAGCAGCATTTCCTGGGGAATTTCCAGAAAATACACATTCCTGGGCTTGTCACTGGATAACTGTCTGAAACCAAGGGTCAGAGCATAAAGGATAAAACCAGTGGAATCCTTGTCTATATTTAACTATGCTTCTAATATATATTTAAAAAATAAAACAGGATTGTATACTTTTGCTCGCTTACTCTATTTTGGTCCTCAGCACAATTAAGCATCTCCTGCGGATGAGAAAGAAGAGGCAGGTTTTGTTTTCATTCCTTCAACCTCTGAAAAATGCTTCAAGCCCTGGATTTCCAAAGCACTGCAGGGCAGTCAGGATTTCCTCAGGCTCAGCCGTTCCACCACAGCCTGCAGGTGCGATCCTGCGGCCATGCAGCATTCCTGTTTCTCACCTGAGCAGAAAGAAAAGCCAAGGCAACAAAATCACCTTGTTTTCAGTCTGTCATCAGCAATTTCATCTTGTCATGCTTTACCACTTCAGAGAGCCTGTTTAACTAATGTTGACATATGTCTTGCAGTTTGGTTCTTTGGACCCTAATTCAGGCTTCTGTAAGTAACATGGTTCCAGATCCAAAATATTTGAAATAGATTTTTTTGTCATCTCCTCCTTTGCTTCCATTGTGGTTTTTTTCCTGTATTCTTGAACAAAGTAGACATCATCCAAACTGTGCCAAACAGAGTTGCAGTATGTTTTCTGTCACTGCTGTAAATATCATGAACTTCACCTTTTTGTGTCAGCTCTGACTATTCAGTTTGCAAAACACAAGGCTCTCTCCAGACTGTTTTTACTGCTGTTTTTTCTTTCTTTATAAAGAAATTATAGAAAACTGTACTTAAAGAAAAGATATCACGAAGCATGAGCAATGCCTGGCTACAGGTCTGCTCCTAATCTCTTCTCTGGACAGAACAAAGTAGGACAATGCTCTCAAAATACTTCTATTTAATAACTAGATCCAGACGAGCTGCTGCTTTGCTGCAGTGGGGAGCAGTGATACTTAAGTGCTGTCACTGAGCTTTAGGATTAACACCTCGTGGGAAGCACCTGCAAGGAGCCAGCACTGCTCAACTCTACAGCCATCCTGGGAGTGCAGCCCACATGAGCCCCATGGAGTGGGTGCTGCCATCCATGTTCCTGCAGATTGCCTTGGTTTATGGCTTCTGAATCTCTAAGTATTTTGCCTTTCAATATTTGTCTCTGGAGAAGACACTCTGGAATTTTCTGAAGCATTACATAATGTGATGTTTTGACACAATGATATTTTTAAGTTCACCTAATTCACTGAATTCCACCCAAGTTAGTAGTTTCACTAGCTCAGAAATACCATTTCTTGGTCAGTTTTACATTTCCTCAGAAAGTCTCATTTTTCCTTCTCTTCTTTCCCCAGGCGTCAGAATGGGCTCCACAGAACATCCTTTGCATGGGAGGTTGCCAGTGATGACAGCAAGCTTTATCCATCACAAAGCTGAAGAAAAGGGTCAAGGCAGTCCTTTTCCCTGCACTGAAGAGCTGCCATGTATTGACCTCTGAATCCCTCAGTACTGCTGGGATCTCCTGTGCACCCCACAGACCCAAGGGACAGCAGTGGTGTGGTTTTAAAGGAGGATCAGCATCTTTTCTTACAATGTGGTTGATGAAATTAATTGTACAGCTGTAAGAGTACTTTTATATCATGATTACTACAGCCACCCTAGGGTTTGCAAATGAGAGCTACAGAGCATAACGAGAAAGCCCAGCTGATACTTCATCTGGCATTGGACCATCTCATGCACCAATCTTGTATGATTCTAAGGGGGAAGAGTTTGACATCATTTACCATGAAGCATTATAAATGCCTCAGTCATCCTTGAGGTAAGAGCACATTGAGTCAGTATACAAATATACATATATCTCAATTATGCAGACATTCAGGTGGCTTTTGGATCAAAGTTAAAGGACAATTATCTCTGGTAGGTAACAGCTGTTTTTTTTCCTGCAGAATTCTGGGAGTCCAAAAGCCCAGACAACAAGAAGGTCTGAATGTAAGAGGAGAATTTAAGGAGATCCACAACTGTCAGTAACTGCTGTAAAGCTGCTGTTTTATGGTCCAGTCATGCTACTGCCGTTATCAACAAGCTATGGGCATCAGTAGGAGACTGCAGTATTGCCATCAGGTGGGTTAGTACTAATTTCAAGGTGCTTATTCAGTCTAAGGAAAATACACTGCGGATTAGTCACTGGCACCCAAAATGGCATAATTAATTGAAGCAATTTATTAAGACAAATAGAGGGTCTCAGCTAAGCATGGTGCTTAGAGTTAATTTATAGTTAACAAGGGTGCTCATTTACACTGCTAACAGTGTGCATCTACGTTGTGAGAGGATTTCAAGAAGTGCAGATGCTGGGTCTTGTGTTTGCAGCGTGACAAGACTGTTTTTGTCCAGGTAAGATTAAAATGGTCTTTCTCAACTAAATTTTTCTTCAGCTGACTGTCTAATAACCAAAATGCAGTACTCTATTTTTATTTTTTTTTGTGTCTTGTATTTGCTGGATCTTCTATATGCTTATAATCAGTGCTGATCCTCAGTTAGTCTGTAAGATGTTTATCATGAGATCATTGGTTGTTTACATACAATCCCAACTCAATCCGAAAGTGTTGTTATAAACCAAGCCAAAATACTTTCTTGGGAAATTGTGCTAATTGAAGTGTAGGTGCAGCTGTTGGCTCCTTGTTGCTACACACTGCCTGCAGACTGGGTGGAGAACACCTTCAGCTGAGCCTTTTAATTGCTCCATTAGGAATGATAGGGGGACAGTCCCTCCATACCAAAACCTCACCATGTAAACCCAGTGCAACTGATACATTTCTATTTTGTGAATAGGGGGGAGATAACCTGAAACCTTTTACATATCTGATCTGTATTTCTGATCAACCGTGTTTATTGCCTACTCTCTGTAAACTCATTTTATCGACTGATCTTTCCCATTAGATGCTCATACTAACAGGGATTGCAATGGGCTGAGATCTCTTCATAATGTTCTAGTTTTTTCATATTGCTGGTCACTCTGCCCTAACCCTAGATGTATGCACTGAATAACCACATTGTTCGTTTATAATGTCCTTGGCTTTTCTATAGCCTTGTTCCTGTGATATTACTTGTGGACACAGTGGGCTGGATTGAAGACAGTGAACTTAAAAGTAGTGATGTATGCAGCTATGTAACTGTGAGAAGAAATGTATTGATTCCACATACTTCCTTTTCTAACCTGCTGTAAGGTGTTTCATCATGCGAGACGTCATGGAGATCTTATATTTGTTACTTAACATACATTGAAAGGTCTGACTTCTCTTTCTTGCTGGCTTTCTGAATGGAAAAAGCTGTTGTTAACATGTCTTGTGTGTCAGAGATCAGGCTGTTCATGACAGCTTATGAAGCTTTGAACATATATAGTAATAGAGAGGAATGGCAAACTGTTATATTAATGTAGCTGAAGCACAAAAAGTGAAACTATTGACCTTGCCAGCTCTGCATTTGGGGCAAATGTTACTGCGGTGAACAGAGTAACTTTAACTAGGCTTACAGTGAAGTTGGTTTTTTTTTGGTTTTTTTTTGGTTTTTTTTTTCATGTTTTGCTCTGATAGATTAATATGAATGCCTAAGTAAGGGCTGGCCACAATCTAAAGATAGTTACAATTTTTCAAATGTCAGGAATTGTTTTTTGGTGCAAACTTTGCTTTTGGATGAAGAGGATAGGAGTAAAATTGAAGCCAGAATGATTTCCATTGATTTATAGATCACTGAAAAGCCTCTGTTACTTAATTTCATCATCTGAAATGATGCCTTTTTTAACTAGCCAAACAAGAAGCCTTTGCTGTTTCTCATGCCTGGTATGGCATCACTGATCACTGGATGGAACAAGTAGGTATGGAATAGGTGCACATCCTGCACACATTTAACACGCAGCAGCTCTTGACCTCCTTGAGACAAAGGGTCCTGTGTGTTTTAGTGGCTGCTTTCTGGAATATACAAAAGATACTGCAAAAACATATACAAGAGATCAATGTGCTGTGAGGCACAGATGAACTGTAGGGAGAGGCAGAGCGCTCAGCTGCTTTCCATTCATTTTCCCCTGAGCCTGATAGAAAGATCATCCTGGCTGGGCAGTGGGTGGAAGACAACACTCAGCCGTTGCCTGAATGTGGGCATGCTAGATGCCTGTCCAAGGCCCTTTTTCCACAAAAGTGTGCCTTGTATTGCCCAGTGCCACAGAGAAAAGCTGCCTTTCTGGCCAAGACCAGCCCTGAAGTGGGAGCGAAGTGCTGTTCCCCAACCTGGCACTGAGCCTCCAAAAGCTGCCACCCTTCACCCTGCTGGTGCTTCCTTGGGCCCCGTGGCACGGGGAGCGTGCTGGGGAAGCCTGTGCCGTGGCCATTAGTAGCACACCGACAGCAGCCTCTGCAGATAACGAGAAGCCCTTCTGCCTTGCTGCTATTAAACCGCTGCCTTTTCACGAGAGGAATCCTGAATTCTTCCTCAAACCTAAACAAAAAAGTGAACCTTTTATTCGTTTCATCATTATCTAGGGCTGCCACATTCAAATGATTCTCCAGCAGTCCCTTCATTTCCGAGTGCACACGTCGAGAAGGGATTGGAAGCCTTTTGATTAAGAATAAGAGGTGATGACACTACAACCAGTGCAGGGCTGTCATCATTACCGTGTACCTGCACTTCCACAGAGCTCTCGCTCTGGGTTGCCTCTGATATAAAGCTGCTGTACTCTGTGCCCTAATTGAATGGAACTATTTTATAAACATGCGTTCCCCGAATCCCAGAAAAGATCCTTTTAGAGGGGAAGATATGGGGAGGGTGGTGGGGAGGTGGGGAGCTGGATGGGCTCAGTTCCTGGCAGACCAATTTTGTCTGTGAGAGAGATTTCTTTGTTCCCTGCAAAACTGCTTGTCGTCTATGGGGGGGATATAATTCTTTTTTTTCTTCTACAAGTCAAATGAATTATCTGACCACCCACTTTTAATCCTGTGATTTTCTGCCTTTGACCTGGATTACAAGTCACCTATGGCCACCTTTAGCGCACAGCTGGCTTCAAGTTTACACATGATGGCTAAGGGAAAACATCCATTCCTGCCTGGCCCCATTTGTTGACTGTTGGCGTCTGATACTCTGCCTCTCTGACTTGGTCACAGTAACAATCTTGAGTTAACAGTGCAGGGAAGTGACCTGCACCTACCCACCATGGTGCTCTCGTCTGTCTCCCAGCACTTGTATTCCTGTGTACAGCCTAAACCCACCCCACTTAGAGCAGGAGTGGTACTCTGCAAATGACTCATTGAGCTGTGCTCCTGGTTTTGGGTGTTCTGCGCTTCTGCACTGGAGATACTATTTTCCAGGTTAACTTGTTAAGTCTTGATTTTGACCCATATTCTTCACATGGCTATTTCCCCATTGCTGTGTGATATAACTGCAGCTTTTACGGCTGTGGGTGCTGTGCCCAAGCCCCAGGGGTGCAGGAGCTGTCCTGGGCTGTTGCTTTCTTGTAAACTGGTTCAACAGTTGCAGTTCAATAGCTAGAATAATCTTCTGTTATCCATGTATTTAAACGAGAAGGGCTTTTATTGTTAAACTGCCTTTTCCAGGAGCCTACATTTTAGTGTGAATACTTTAAAACTGCTATATGAAGTTGTATTAATGGACAACAAAATTACAGCCAATTTCTGGCACTATTTCAATAGCTATGTATGAAATTTACTGCATAAGGGATGTTGAGTTAAAAGTGGTCAGAAGAGTTACTTTTATCTTGGCTTACATATAGCATTACATTTACACCTGAACACAGGGTGAATTATCATCCAGAGGAGTTGAGAAGGAATCTCTTTTCTCCAGGAATGGCAATTATATTTGATTAGGTACATGGGAGCTTTTTCCTCTCCTGGCCAAGGAGCCAAGGGCAGTGCTTTGAAGACACCCAGCCTCATGATCAAGGTGTAAAGCATAATGACAAATGTGAAGTTCCTGCAGGGTCAGAGTCAGCTGCAATAGTTCAGGGGAAAGGGCATCGGACTGGGACTTAAGAGGCTTGACTTGAGTGCCCCGCTCTTCCACTGGGCTGCAGGACAAATCACTTCCTTTCTGTGCCACAGTTTCCTTATCTGTGAAATGGTGGTAATGAGCCTTTCTTCTTCAATTCCTCTTTGTAATCGCTCCAAGAGCTGCAGGTAAAACATGCTTTACAAGCACTTGGTATTACTGTGTTTGATTTCTGGGATTTTTCACGTATGGTATCCTAATGCAAGGAGCTGTTTCAGATTTGCACACATCAGCTCAAGGGTCGCGGTGTTTGTCATCCTGCTGTTAACATCTCTTCCCCGAGATCATTTGGATGTACAGGCAGGACTCTGATTTTGTTTTTTTAGGATATCTGCAGCTTGTGATCTTAGGGCAACAGGATTTGCTAGTCAAGCATAGCCCTCAGACAAAAGCACCCGGAGGATGTGCATTTCAGATGCTCTCCTCTGTACAACAAGTCCCCTGTCCTTTTCCCTCTGGTCTCTGTGGGTCCCCTGCCAGGAGGTCTCCATGCCTGTGGTCATCAAGAGTTTGCCAACACGATGGGGAGGGGGAGGAGGGGAAAAAAAGTCCCCTTGACGTGTGCAGTAATCTAAGCCTTGTTCCAGATGTGTTTGTTTAAGCATTGCTAAGAGTTCTTCTTTCCTGTCCCTATCACTTCTGCCCTTGTGTCTTTGTTTCAAGATAGGAGGGGGCTGTCAGAGAGGTGGGGGCTTTCTGTGGCGTGATCTGGGGGCTTTTTGTTCAACAACATGTACAGAGTCCCAGTCACCTCCTAATTAAACACACTAGGATGGAGAGTCCTGTCTGTGAGGTGATACCCCACTGAGTGTTGGAGCAGGAGGGGTGTGTGTGATGCACTTTAGTTTGGGTCATTTGAAGTGATAGATGCAGGAGGATGGCAGATTAGTTCCTGCTGAAATCTGAGGAGCTGCCTGTGTTGGTGCATGTCACCCAGTGCTCAGCAAAAGCACTCAGATGAAACCACTGAAATCTTGGGTTTCAGGCCTAAGTGACCGCTACAGACACTAGTAGTTCCTGCCTGTGGAATAAACATTTACTGAACACTCTTCAGTATAATAACACTTAGTGCAGCAAGCAGTCGCTCACCAGCCTCTGCCTCTTATCGCTATTGTGACAATCCAAACGCTACCGGGACCACAAATATGTCACTCTCTCCTAGAAGTGCTTTACTAATAAATTGCTTAACTTCTCTTTCCTTGACCAGAAGTCAGGGTGCAGTATTTGCTTGTATTTGAGCCTACTGTGTTGTTTTTCCCTTATCTGTTCCCTGGAGTTGGAGTGCAGGGCACTAATGGGAGATGCAGGGACTGCAGCCTTTCCACTAACAAATTATGCAGCTAGTGCTTGCTGATACTGGTAACCTGCGATATAAAATCACTTTGTCCAAGGCCACATGTTTCCTTCCCTTTTCCACCTCTCCAGCTCATCTGCTGAACACTATTAGAAGTTTGGAATAGTGCAACGTAGTGCTGTGTGCTGTGGGACCCCATCCTGGGGAAGGTTTTTTAATGGTAGATTAACTTCTCATAAAGGATCCTGGCTCTTGATTCCTGGCCCAGCACATTGTTTGCAGTGGGATCTTCTGGGGTTGGACCTCCATGATGCTACAGCATATTTATGAATGAGGACCACACACAGTAAGGGGAACTTTTTGTGAAAGGGAAATTGTACCTGTAAACATGTATAGCAGTCTGGGTATTGGCAATATTACAACTTCAAGATAGTGAAGATTACAAAAAATTAGGAAGCGTTTCTCTTGCATTTCTTAGGCCTTTCTGCAGTATTTTACCCTGGAATCAATTTTCTCCTCCTGTTTTCAGAATTTAGTGAAACATCCCTGAAATCAGGGATTTGTCAACTGGAAATTAGGAAGCATTTAACTTTGACACTAAAATTAATTAAAGTGTTATCACGTTGATCTCTCCAGCATCTGTTCTACTTGTATGCAAAAATGCTAGCGTGTGCATTGGGGCCATTTCATACTGGTGGAATGCGATGCTGTGATCAGCCATATGCTGATAAAATTATTCTTTTGTCATTGTGTCTGCCTGGAATTGCTTCAGGAGCTGGAAACATTCACAGCAACAGTGCTCAGAGATGAGTGCTTAAGACTGTTGATGTGAAAGGGACTTTTGGTAAGGTTCCATTCCCCACCTATACTCCATACACACAGGTTGGCAAGCCCCTTCCTCTGTGAGCATCTAGACATGGGCTTTAAAAGCATTTATGTTTCGAGACCCAACTTTGTTTACTGAATGGAGTATCTGTTCATCTAATCCAATTGAGTCCAGTAGCTCTGCTGTCACTTTGGGGAGATTTGGTCAGACCTCAGAGAAGTCAGAGTAGAAGAAAGTTGACATAGAAGCACTTCTGAGCAGGTCAAGTGGAAGGTAAAGGCAATTAGTTTGGTTTGTTGTATGGTCCTTGGTGACCTATCTGTGTTATGCTTGTGCAGCTTGTGGATAGTACAGTCACAGGCACCAAATTCCATCAGGATATATAAGGTTTGTATGGCAAACAACAGTGCTTTGCCTTCCTCTATTGTTTGCATCCAGAATATATGAGTCCTTGTTTCAGTAGGCACGAAGAATGTGAGATTTCTCATATGCTGAGTGCAGAACTGGAGAGAAGAAAAATGAATTGGCCTTTAGGGATATTTGTAGAGTCCCTCAGACCAGAGGCTGTCTGCATTCTTCTCAGTGTGGTCAGCACTGAACATGGAGCTCTGTAGGGATTTAAAAGTAATGATGATGGCATGGTCCAAATCCATCCCTGACTAAAGATAACAGTGATGATGAGCAGAGCCTCATCTGATTGCCTGAGTATCGTCCATATCTGTGATTAGTCCCTAAATATGCACCTGAAACACAGCTGTTGCAAGCTTTTTTTTGGAAAAATGACCATTTAAAAATGGGTATTGTGTTGGAGAATTTTCAGTAGTTTCTGAACAACCTTTCAAGTTACAGTTGAAAGCAATTCTCTTTGAGCCTTGAAAAGGATGTAATTATTTGCTTTTACAATTAATACCATAAAAGGGACTAGCTATTGTTGCATGCTCCTTGAAAACATGCTATTGCTTTTGATGACTGTGATATTATTAATCAGTTAATTATCATCACTGGATTAAAATAAAAATACTCAAGTAAACACAAATGCCTTCCCTTTAAAGAATTCACCTGAATGTTTCTGAGTGTGTGTGGGTGCTGCTGAGCACTTGCTCTGAGTCTGCTGTACCTTTATACATAACAGCCACGCTTTGGTGTGCAGTGTGCATGGGCACAACCTGAGGTTGTATTCAAGTCCTTGAAAGGCTGGTGCTTTGTGACAACTCCATCAGATGTCACTATAAGGTATTTGTCTGTCAGCAGTGGGCAACTAAGTGATTAGCTGACACAGCCGCTCATGGCATGGGTCACTGCCAAAACAGACAGGTTAAAAATTCAAGACATTTGTTCCGACTCCTCCCAAATGTCTTGCTTACTTCTTTCAGTTATTGGCTCTGTTGTCTTCTGCAGGCAAAATAACATATGTTGGCACTTAAAACAAGCTGCTTAAAAATAGCCAGTCAGCCCTTGGTGGGCAGAAATACTGAATTTGTTTGGAGGGGAATATCTGTGGCCTTGCTGGGGCTGTATTTGCTGCCCCATCTTCCATGCAGAGTACTGCCTGTGTCTGTGTTTGCACCACTGTTACCCAATAGCTAAATTAACTTTCTTAACTCTGGCATCAGTTTTTTGTGTTCTGTTTTCACACACTCATGAAAATCCAGATCATCTATCAAGCTGGTTTTAAGAAGCAGATACTGCTCCAGAGGAGCAGCTATCTAAATCCACACTGCAATGGGAAATTTGTTTTCCTCGCGTTACTTTCCAGTCTCTTCCCTCCCATTCTTGAGCAGGAGTTGCATGAACTGCAGCCAAGGGATAGTTTGGTGTTGTTTTTTTCAAAACAAACAACAGAAAAAGTGGTAGTGTCGTAGTCTTGTAGAAAAGAAGTGTTTATGAGTGTTATGATTGTGAGCTGTAACAAAGACTATAATAAGCAAGCAGCAAAGATCTACAGTAAAGCTGGTGACTTCATAAATAGATGGCCCATCCTTGTTACAAAGCAAAGCAAGCACCAGTCTCCTTTTAGAATGAAAGCTGCACTTCGTACTGAGTTTGGAGGCTTAAGAACTGCCTTCCATTTAACATTTGATTTTTTTGAGCATTACCCTAACGATAAGCTACATCAAAGTTTCATAAGGGCCTGGTTTCTTGAATTGCCTCCTCTGCACTCATGCATGTGATTCTCTCTTGAAGTGGTAATGGCTGGTGATGAAAGCTGAGGGATGGGCGCAAGGTGATCCTGCTGGCCAAAAAAGTTGCATAGGTGGAGGAAGCTGAAGAGCATTTTTCATGAAATATAAAAGAGGCAGGTGTGATTGAAAGTCAGGGGATATATTTAGATGGAACAGGATCATATGCTCTGTCTAGTTTCCATGGTGTCAAAGTCGTAGCTAAATCCTTATATCATAAAAAAATAAGTGTAGACAGAAACACACCATTTTAAATTTGATTATGTGTCAGGGCTGTAGGGTTTGAATATCTTGTCAAGAGACGAAACAGAGAAGTATTATTGTAGGACTTGGTGCAAAAGGGATGCTAGTCAGCTGACCACAAACATGAATGTTGAGAGTGTCAAGTCAAAGAACATTTTTATTCAACATGTACGAAGGATATTATGTAACTTAAACTAGGCATAAAGCAGCTCCAAAACAAGGCCTGTGTTCTATTAATATTAAGGTTTTTTACTTCAGCCTCAGAAAGCAAAATCAGTCAGAATCTGAAAGCCAAATGTTTTGCTGTTGGCTTTCTGAAGAAGATGCTCTCTCTTTGAGAGCTCACATCCATGCTCCACTGCAGCAGTCTTGTCCTCAAGACTTCTGACTCCTTGAAGTTACACAGGTCTATGGATGCCAGCAACTTTGCAATAGCAAGCCATTGCTATGCATTCAGGTTAGTTAACTGCCAAAGTCTAGCTGATCTGAATTATTTCCTACCAGAAAGTGCTTGGACTGAAGTAGAATGAATTCTGCATGCAGGGCTGTTTGTAAGAGTTCTACTGCTTTCCATCCTAAATGCTGAACTGGAACTCCAGAAATAATAAGCAGTTTGCCAAAGACTGAACAGAAAGGCACAGACAAAATGAAGAAAGACATGGGGAGTGATGACTCCCAAGACGTATTCATCAGTTGGCAGATTGCTCTGGTCTACCAGCATGCGCTATGAGGAAAATTAGCTACTTAAATTAGATGTTTTTAAAGGGACTTTTTTTTAGCAACATTCTCTTCTGTTTATTTGGTAAAGGAAAGCATGGGATATTAGCCAAAACTATATATTCCAGTGATGGCAAAATGTTATTCAAACATCATGACTAATAAGAGCAGGATTTAGCCATGCACATTTGTTTTTTTCCTTTTATAAAGCCCTGCTTCTGTGTTCAGCTCTTCACAACTTAATTCTGAACTGGGGGATGCTCCCCATTCCCTAACAGGCAAAGAATTTTCACATGAGAAGCTCTAAAGTTCATTGAATTCATTAATTAGAAAAGGCTGGAAGAGACAGGCCTGCATCTAACTCTCTTGCTGAATTCTTGCAAGAAAAATGTTCAGCCTCAAGTATATTTAAATTTTTACTGCTAGGTTAAACCCCTGCACAAAAAAAATCTTACAATGGAACTGCTGACAGGTCCTTAACTATAGTAGCAGTCGCAGTCTCTGCCATAATAAAGATATTGCATGTTATCAATAATCCTCTTTCTGCTCGAATCCCTGTCTTTCTAAAGAGAAAGGGCTTACTGACTGGGCAAATCTATTTATAAATTTTGTCTTGGCACAAGAAGAACTACACTGACAATGCAGTGGAGATCTGGGAAGGCAGCTGGTCTGACTGCACACAAGCAGCAGTGTCAAAGCAGGGCACTTAAATTTTCTCTCATTCCTCTGCAAGAGTAGGGGGAAATCAGCAAAAAAAAAAAATACTTCCTTTGAACAAGCCAGATCAGAGGAGTTACAAGAAATTGAGTAAACTGTCACAGCTGGCTCACTGAAGGGCTTTCACATACTGCTCACCATTGCATAGTCATCTGAACTGGGGACCAATGTATGTATGCATGTATTTGTACTGTATAGAGGGATGCATACCACAACTGCCCAAGCTGATAAGGGACAGTCTTTCTTGGGGTTGATGGTATTTTGCTTGGAATAAAGTGATGGAGAGGTAAAGCTGGAATGGAAAGCAATAAGATCACAAGGAGGACACTCTATTTTTCCCTCCAGGTCATTTACAGAGGATGTTTCTATTTGAATATTCTGCGGTAGATTTAACATCTCTTCACAAGTCTTACAGAAAAGGTGATTTATTTCATCAACAGCAGAGAATGGCAAACAGTTGAAGACCTGTCCTTTAACATCTTTTCACATTATTGATATTCCAGTAGGAGTTGGAGTTTTTCCTTTCAAACCTTAACAAATGAAGATGGCAGTGTTCCTTGTTGTTCCTGTACACCTACAGCTGAGCAGCACCAAATATTTGCTGTATTTCCCCATGCCCATTTCAGTATGATATAAAATAAAGCCACCTACGTATATATTAAGTAGCTATTTTCCTGTAACCACGAATGCTTTGTGAAATCTTTTTCCCTCTTTTCTGCAGTTACTTCTTCCAATTCACTCTCTTCATAACATTGATGTTGTATGTGTACAGGCACTGAGCTGCTCTGTGCTCTGATTTACCACCTTAATTCTGCCTGTAGACTCATTACCATTCTTCACAGCTTTTTGATTCACAGTCTCCTTCTAGATAGTAGGATCAGTGGATAAGAGAGAAAATTCTCAATTACTGGTAGGGTTGACAAGTGAGTGTGGTACTGGGGTGTATGTAGAAGGGAAAAAGTGAAATGGTGTGTGATCAGAATATGGTTCTGGTGATGGTAAGATGAGTGTTTAGGTGGCAGTGAGGATGTGTGTGCTTTGCTTTACTTCTCATTTTCTGTGAGCTTTGTTGCTTCACAAATCCCACAAGCATTTCACAACAAAGTACTTTATGTATTAGTATAACTTGGGCAGGATTTTTTTTTTTTAAGAGCTCACTGTTGTCCTAGCACTATTTGATTTCAGGCCAGGGATGAATACCTTTGAAAATCCCACTCTGAATGTATATGGCTGTCCTCTATTACACGGATGTCAAATTTTCCACTTCTTATATCCAAAGGCTAAAGTTTACTCAAAGCAAAACAGCAAGGATCACATTGCACTCATCATAATAGCTTACAACATGCAACCAATAAGTAGGTCACTTATCTGAGTGGGATACCGTATAAGAAGCGTGTTTGCCACAAGAGACTTAAGAGTGAGTCCCCTCTGGTATGTATAATAGTCTTGTCAGTCTGAACCAGTTCCCACAGATGTTTAAACTAGACCTTGGTTTAAATGGAGATGGATCAAGGGCTATGCATCATATCTGAAATATGAATGTGTCTTTTTCCACAAGGTCTCGCTGAAGTAACTGGGGATGTCACGGGAGGCCAAAATGGATTGTATTAGTTCACTTTCAGTCTCCATGAGCCACTTGAATGGTGCAGGCATATTCTTCCAGAAAATGCAGGTTAGGCAGGGGAGGGAAATAAGACAAATGGCAATGCTAGCTTGGGACAATGATGAACTGTACAAGTCTTACAGGTGACCTAACTCTGACCCCTATAGTGACTAAAGTGGTATGAACGTTTCTTTTACATTTCTGTCTTCGTTCTCAGCTTGCCTTTGCAGGGCAGCTCAAAGTTATGGGGAAGTTAAAGACACAATCTCCTGCTAAAGCAAAGAAATACTGAAAATCTTGCTGCAGAGGCTGTAATTCGGGCAATTGCCTGCTGACTGCTTTTGATAATGGAGCACATGATTTCCAACAGCCCTGGCTTTGGAAAGGAGTCATGATTTGGGGCCCAGGAGCTGCTAATCTTCTCTTTTGCACTGTGCATTTCCACAGCAGAAGGGAAATTCTGCCTCTCTCTGCAGTGAAATTTTACTAGGGAAGAGCATGACACGAAGTGTTTTAACTTAAACTTTGACATGGCTTAGGTGAAAGATAACCTTTGACTGAGAGGACCCAGGAAAGCACTCACTGCAGGAGACACCCAGCGCCAAGTTTTGCTTCCCTCTGAGTTTTGAAGACTCTGACTACAATTAGGAGGTGCCTTTGATGGAATCCACCAACACCTCCTCTCCCAGAGGACAGAAGTCAGACTTGTGGCCAATGGGAGAGCAACTGTGAACAACATGACTCCAACTGTGTGGCCCTGAATAACCATAAAGACGGGGACAATGTCATTATGAATTTAAAACTACTTACAGTGATGACAATATGGCACTGAGAGGGGTTTGCTCAGCAGAGACGATGCAGTCCTTCCATAGCTCTCATTACAAGAATTGCCTTGCTCTGAAGAACTTTAATTCAACAGTAAAGTACAACATTTTCAAGTGAGTAAGAAAAAAAAACAAACATGAAAAACAACAGCCCTCTTTGCCCTTTTTATAATTGCATACAATCGAAGTCTGAATGGGAGATCAGGGGCAGAAGATCTGAGCATTGAGCAAAACTGAACAAGACCAGTCTGCCCGGCTATGCACTCTCTGCAACTATTCTTTCTCCTTTTCTTTCTTTCTTTCTTTCTTTCTTTTTTTTTTCTTGAACAGACAGGAGATGCCTGTGGATTTATTCCTCTTTTAACCAGGCATACAGGGTATCCAGGGTTATCTGATTTTAACCATGATATGGTCTTATTAGATGCTCTATAGATACCTCCCTGTCTGGGTCTCACTACTCACCTTGTTGTAACTCTCCCTTGCTAACACCACAGGTTTTATACAGGCCTATCTTTTTGTCTTTGTACTTTCCATAAAATTTCAGCACTGAAAAATGCACTTAAGCCAACTCTTCTGTGTAAGGTGTAAAATTAGTTGAGGTTTTCTTTCTTTTATTTGGACTAAGCTGTTTTACTTCAAGGAGCACCCTTTAAATCTGTGTGCAGAAACCCTGGGTACCATCACCACAAATACTGTCCGTGATGTGCTGTACTACAGAACAGGGACAGGTGACCAGGACCTTCATTAAGTGGCATATTTCCAAACTAAAATGAATGTTAGCAATTTCAGCCTCAACAACTCCTCTTTAGAAACAGTTAAAAGGCACTGAGTGCAATAAAATATTAATCATTGACAGTTTTAAGAAGGTAAAAGGAAATCCCAAGGGGCATCTTGTGGTGCTACAGCCTTGCCTTATGCACTGTTTCCTATCTCTCACTTCCTTCCTCATTAAGTTGGCATTGGGATAAAAGAGCAGAATGGGTCAGGAGGTCCCGTTCCAAGTAATTAGAGAGTTGCTTCTTTTATCTAAGTGTACCTTGTTAAAGTATATCAGTGTCAGCCAGGTTAATTGGAACTTTAATACATAATTGATGCTAATTTATGGCCCTTTTTGTTCCAGGATGCTCATGTAGACCCTAAAGTCAGCATACAGTTTTCTTGTTATTAATTATATACTGAAAACCAATATCCCATTGAGAGAAGACCCACAACATGTTATCATTGCATAGCTTTTCTTCCCGTAAGCCCCTTGGTTCACAAGCATTTCATGTTTTTTTAAAAAGCTTCTACCTAGAATCAGCATAAAATAAATGTGAATGTTTATTCTGCTTTCTCCAGTCACATTTGCAGAACTCAATGGAAATATTCCTCAATCACACTGCTGTGACAAGGGTGGGACTCCAACTCTGTAGCTGTACTGTTGTTCCCACAAAATGTTTTTCCTCTCCAAACTGACAAAATATCCATGAAGAAATGCAAAAACTATTGCTGCCTTTTAATGAACTTAGAGGTCAAAATCTGCTGTCCTTCCAGGAAGGTGCTACTGCGGAGGAAACACCAAGAAAATATGAATGAAAGCTTAGTACTGTGTACCTTTGAGGCATGCATTCTTTTTTCCACTTTGTTAGTTTTAGACCCCATTGGAAGAGAGGGTATCATGGGAAGGAGAATCTAATGTAGCTGGAGAACCGAGATTCTTTTGGTGACATTCCACCGGAGGCACCTGGGAGCCTGAAACACTTTCTGTCATTCCATGGTGAATGGGATCAGCAGCAGAGGAGGAGCTGCACAGGACTGCGGTCCCTCTGGAAGATTAATTGTTGCTTAAGAAAATCACTTCATGTATAGGATAGCCAGTCCTGCCTTTCTTTTTGCATATGATCTGCACATCTTCAGTGCTTATGGACTTTCAGTGTTTGTGAAGTACTTTGCCCTCATTAATTCAGATGATCTTTTATTTTAGAAATGTTCTTCTAGCACCTAAGTAAATCAAGGGTTGCATAGAGAATACAGTATTATCAGATGGCTCTGCTTAGACATATCCAAAAATAATACCATTCTTGGCTTAATGATGCAATGATGCTCCTGCAAGAGCTCTAGAGTCTCATCTGCTCTGTAATCTGGCAGATATTTGAACTGGTCAAGTCTGATACTTGTACAACTAGTTCCTCCTTTAATTTGCTCCTGAGTTCATTTTGTTCTGTGAAAACCAGATGTGGCATAACATGGTAACATACCTGTAATGGGTAATGCTGGAACATGGCACAACATGTGTCAAATTTCTTTTGAACCTTTCTGAGCTCAGGTATCAGTCAAAAGAAGGTCATTTTAATGATCAATGATTAATTAGATGATTGTTGGCAGATGAATCCAAAGGTTATGTAGCACTCTTCATCAGCGTCTGTAACATAGATGGAAAGATTTTTAAGTTGAATGAATAGAAGGAGTAGTGCTGAAAGTTTCAGCTGCTCCTGTGACATTTGTGTAGTGTTTCAGAGGGCAGCATCTCAGTACAGTGAGAAATAGTTAAGGGATCACTCTGCATTTTAGAAATTTTAGAAATTTCGTCTCAATTTAAATATATACCTACTACATTTTGGCTTTTTGATATCCAAACTATTTTTATTCACACTGCTATTTAGAGACATGAATGCTGTGCAGAGCTGGTCTGTGCCAGCAGTACTTGCCCAGTTATCTCACGTGGACTCTCCTGCTGACTCTGCTGGCCAGTTTGGCTAGAGACCTGCAAGACTGGGTCATGTTCCAATGCAAGGCAGACATTGTTCTGGCAGCAGAAAAATCCATTTGGTCAAGCATGTTGTTTTAATGATGAGTTGTGTGCTGTGCAGCTCTGTTTGTTGCAGCCCAGAGGGCATTTGTGGCCTTTGCTGGTGCTGAGCATTCCCCAATCCAACCCCTTCCCAATGGCCCAATGGTCCCATTTCAGCTTGATATCGCACACAACTCAAACACCCATGTGTCCCAAGTGTGGTACAGGTCATCCTGAGAAGAAATGTGGAGATAAACTGGAGGTCAGTACATGGCTGCCAGCAGGAACAGGAATGCAGAGGCATCATTCAGCTGCAGCTGGATTTAGGGTGCCAGGCTACACAAGGTAAATCTCTTGCTGAGGTTTGGTGAGTTCTAGATACTATCTTGAGCTGTTCTGATAAATGACCTGAAGTTGCACAGTGATACTGTTTCAAATGTAGCATAAACTTGGTACTGCTGGCAAATTAAATGTGTAGTTCAGTATTTGCCTTCTTTTAATTTAAGGAATCATATGAGTATCTAGAAGCACGCTTTCCAAGGAGGGCTGAGGCTGAGACAAATACCACTAAAAATTGAAGCAATCTTGAGGCTATAAGGTTGCATGAAAATCTCTGTTTTTTCTCTCCTTATTCTTTCCTGTCTGAGGATTTCACTGAGCAGAATCGATTAACCTCACAGAAACTCTGGCAAGACTTAATATTCTCAAAGGAAGGTCACCAGGTTTCAGTTTGTGCCAGCACTTAACTGTCCTGAGGTATTGAAGGCTGGGGAGCTGGAAGTGAACCTTGGTCTCTAGCAAAGGAACTAGCAAAATCTGCCAAGTGATTTGAAT
Organism: Odontophorus gujanensis; assembly: GCA_013399175.1. NCBI lineage: Eukaryota > Metazoa > Chordata > Aves > Galliformes > Odontophoridae > Odontophorus > Odontophorus gujanensis. The sequence continues at coordinate 465,458 of VXAB01010099.1, read as the reverse complement.
AGAAATTGATGTGGCAGTAATTTTTTCTTTTTTTTTTCTTTTTTCTTTCTCTTTTTTTTTTTTTGGATGTTGCTCCTGTTTTCAGGACTGAGCTCACCTCAGAAAGAAGGCTGGGGAATAATGCTTCACACAGCTGATTGTCACTGCTTTGGTGGCACAAAGTAAACAGAATGGGGAAGGCAGCAAGTGCATTAGGGCAGGGGAAATAAAGAAGCATTTCTAACCTCTCGCAGCAATAGGCAGCAGGGCACATAATGAGCTCTGCTTCACTAGTGTGAACTGAGAGAGGCTTTTCTTTCCCCACCTCCCTCCCGATGCTGCATCTACCTATGCCCCGTGGAGAGCAGTCAGCCAGGGTTAGCAGCAGATAACCCTGTCTTTTTAAGTGCAAGGTCTGTTTTCTTATTTTTTTTTCTTATTTTTTAATTGGATTTGATTGGTGGTTTTTATTCTCCCTCAAGGATGGCTGAGAAATCTGGAGGCCATCAACATGGTTGGAGTTGTCTGGGTGTTTTGGAAGTTGGGCCAGCAACATCCCTTACCTCTGCTGTAGCTTCAGAAAACCAACGGTTCATTTTGGGCTGCACCAGGGCTGATTATGATAAGGGTCTTGCAAAGTTAAATGCAAGATACAAGCAGAACAAGATTTCAGTGTCAAATCACAGACTGAGTTCTGCTCTGCTGTGAGGAGTGAATAAACATCTCATTGACTGAGTCATTCCATCAGTAGTCAGCTCTGGTGAGCATCACTGAAATGTCTGTTGAATGCAATTAGAGACAGAAAAAAAAGTGTGTGAGCTTTGAACAGGCATACTTCATTTCAGAGCTAGGACAATGGCCCAACCTCTGAACATTAGGAGTTCTATAAATTAAATGGTGAAATCACCTTTGTGGAGGAGCACTAGGGATGAGGGGATCTGCAAGATCCCTACTTGTTGTTGGGGTCCTCCCTTCAACCACCTCGTGACACTGTCCATGCAGACTGGTTGCCATTCTTGCAAGGACGGGCATGTTGTCAGGTGAGGAGCCAGTGCAGGACTAAGCTATTAAGGAAAACAGAGCCCTTGTTTTCTTGTAAATGTCTGCACTGATTAAAAACTGATCTGGCTGGCATATCCATCAGCCTGGGTCTGTGCAGGCAGAGGCTCGCTGTGACAGACGTGCTGGCAGCTGGGGAGTTCCATCCTCTCAGGTGTTTCTCAGACCACCTTTGTCCCTACTGCTTTTTTGCACCATGTGTACTTCTTTGAATTAAAAGATTGGTCATAATAATGAAAATACTATTGATTTATGAGTCTCTATAAGACAAAGAATGTGTAAAAAAGAAAAAAAAAGGTTGCCTGTTTTTAAACATCCCTTGAAAAAAAAAAATAAACCCAGAAAAAAAAAAAGGATTATTATTTTATATATATATACATTTCTTTTAGGAAGCAAATGTAGAAAATTGGGGGGAGAGGTGTTTCACATGAATAAACAGTTGACTCCAGCTGTGACTGAACAAAACTGGCTAATCACAGCTCCCTCAGGAGGGCCAGCAGAATTGGGAGATACACCATTGCTCATACCAGGAGAGTAACTCCTTCCGTATCTCCATCACCCCCTAGAAACACTTAAACAAAATGAGAAATACTCTCCGCCTGCTCCCCACCCCCAGGAGCAACCCTTCCCAGCCATCACTCTGCCTGTGGAGGTCCTTGCTGGCTGCTATGCATGTTTTGATTTTTTATTTGATTCTTTGATTTTTTATCCCATAATTTAAACTATGAGGCTGTGCTTGCTACCTTGAGTGGATGTTGTTCCCTGGGGTTTTTAGCTGCTTGGCTTTTAAATCACACTGCAATTGCAAACCAATTCACTCTTTCTTTTTATTTTGTTTTTTTCTGTTTTGTCCTGTTAATTTTTTTCTTTTTCCTTCTTTATTGTTTTCCTGATCACAATAGTCCAGTGGATGTTTCTACTTAAACTGTTCCGCTCACCTGTTGCAGTGTATTCATGCTACCTAGAGGCACTGATGTTATGGACGATGTTCCAGGCATCCAAAATTGCTTTTAGAAAGGTTAATGTGCAACTTGGCAAACACAGGTTTTGTAACTCTAGAATATTCATCTGTAACACATCATCTATAATAAGCTGTCCAAATTAAATCAGTAGAGTCGTGCTCTATTTCAGATTTGCCCATTCACATTGCAGGCGTCATTACATCTGATGCATACCAGTGTTTTTAAAATGATTAAGAATGAGATTAGGACTTCTTTGAGTTTCTGTTTCTAACGTTTACAGCTGTGTTCATCTCTAAAGTGAAATGTGTCTTGAAGTTCCCAGGGAATACCTAGTGAAAGGCTGCATGAGCCTCACGCTTCCTCAAGGACTGCTAACTTCCCCGAAGAGTTCATAGCTGCTGGATTGCAAACCCGCTGTTAAGGAGCAGATTTGCATTTGACAAATTGCCCTGTAAATGCACCATTAATTCTATGTACCCAGTTACAGCGAGAGGGAAGAAAAAACGCTTTTGGTGGCATTGGCATAAATAGGAGCCAGCATCGAGCTCTGAGCCTGGAGCTCCCTTTAGCGGACAGAGGTGCGTAATGCACCGCATCGCGTGGTCTGGCTCCTGCCGCTTTCAAATCGCAGTAGCCCGGAAAAGCAATGTGAAATACAGTTATCTGAGTCATGTCGCTATCGATGTAGAGCTGTTAGTATAAATCTTCTTTATCAGCAGCGTTGAGAAGGATCGTAAATGAATTCTCTGATAAACATGAGAGCTGATGCCAGCTCACCCAACCTCCATCTGGTAACAAAAAGACCAAACTTTCCTTCATTTGCAATAGCCAATTCAGCAGAAAGCTGTATTCTTGTGTTGGCTGCAAGTCCAGACTTGAGCCCCCCAACTGAGCTGGTTCTTCTGCCTGGTTTGGAAAGCAAGTGCCTTTTTCATGCTAAGATTGTAGAGCTGGGACCGCAGTTACTTGAAACAGCTCTTTCCTGCCTTGGTCAAGTGGGTTACAAAAACAGATGTGCTCTGTTGCTGTGTGCCTCTAGCCCAGGATAATGGAAGACTTCAAGACCCAAGTATTTATCTGCCTGAGGAGGTGACGGGTGGAAGGGAAGGAATTGTCTCTGCTCTCCACTGGGTGTGAATTGCCATGTCACCACGAGGACGTGCTGTAGGCCTCTTACATCTCAAGTGCTGAGCGTGTGGCATGGCTTGGCTTGCTTCACCTTCCCTTTCCCCACTTGCTGCATCTTGGGCATCTGGAGCACTGTGTCCTATGGTCCTTCTGCCCCTGAGAGCTGACTTCTCTGGAAGAGTGGGACAGGATGTAGGACAGTAGTGTCAATTACGAGCCCTTGGAAATAGGTTGGCCATCTCTGGAATGTGACCCCTGCATATGTAAGTCGTGCTTTGGGAATGCATGCTAACTTCAGCCTCTCCTGCATGCCTGCTTGGTGAGGTGAGGCAGGCAGCAACTTTGTACTTCAGCCTATTCCCAGGGACTTGTGTACGTCAGAAAGTTCTTCAGTTGATGACAGTCTTTACTGTTTATATATCTGAATATTGGTGAAAATACTGTTACAAGCTTGAGCCTTTCTAATTTACTTTGCCTTTAGAGGACACTTGGAAGCACTCAAGGAGTTGTCTGTGGCTGCAAAATCTTGACGTGCAACTTAGAATGCATGGTACAATCCTGGAGTTAAAGAGCTGTTTAATAGATAAGTGACTGAGCAGGGCAAACATTGATAACAACAATATGATTGAGTTATGCTTCAAAGCATTATATTGACTTTTTCAGGTTGTGACATCTTTGTTGACACAGACATGTACAAAGCCCCTCATGCTGATACCACTGAGCTCTCTTTGCTTGTTTTATCCTTGCAAAGTAGAGATGAAGGAGCAGTTTCAGTATACAAAGTCTATTCTACCATTTGCGGAATGGGCTGATCTCTAAGAGGGGCAGCTTCCATAATGACTTGTCTTTGGCAGCAAAGTCCTGCTAAGGATTCTCTTCCTGTGTACAACCTGCTGCTGCTTCTTTCCCCTGTGCAGCACTTCGTACCCCAGCCCGTTGTGCTGGTAGAGTAGACGTGCATCTGGGAGACATTTCCTAAACATGGCTGCTGAAGCCAACACATCCAGCATATTTTACGTTTAATGCTTCCTCAGTGCATGTGTTAATGTCCACCTACTGAAGAACATGCACAAATTTAAAGATTAGCAATAACACAGCAAAGTATATTGTGAGATAGGATATAGAATTTTATGGAGAAAAAGGATTAGTAGATATTGCTGAAAGCTGCTGCAGTAAAAGAAGTGCTGAGATTTTAATAACCTAAGGTATTAAATTTTTATCACCATTTTTCTAAAGCTCTGCATCTAGGGCTTTTGGAGCTGTAGAGAGGATTTACACACACATATCATCTATTAATGAAATCTGGAAGCCCAGCAGAAACTCTGGGTGTCTTGAGCCAGTTGAGGCCCAAACTCGGTGTTTCGTCTCATCATACATGTCTAGGGTGTGGCTGGGCCCATTAGGCCACATTAGGATTCACTGTTCTGTTTTGTTTCCTTACAATGTCTGAGCAGACCCAACCAATGCTTACTGACCTTCTCTTGGAATGCTCAAGGTGGACATAGTGAGCAAGTAAAATGTAAGTGCAAGGAGCTTAGATTCTCAAACACCATTAGGGAGTCACCTTCTTCCTTTGTTTCTAACCACTGCTGTTCTCTGTTTTGATCACACTGTGACTCCTTCCCAAAGGGAACAAAGAACTTTTTACTCCCAGGGAACTGATCTCTTCCCTGATTTTCTTTCTCTTTCCAAAATGCTTATTTCACTGCCAGATCTGTGCCTGACCTTACACAGATTTTTTTCCACTAGATGGTGCTTGAATATCTTCTGGCTGCACAGCTCTGCTGCTGTGGCTCCATGGGAGCGGTGACAATTTGACTATTTGCTGTCAAGAAGGGCTCGGCTCAGGGCTCTGCAAGCAGAAGCACCCAGTGCAGGCCTGTCTCTTGCTTTGCAATGTGCTTGCTATGCCATATCACAAGTAATACAGTTATTTTCCTCTGCTGAAAGCACCAGCACTGAAGCTCAGGTGTGGTATGGTTCATGTCAGTGCTAAAATTCACTGCAAATGGTACTACAGAAACCTTCTCTGTGAGGTGCTCTGTGAAGATCAGGCATGGATGTTGATATTTTGCTGAAGTCTGATGGGAATGAGATGTTAACTGTATTTCCTGGAGGAAAAAAAAAAAAAAAAAAGTGATTTTTACTGTCCACAAAGGTGAAAAGGAAAAAAAAAAAGAAACTCAGCAGTAAGCCTCCTGGGCATTTTTCCGAGCTTTCAAGATTGCGTATGGACTTTTCGTAGCCTTAGCATATGTTAATTTCAGCTGCTTTTATACTGCACTTGTATTTCTATGAGTGAAATCTTAAAGCTATCTGAAAAGGGAAAAGAGTTTCTGTTCGCAAGGGAGGAGGGAACTAGCAGCTGCAGAAAGAATTCAGTGCTCAGGGAAGTGAAGCTCAAAGCAAAGCTGCTGGTTTTCCCATACCTGGGCCTCTCTGTGCCTCTGAGGGAATAATAAATCAATCTTCTCAAGCAAGCTCACACAAGTGAAAAATGTGTCTGCTTCCTTCCCACATAGGTGAAGCCTGAGAAAGCGTTTATTTAAATGAAATGGTCATCTCCTAAGAATTATTGCTCTTGCACAATTGGGAAAAACTGCTATTTATTTATAATTATATTAAATCTGTGATTTATTACTAAGAGAAAGTGATGCCTCTGCAATTCTGTACAATTCTGACTTCTGAATAATTGAAGCTTTAGCTGCTAGGCAATTTATTAGCCTTACAATTCATCGCCCCTCCAGCTGAATTCCACCGATCAGCATTAAACTCAGTGGAAGGGGCGCCTTCTCCTGAGCAGGAGAGCAGCCAAGGGAAGATTCCTGCCAAAACTGCAGTGGACATCCTTGAAAGCCCAGACACGTCTGCCGCTGTGACAAGCTGCTCACCTCCGCGCCTCCTCTAGGCACCAGCATTGCCCAACGCGGGTGTCGGCTTTCTGACTCCGCTTGCGACACACTTAATTGTGATTGAGCCCCAAACAGTCAGCCCATTGCGCTCTGTCCTCCCGGCAAAGGGCGTGCTCAGGAATGGCTCTTATTACGTTGGCTCCCAAACCGTACTGATTGCAGGGATAAATAATATATGCTGGGAACTGCACAAAGCAATGGGCAAGCTTTTGAGAAATGGCCTCTGCCACAGACCGCGGTCACAAAAGGCACTGCCTTTCTTCTCGTTCTCTCACTATTTTTAAGATGTGTTTGGTTTCAAAAGCTGGTGGTTTTGTTGTTTGCTGGTCAGGCAGCTGGTTGGCCGCTGTCAGTTTAAATCCAGCTGATTTAAACAAATGCTCTTTAACTATTCTGGAAAAAATACAACTTTGCAACGGGACTCGAGCAGATAATAGCTGTGAGAAATGGCACCCAGTGTTGGGTGAGGGCTGCTTTTAAAACTGTCTGTGGCTGCTGTGGGAAGGGAGGTAGGCTGGTAATGTAATGGCCCACCTGATGTTCTGATCTGTTAAAACCAGCTCTTACAGCTGGTTTGTCAAAGGCTCCTGAAGTGTCAGCTATTGCAGAAAGTGAGGTCACAGAGAAGTGTGGGGAAAGTTATCTTGTGAATACTCCGAAACAAACATATCACCATTTCAGGGTCATCCTCCCAGTGCTGCTTCATGTTTCCAGGACTCAATTCTGAAAGGAAGACTACTTGGGCAGTATTGCTTGACTTCAGTGTTTTCAAAAGCATCTCAATGGGTTAGATGTCAGATCAACAAGCCTGAGGCTGGCTATGTATGAGCTGTGCATCTAAAACTCCTGCCGGAAAGCCAGGGAGGCAAGCACTTTTAGGGACACAGTCAAAAAAAAGACAGAATTTATCCAAAGGGACATGAGGAGTCTATCACGTAGCTAGAGCACATCCCCACAGAACACAGGAGCTGTCAGACTGACATCTCTAATCTGACTATTTCAAGCATTCTCATCCTCCTGTTTTTTCCTATTTGTATGCATGGAGTGGGGCAGAGAAGAGTGATTCTGTTTTCCAATGAGGCTGGACCAAGAGCAGAAGAGTGTGCTTAGTGCTCCCAAACCATTATCTTTCTCCATCTTTCTGCCTGCCTGTTTGTACCCATGGTCATATCCACAGGGATGTGCACCTCTGTGCTGGAGCTGGGGAAGTCTTCCAAGCACAAGGCTGGAGGGGCACATGGCTTCTGTGAATGCCAAAAATAAAAGAGCTATGTTCTGGGGGGTGCAGATTGGAGACGTGGATTTGAAGAGAAGGAGGGGAGTAATTCTGCCTTGGGGTAAGGATCCAGCTCCAGGGCAAAAGCAGTGCTAAAGATGAACATGGCAGTCAGAGAGTGCCAGTGTAAAACTTGCAGCCAAAGCAGTTAATCGAAATCTTATGAGTTGGGGTGTGTTTCTGCAGTGACTCCAGCTCCTCTGAGAGGAGCCCTGCATCTCGCAGTCAGTGCATCACTTTGTCAGCCGCCTTCGCACACTGCCCTCCCACGCTGAGCATTGACTTTCTGTACCTCTAATGCTCCTGTTTTCAAATGTATTTCCTTTTTATTTTCCCCAGAGACAAATCTTTCTTGTCACTTCACTGCAGGCTATGCCGTAAGTTTTTTGTTGTTGTTTTTTTTTTTCTTTGTCCTGTTATTCTCTGTAAATGCTGGTGTGTAGCTGAGCTGTCACAAGAACAAATCGGCAAAATAATTGTCTCTGACAGGGTGTTCACATCATATAGCTTCCAGAGTCTGGCATAGATATTTAAACTAGTCAGAAAAACTGCTTTGAATCACAGAAAGCCTTTGATTTTGAATTTGGTGTAGGTCTGAGCAGTATCCCTCCACTTGATCTCATCCTCAGTGTCCCATTCCTACCTCCAGTTTGGAGGCAGCCTTTGTGCCTTTGCATTGCCACCATGTCCAGCCTGGAATACTAAGGGAATCTGTGGGAGATGAAGAAGAAATCATGCAACTGTCTCAAAACAAGTCTTCACCTGCTCACTGCCCACAGCCCTGCACAGTGGCTCCAACTTGCTCACAGGGATGGAGTTAGCGATGGGGTGGGGTTAAGTGCTTCATACCCCCGTGCTGTTTGGATGTTGGAATAGGTTGTGGGTGAGCTCTGGTCTGTCTCAGTGCTGCAAAATTAAGGCAGACTTGGTAATACTGGGGAAGATGTGAGAAATAGCGCTGCACCCATGGACGTCTTATTTAGGCACACAAAATTAGGCTAGCTGATTACATGCTGCCTTGCAATTTGTCCTCTTCTCCCCTCGCTTTGATCTTAGAAGGAATAAAGACTAAATTTTATGAAGTATGTTCAAGTATTTAACTATGCAATTAGGAACGGAAACTTGAAAATCCCACTAATTGCCTGTCTGCACCATTAGTCATTTAAACAGTTCAAAAACCTATCCCCTCAGCACTTCACCCTGTTCCACAGAGCAACTTGCATCCACTTAGGCACCCAGCAAGGCACTCTGGGAGGGAAATCAAATGGGTAACACAGTGTAGGGCATTCAGATTTTTTATAAATGGAGTTTCCCCTGCAGCTACAGCATTCTCACTCTTCCTGCTGCAGACAGTCTGCCTAAAAATGCCACTGGACTGCAAGGAGGGCTCCCTTGCTAAGTGCTTCCCAGCAGGTTTTATAGTCATCGTTTATCAAAGATTTTAAGTTAGCAATTTTGTTTAGATAATATAATTAGCATGTTGACAGCATACATTGATGAGGCAATTGTACGCGAGATATAGATAAATAATTTCAGAGTAGTTCAAAATTTCTGCAGTTAATGTGTATATACATAAGTAAAGATATGTGATGTTCTTAAGTAGACTTTAGTACTGGAAAACAGCATGCTATTGGCTAATCATCACTCTTATTAAAAGTCTGTCTTAGTGTAGAACACAGCTTAAGAGCTTTAAAGCTTACACTAATCAAGATGCAAGATCAACCACTGATGTAGGTCACCTATGGCTCAGCTGATACATAGCTGCTCCCCGTTGATGTTACCATTTAAACATCAGTGTTGATGAAATAAAAAGTTAGAATTCTCCCATCTGAAATAATACATTTTGCTTATTAGGAAATTAGTCACCAGTCCCATTTGCACAAACAAGGAGATAAAAGGACAGAAAACTAAATGGATTCACTGATCAATCATCTGAATTGTATGATTCATAAAAAAGCATTAGAGCCTCCCTGCAAATGTCTTAACTAGTGTGAAACTTACTTCAACCACAATTATTCCTTTATGCTGCAGAAGTACATAGCTGTGGGCTACTAAGAGGGAATTTTTCTCAGTCTCTCATTTGTTAATTCAGTGCCAAGACTGTGCAAAACTTCATGGCACGAGGACATGCACCCTTATCTCAAGAGTGTTCTAACTACTGCATGATGACAGCCAGTCTTTCTGTCCCAGTGATTATTTCATTCATTTACTGCAAAACAGCATTAGCAGGCGGGGTGCATCCCGCTGCTGCTCAATAGTCAGAGCCTTCTTCTAGAACAGAAGTGATGCAAATTCAGGTCTGGATTTCACTTCTGGCTGAGGTTCCTCTCCTCAGTTAGTTTCTAAGGATAACTCCTTCTAAGTGCTTAACATGCTTGGAAGAGAGACCTGAGATTGAGATGTGCAAATGAGTATGAAAGAAATTAGAGTATGTGAAGCTACTCCAGAGTAATTATGCATCCTTCTGTGAGTTGCTGGGCTATTAATGACTGTGTTGGTTCCTGGGGAATGCAGCTGCACTGTCCTTCTGGTTTCTTCATGTTATGAAAATTTTTGCCTTAGAAGTTATAAACTTCTGTGGGTTATTAGTCAACATTAGCCACTGATATTTATTTCCTGGTTCTTCTTTGACTTACACTGACATAAACAGGGAGTGATTCTGAGAGAGCAGATCCAGAGTGGATGTAGATCAGCATAACACTACTGATTTTTAACAGTGACACAAAATTCATTGTAACAGTGACTCTGCCCCCATAGTGAAGAAAAGCACTGTGATTAAGTTCTTGAATTCAACAGTTTTGTTAACATATTAAAGCTTAAAAATGGAGGAAAGTATCCCATAGCTGTGAGGACTGCATAGCACAAGAGTGGAAGAAGAATACTGCAGGAAGAATATAAAAGGATTGACAGTTTGTTAAGGCTTGGGAAGTAATCCACACCCTCTCCTTGGATTACTTGGGCGTGTATTTTAATACTCTCTCCTTTCTAGTTTAAATAACACTGAGGTCATGAACCAAAGTATCAAAAGCAAGAAAGTTCACAGTTAATGGTGACATTGTCCTTAACTTGCCCTGAGCTGGAAAGGTGCCTTCATGACACAGCAGAGTATTCTTAAGGACACAACAGCAAACTAAACTGAAGTTCGCCTCTAGCTGTATTGAGCATCAAGCATACATGTACAATAACTTAAATACCTCGGTTTGTGTTGAGAAGCAGGAGCTTCTCAAACAAAAAGCTCAAATGGGCTGTTAGGTCCAGTTTTTGCACCTAATTTTTTTTACTTTGCAATGCTAGTCTACATTTGCATTTACGTAATGAATATTACCAAGGCTTGAGGATCATACGAAGTCTCAATCTGCCATTCGTTGTGCTTACCAGCAGTGGTTTTCCACAGAGCACAGCGAATACTGGGTTAGATCCAAAACTAATTAATTTTCCAATAGCTTGTTCTAGAAGTTATTTTTAGTAGTTTATCCTGACCTAGCTGAATTGTCATTTTGTTAAGAGCACTTTGACAAAGTAATTCAATCAGATGTACCACTACACAGCAGAAAAAGCAACATGAGAGATGTATTGAGAGTTACCAGTTAGGAGCTGATGTTTTCATCAGTGAATTGTATGAGATTCTGGGTGACATGAAACAAAATGTTTCATAAGTTGAAATAATCCATCAGTGAGAAACTGAGAACTCACCAGGCGTGATAAATCTTAATTCTTGCTTTTAGCTGTCTGTGGTATAAGGACACATCTCCATCTTTGTAATCTTGCTGCCATTTTCAAGCACTACACCAGGAGGTTTGTGAAGCAGTGGTTGCCTGAAGTTCTTCACACATGGGAAATAGTTTGGTTTTTTTTGTTTTTTTTTTCCCAGCTTTATTACTGAAACTGGTGTCGTTCACTAGTGACAGCATTCTTTTTTTTCCATAGAACTTGGCCTATTGCTGATCCCAGTACAGAAGGTCACAACCCAAGTTTCAAGATTGAAACTTTGGCATTACTTCTTCCAACAGTTTGCTGACAGTTTTTCAATCAGACTGCCTAAACATAAGTAAGTCACTAACAGTTGTCCTTTGAGTCTGTTTGCAAGGATTTTAGAAAAATGTGCACCTGTGTTGACGTGGTCTTTCTGATAGGAGATAACATGTACATCAAAGAGGGCATGAGTTCTGAATTCAGGAGCTCCAGTTCATACTGTGCTACCAACATTGGCAATCTCAATTTTTTATTTCTGTTTGATCAGCTGTAGAAGTTTTGCATCTCCTTGAAGTTATGCATTATACCAAATTGGCACCTTAAATCTGCACTGAGGCATCTTAACATACAGCCAAGTGTCTTGACAAGCTTATGTCCACATTATTAACAAATCCAGGCAATACAACCCCTTTAAGAAGAGCAGTAACAGCTGAAGCCTCCTTAGAGGAAGCAATCTGCTTTGCTTTGTGTCAGTGCAGTTGGAATACTTGGAAAATCTTTCTGTTTTATTCTTCTCGCTCTCTCATTATCAGAGTTCCTAAATACAAGTATGATTCAACCAATATTCTTTAAACTAACTTGCCATAGTATCTGATTAGTCATTTAAGAGCTGTCCATTTGCCCAGAGAAGCCTGGATTTTTATTTTATTTTTATTCCAAATGACTGCAGTCATTATCTGGCTGCTTATGTGAATAATTAAAGTCTTCAAAAGCTCTGTTGGGATTTTTTTACTCTCTCTCTTTTCTATTGCATTCCAAATTTGTGCAAATTTGGACAAATATATGTCAATTCATTAAAACAAATGCAGTTATTAGACAGTAAATATAATAAACTCAACCAGACTTCTATGATAATGATAGATAAATGAGCCAAGTAGTCTAAGCTGTATAAATAAGGAACAGCAAGCGAGGGAGGATGTAACAGGACCCTATGCAATAAGAGGCTGAGTTTACTGAAGCCTTTCGTCAGAGTGATTATTTTATAAACATATATGAACAAGGATTTGAGTTGGCTTATATCTTCATGTTGCTGATAATAGAACATTGTTGGTCTTACTGCAAGCTGGTTCTCTTGAGTCTTAATAGAACAGAAGGGAAATCCAGCTCACAGGTGGTGCCTTTCAACCTGGACTATAAAACTGGGCTGGATTTTGTGTGAAAGAACCACTTACACTAGTTAGCTGACTCAGATGTGCTCCTTGTAGAGAAGAGAAGGTAGCATGGCAAAGGGCCCTCCAACCTGTGGCTATGTGGTGTGATAAAAACATCACTTCTGTGCAGGAGGGGAATAAGCATTGCAGTTGTCAATGATCATGCTCCGTTTGTACAGCTAATGACATAAGGACAGAAATTCATCGCCTCAGTCCCAAGATGTCTTTGAGCCTGTTGATTCCATTAAGATTTCTATTAGGTTTTCTGTGTGTTTCAACATTTCTTTGGGCTTTGCTTTCGCCAAGAGCTGGATATATGTCACTGTCCTCTATTCAGATCCTGAATGCACTCACTGGTCTGGCTGCCTACGGCATTTTCTTCCTTCTCAGAAATGATCAGAAAGCCTCTTGGACCTTGCTGAGGCAAGCAATTAGACATCAGCGCTTGGTCAAAAATACCTGCGACTGCCATGTTTTTTTGCCTGATTCTTCACTGTGCTGTAAATTGAACAAAAGATCCTCTCTTTATAACAAGTATCTGAAAATGTAGCTCAAAAATGCTGATAAGGCTGATTAGTCCAGCTTTTTTTGCACAAGCTTATCCTTTACATGTATTGCCCACCCTTTACTGGAACGGTTCAGCTTGTGTTTGCTTACGTTTTTCTGCCACACTGAATTCTTCCCTGTAGCAGGTGCAGATCAGCAGAAGAACCAAAACAGTGAGAAGTAATGCACTTCTTGGGGAAATGGCAAGTTATTGTGTAATTTTCTCGGTAGTATATTTCTACTTACAGTTACTAATCATTCAAAAAAAAAAAAATTCAGTGCAAATTGCATGACCGTACTGTGTAAGATGGATGCAGAGATAAAACACAAGTACAAGCCATGCCTTGCAGGCTGGCAAATGAAGTGGAAAATGCTATTGTTTGTTTATTGACTGCCTGAGCATGTGATGAATGATATCTTTGCCTCTTGAGGTAGCCCAAGGTTTCCAGTGGTAGCAGCCTTCCTGTCTGTGATTCACCTGTGCAAACAGTGGAAAGCTGAGCATGAAACCATGAAGGCAATTGCCTGATCACTTCTCCCTTCAATAATAATGCTGTTTCCCCATCCCCCCTCCAACCTTGGGGTTGCACCAGGTGAGATGAGAGAAGGATGGGCACAAGGTGCTTGCTCCCAGCTCCCTGCAGCCCAAACACAAGGCAGGCCATGCTTACAAATCTCTCCCCCATCAGTCATTACTTCCCACAGTAACATTTTTTAACGAGCTCACAGGGAGTGGGGAGCAGAAGCTGGCTTCACTGCTGTGCACCCAGGGCTGCTGAGATGTGGAAGCAACCTGTCCTCCTCCTGGCAGAGCAGGACGCAGAAAGGAGGCTGTGAAGTGTTGTTTATAGGGTGTGACATCCTTTTTTGGCTTCCTGCACAGAGGTGTGAGGAAGTCTCAGGGATGAGGCCCCACATCAGTGAGCTCACACCATAGCTAAGCAGCAGCCTGAGGCCTTGAGAAGGGTAAAGTCCTGGGCCTCTCCTGAACAGCCCCACTAATGGCACACCGATTTGGACTGTGGCATTTTATTTGTTACAGTCCTGGCTATCTGATACTTCACCAAGCACAGCCTGCCTGCAAAACAAGCTGGAAGAGATCTGGAAGGAAAACAAAGCTCACAGTGAGAATGGTGGAAAAGTTAATCCGGTTAGTGCATTGGTGGGAAGGTAAAGTGGCGACTAGCCAGAAGGTTGTAAATGTTTACATAAATAAGATATCTGATAGTACATGACCTGTTAGTAAAAGGGAATCCTAAACCCTGTGGGTAACTTACATCAAATTCAGCTTAAGGTTTGGCCTCAATATTTAACATAGAGTTGATCAGCCACTGGAACAGCCTTGGAAAGGAAGGATGGACTCCTTATTTTAAGTCATTAAGTACCAATTAGGGGTGTTTTTCCTGTTAATATAACATCTAGTTTCACCATAAAGCAGGGCCTGCAAGTGTGAAGTGCAGAGTGACACTGCCTGTCCTGCAGCAGGAAGGTCAGGCCAGCCCAATGGGCCCATGAGCCTGTGGGATCATCCACTACCAAAAACGGCTTTCAATGAACCTAGCAATTCCCCAGCAGCTCTTGCAGAGATCATTAAGAAGTGAACTGTAGAAACATCATGAAAATAACATTATGACAAGACATAAAGCACTAATCTCCAAACTCAGCAAGCTATGGAGGATCCTAATGACAAGCAATATTTTGCAGCCAGGCTGTGACATTAGTAGGAACATCTTGCCTTTCCTTTAATTGCAGTATGAGAAGGATGGGGACTAGCTGTCCACAAAATACTGTTGGTGCAGCCAGCTTACAGCCCTATGGACTAAATATGAACAAAATCACAAACAACTAATCGACTAGCTTTCTTCTGGACCTCAATTTAGGCACTAAAATAATTGCATCCCGTTCTCTTAGGGCCTGAATGTGCCTGGTTTGTTCAGACCCTTCTTGTAGCTGGGTGCCTGCAGTAGCATCACTGGAGCTTGAGAATAACAGAAAGAGATTAATTTTCATGGATCTGCTAGAGTCGATCTCCCATGAGACTGCCTCTCTATCCATACATCATTTCTCTCCCTTTCTGTCTTTAATTCAAGCATTATTGTTCAGCCTTTATTAAAACTGAAAGAAAAAAAAAAAAAAAGATATTCTCCAGTAGATATGGATTTCTTGCAGGATTTTCCTTTTCTTTTTTTACTATTTTTACGTTGCTCTTAGCCTTGTAGCATCATTTCATCACTACCAGGATGGAAATGTTTACACTACAGCAGCAGCCTCAGCTACCTGATCTTATATAGCACAGTGTATCCATGTACCAATTTGTAACATGTCCTAAGTGTTGTGGAAGTATCCCCAGGTGTAGTGTTACAATTGTGTCATATTTATTTAATGACAGATCTGCTAATGCAGCGCTTCCCAAATAGAATTGGAGACTACATTGCAATCGATTACCATACACAAACTTCTAGCAAATGGGATCAGATATCTACCCAGATTATTTCTAGACAGCTGAGAGTAGTTTTAACTATGCACATCTGTATGTGTTCTGCCATCTTTTTAAATGTACCTAATAATCTCCATTATGAGACTTTCTGGACAGAGATTAAATGTTTTTCTGTCTCCAGTGTGTACTACTAAATGAAGATTGGTATCTTCTCTAGACTTGGAACAAAACTGCTGGAAAGTTGGTGGGCTCTCTGAAGTTTAGGCCTCTACATAGTTAGGTACAAAATTCACTTTCCTGATAAAGCTGAACTTCTTCTGAGCCTTTGCACATATGTTCAAGGAGAAGGTTCAGCTTAAAAAGGCTGTGATGAAGTTACCAGCTTGCTGGGATGCTTGTGGCTGGAATGACGTATTGCAGGCTCTGTCCTGCTGTCAGACTGGAGTGCATTCTGCTCACCCTCCACATCTGATATCATTTGGGTCACATCTGTAAGAGAGGGAAAATCCCTTCCCTCCATGGTATGTTCAGTTAAAATAGCCCCTGGGGAAAGAAATCTGTTTAGAAACCCAACGGTCTGATTTTACACCCCTGTAACTCTACTGACTTAACACAACTTTTTGGATGACTCCATTCTTAAACATATCCAAAATACATGGGTATGAATACATTTATCTCCATGAACTTTAACACAGTTTCCTTGCTTTGGAAAGCCATTTTTATTTATTTTGTGTTTTTCATCGTCACTTGAAATGTGGGAGAACTTTGGTAATTAAAGGAACTTATTGCATTTGATGCCACTGTTTTTCAATCATGAAACATATTTTAATCCATTACAGAATTATTTCTTGAAAGTTTCTGATTTAAGCTACTCCAGAAACATATCCTAGAAGTTTAAGTAACTAAAAGAAATCTGGTATATTTTAAGGCACTGATATGAATTATAATATGGCCAAATAAATTAATGATTCAGTATGCAGTCATTGATGGAAATGGGATCAATTCTGTCCATTACTGTAGTCATCCTACACTGTAACTAATATTAAAGTCTTTTATTCACAATTTTGGATGAAAAATGAGTATAAAACTGTCAGTTTCTTCAGCTTTAGAAGTAACATTCATATTGGCACTACATCTCCCAGTGTCATAAATCAAACAAGATATACGTCGGTTCCTTTCCTTACTTCTTGACTCGGTTAGAAGACTTTATTCTTGTGAACTGCCAGGACAGAGAGCTTTAGCTACACAAATATTGGAGAGCTTTTCTTTAACAGGAGATACCAACAGGGAAACTGTTGCTCAGCTGTATGCCATCATTGTCACTATAAAGGGCACTGGCAACTGAAAAATATCTGACAAACTGACAACTTGACAGGGACATGAGATGGTGAATTAATCTACCTTGGCAGAAGGCTGTTGCTGAATATTTAAATAGGTTAACAGTCAACATTAAAGCCCTGAAATAAAATATGGGCTGGCAGCAGAAGAGAACAGGTAAATCTGATATATAAATTATGCTGTTAATAGTGTTCTTCAATCTCAGAATGAAAATCAGGCTCTCGGATCTGAAGTAAAAGAGTTACTAATCTTGCCTTATGTATTCTTTCCTGAGCAGTAGCTTTTTCTAGCAAAAGAAGGAAATTTTCCTTCAATTTATGTGTGTCTTCCTATAGGCAAATCCCACCCGCCTTTTTTAGCTAAGATACATGGGTTCAAATAGAAAGATAGATAAGTTTAAGAAAGAAAATTCCACTTAATCTACTAAGAATAAATAAACAATATTTGCTTCTGTTAAGAATTTGAACATGCCCCTGGGTCCCCCAATTTCTCCAATCTTCTCCCGAAATGTCATGAGAAATGCATGCTGTCTGAAAACATATGACTCACAGGCAAGTACACATCTCTATGAAATGACTTTCATGGTGGTTTTACAGCCCAGATTTGTATTCTTGAGGATAGCATCAATCCAACACCAGGGCTGAAAATACAATGAAATGACAAAAAGTGAAAAAGGAACATAAAGAATCCTAGCAACTGTGTGGATGAACTGCTGTACTTTCTGGGTCACCTGCACAATCTTTTTTTTGCCAGTAAGCAGAAGGGCTAACTCAGCTGGCACCACATGCTTTTACCTTGCAGAATATCATTGAAAAAGCACAAGTTGGACAATGCACTCTGTCTGTATCAGTTTCAGGTACTTTCAGGTGGCATTTCTCCAAAGGGATGACACAGTTCAATAACAACTGCTTTAGCCATCTGTGTGCTCTGTAATAAATCTTCTACTGATCCAGAATCTTGTTTGTCTCAAGAAAAGCTCCAGGGCAAGTTGGGTGTATTGAAAACTATTTCCTAAGGATAACTCAAATCCAAGTTACTAATAAGAATTAGTGCTGGTCAAATCAATTCTTATTGTGCAAATGGAAAAGTGGATCTTGTGGGAATATCTTCTTGGTCCAATACTTATCATAGTTTTCTTTAAGCATTTAGATTAGGGAATATTGTGCTACTGTATTTGCAGATGCTACCAAGGTGGAAGGCATTTGAAGGCAAAGAGCAGAACCCAAACATCAATAAGCATCTCAGTGAACTAGATAAATAGGTGCTAAAAATGTGAATGTAAAAAAGTAGGAATTAATTAAGAATAATGAGTTGCATGAATATGAGATACAAAGTGACTGATATGTCTTGCAGGAAAAAAAATAGTTAAAAAATGTCATAGCAGGGCCAGTAGTCCACTGGAAAAGGAAAAAAGTAAATAAACCAGTAAATCTTGCTAAGGGTTATACAAATGTATGCAAGATAAGTGAAATTATTTTTCCATGCTGTGCAGCACAGATAAGGCCTCAACTCCTTAACTTTGGCTTTGTTTGGTACTTGGCCATTTGGAAAGGAGGTAGCCAGCTAGTACAAGTCCATTTGAGAGCAGGTAGGAATGTGGGGCTGAAAGACCCCCCAAAAAAAAGATCACAAAAAGGACAAAGTGAAGCTTGCTGTTGCTCTTCATGTAATACTTTATGCTTGTGTACTGCTTGCTGTGCCGTTACCTTACATTTCAGCATGAGACAGTAGAACCAGCCATAAAGTATCAAGTGGTGAGTAAATTCATTATTCAGAAATCTGTACTGCTAACTGTAATCTCAGATTTGAAGTCTCAGTAGAATTAATAGAGGTAACATTGCCACCCGATCATTGTTGCATTGTGATGCTACAGTAATAGTTGTGAAATGAAGAAGCATGTTTTGTGTGGAAAGTGCAATAGCAGGAATTAAGTGAGTCAGTATAACTGGAAAAGAAGACAGACACCTGAGCTCTTATTAACATTGCCAGGCACTACATCTTGACTGTGCTGTTTTAGCCTCTGACCACACACTATATACCATGTCACTAAGGATTAGTTATGCAAGGCAAAAGAACACTTAGTTAATCTGTGTGGATTCTACAGAAAGAATTACTATAAATACAAAATTCAAGTTGTAATACATTTACCATGATTTGTGGGTAGGCATGATAGCCAAAGCAAAACCAGAAAATACTTGCAGGACTCTGACGTTTTTGTAAGTGTGGATATGAATGATTTATGCTTTAGCATGCAGGTAGAAAGAATAATATGTCAAATGTGAAACTGTTTTTCCATTCAGTACTTCCAAAGAATAAGTTGGGCAAGATCTACAGAGTAGAGATAAACCTCCAATGGCTGACCACTGTTCCCACTCAAGTCAATGCAAACCCTGCTATTCATTTCAGCCAGACAATCTCACAGCTAGTTTAGCAATTAGGTTCACATAATGAATTAATTGCATAAAATTATAAGCAATTTCTAGACAAATACAAAGAAATCAAATTAACTGGATAAATTATATGCTGTGAACCACTTATCTGAAATACTTAGCCTTTGCTACTGTGTACTCTTAGAAATATTCCAAATAAAAGATACAGTTGAATAAAAGGGACTTTTTCATAGAAATTAAGAATAATAATTGTCATTAGATTGTTTAATTGATACGTGAAATATTTGATAGAGCTTTTTATGAAGCTGGTAAACTCCAAAACATCTAATAGAAACACATCACAAAACACACAATTACTGGGGGTCTCTCCCTTCTTGGCCTAGTGTTTAAGCAATTGGTACTCAACTAAGAACAGACTAAAAAATGTTTAAGGACCTCCAGATTTGTTCCAGTTGGTGCTTCAGCAGGGTGACACTCATGAGTTTGGGCCCTAGCATAACAGTGGAATCAGTGCAATTTCTTTGCTTTGAGTAAATACAGTAACATAAGGAAGCTGACAGAAGGCTACAGATGATCCAAAGCCAGACCTCTCATTCCACGACAACCATTATCAGCTAAAAACTTATGCTCTCAGAAAAAGACAGGAGATTAGGAAAGGAAAATAGAAATATGCAGGGAAATTACCAAATATGGGAGACTTATAGAATTACAGCTGGAACAGACCTAGATGGGGAAAGTGAGAGAGCCGAAAAAGGATTAGGATTAGGATTGCTTATGCACTTATATAACATTTGTTCTAAATTTGATTACAGTACTCAGTAAAATGAGAACTCAGTATTCATCATGTGTAGCAAAAAACTTCACATGTCAGGATCATCATTTACATTTGCAAAAACAATTAAGAATAATCTCTAAAATATTCTGATTCTATTAATCACCCAATGTTTTGCTGTACTTTGAAGACATTAAGCATTGTAAGAACTTCAGATGTGGCGACCATATGTTTCTTTGTCTCATATGGTTCCAGAACATCATCTGTCATGTTCACAGCTATTTTTTGTTTGTTTGCAGAGATTGCAAATATCCCTGCATGGTTGGTATGCACCATACTTTGAAACTAGATGATCAGAAATCAGTTTTTGAAAATAAACTCAAACTTTGCGTATCCGGTTTCAGATTTACAAAGCTTGAGTTTAAGAAGGGCAAAATGTCTCCTGTGACGTTATTCACTGCTGTGGTACTTCTGATGTTTGACTCTGAAATTATAGACAGGCTTTAAGTAACTTTTTTGTAGTTCAGCCAGAAGTGAAATGCAGTATCTTGTGGTATCTGTAGTATCATGATCTGTCATTAGGCTATATATGTACTCTAAAACCAGCTTGCTATAGGAAATACAACTTGTGTTAAAAATTGTCCTTTATGAACAGCACAAAAAAAAACAAAAAAACAAACCTTTCCACACTTGCTATTCAGTTTACATTGGTGCTAACCTAAAGAAAACTAGTGTCTTGAAAGTGAAGTATGACTGAGGTGCACAAGCCAACATATAGTGCAGCATGAGCTGGGGACTCCCAGGATCAGTGGGGAATCCTCAGACCTATAGGGTAGGGCTGTATTGTCTAAGTCAACCTCACTGCCCTAGCAAAGGAGCAGGGACAGCCTGGAAATGGTGGCCACATTTAACCAGATCACCCATTTATGATGTCAAGGATGGGATAAGGTCAGGGTCCAGCCCCACGGGTCCATGGCTGAGCAAGGCTGGAGACTGACGGGTCTGTGGTGGCGTTGGTGAAGCATGTATATCCCCAGGCTGAGCTGAAATGGAGCCCCCAGTCCCATGGCCAGGATGGGGAGAGGCCCTGGGAGTGTTACTGAGGTCCATGAAGGTCTGTTAGCATTCTCAGGGTCCAGACAGGGTGAGAGGGGTGGTGGATGCACTTACATATCTTGGGAGATCTGCCTGGAGATACACAGTGTTATAAGCATTGGTGCTTATTTTAAGCACAGTGTGCTTAAGGAACTGAAGATATTCATTCTGAGATGCAAATAGGTCCCACAGCAAATACCAGCAAGTGGAGTGATTCATTTACAGTTCCCGAGGTGCCAAAAACTTAGCTGTAAACATTGTAATGGAAGGAACAAGTATTTTTGCCAGTTATTTTGTCTGGCAAACGCTGTTGATAAATCCTTTTGTTGTATCTCTTTTAGAAAAATCCGTTTTTACTGTTTTTCTACCAAACAGCCTCTAGTGTTGAGTAAGTGCAAGCTGGGGATTTTGTCTGATCTGTGAGACCTTCTCACATCCACCAATACATCTGAAACTTGTGTTCACAGCCAACATTGGCAAAGATCTTTTATTCTGTCCTTTAAAACCCAAGGTGACTGTATCAGTTTTAGATGAGGCACTGCAATTTTCCTTCCCGCTCCAAACTGTCTGTGCTTTGTTTGCTGAGGCATTTGCTGAACTCCAGACCCACTGGAGCCCTGTCATGGATGTGCCTGAGGGAGGAGGTAACTTGTTTGTTGTTTTTTTTTAAGGTTATACAGAGCAGGTAAAGAGTTAGGGTCATCATCCACCAGCTTCATCTCTCATATTCTTGAGAAAGGGATAAACTCACCTGCTTGGGGTGTGATCTCCTCACTTGCAGCAAGTGTGAGCAGTTGAGGGAGAAAGCTGAATTAAAGCACTCCCAAATTGTTTTGCTTTTATCTTGGATGAGGTGAGAGAAGAGCCTGAAGAGGAGCCTGTGTACTCAGGCTGGCTGGGACCCAGCTAGAAATATGGCAAGGAACACCTTGAGTAATATCTACTGAGTAATTTGAGTGAATATAATATAGAAACATCCCCGCTAGCTTTGTATGAGTTCAAATACTAGAAAAGTTGAATTCTGGAAACAAAATCATAGCAAACATTCTTCGTATTTAAATCACACTGAGATTTAGAAACGAAGGTTTTTTTTCTGCTTCTGTGACTTGTATGCTTAGAAAGCATCTATTAAATTTGGTAGTTTGAACAGTCCCCCAGGATATAGGAAACATAGATGTTCAACCTCTACTTGAAGGCATCTGAAATCTCACCTCCCACTACCCAGGGAATATCCTAATTAGTAGGTGTTACGCTGTTCTGATGTTAAATCAAGAGAGAATGTGAACAGTCATGAACAGAATTTCTTTGTTCCTTTCCCATAAAGATCTCAAACTGCCTTCCAAATTAACAAACGTGGGTGTGCCAGTGTTTGTGTTACAGTAGTCAAGGCAGTGCCCAGGAGAGCAGTGTCAAGAGACCTACATACTTGTAACTGCGTTTATGTGTTTTTATTCTAGGAATTCAATCTTTTATTGCACACCCAGGGACAGAGCCATTGGAGATGCCCCAAACTTTAAGGCTTGGGTTCAAAATCTAGTTCTTTGTATGTTGTATGAACCACTCACCAGAGTTTGATTCCTCAGAAATAGAATACTGAGGTTATATGTTAAGATCCAGTTAGTAACTGAGTGCACAGGTAACACAAAGAAATAACAAAATAAAGCGCTGTTGTTTAGATCTAGTAACAGTCCTGGAAGCATCCCTTTCAGGATGTGCATCCCATAATTCAATCTGACCTTATCTCTCACAGGGAACAAAAGAGGAATAACGTATTACACACAAGGTTTTCCTTTAAAAAGCTCAGTTCATTTTCTAAGACACTTCTACGTTTTCCCTGAAGACTGGTTGCTCTAGGCTAGAATCCACATGTGTGTTTAGATGGAGCCTTGTGACTGAAAATAAGCCCCTGCTTATCTCTATATAATTGGTGCTTCAGCCAGTAATTGAATGCCTGTGGAATAGAGATGCCTTGAAGAAATTCCGTGTTTCTCAGGCAGCTCCTTTTTTATCACGGATTAGAAACAAAATGGGCATTTTTATAGTTAGTGTACATTTTTAATTAGCTGCATAGTTATCAAAGTAAATGACGTGAAGATTAAATTACTTATTTAAAGAAATGACAAAATAACTAAAAACGAGTAATGACTGATAGGAATTCTCCACCAAGAAAACAGTGAACTGTAGGGAGCTGATACGTGCTCTTTGCTACACTAACCGACATCCCTGCTTCTAATCTTAACTCTTTATTCACCCCCCTCCAGCATCAGCATTGTGCATCACTGCACGACCCAGGGCCATTCAGCATGCCAGCACCTCACAGCACCACTCAAGAACAGTTAAAATACACGTGAGCCTTGTGCAAAAGCATGCCAATGGAAAAAGATCCATGGCTGCATGTTGAGGCAATGATTCTCTGGTTACCAAGATTTAATCTTAAATGTAGTACTGCCGATTACATAAGAATTACTCATGCACATATAACGAAAAGCTTGCAGGACCTAATATTTGTGTGTGGTTTTATATTTGCATACACATTTTGTATCAGGCAACACTTGTGTCCTCATCTTGCTAAACAAACTAATCTGAAATCACTGCTCTTATAGATACTTAACAGCTTGGAGTCTGATCAAGAAAGCTTAGGCGATGGGCTGAACCTCATTTTCTAATCAGAAGGTTAAGTTTTTCTTCTGCAGTTGCTTTTTCCTCTGTGTAATCCAGCTGCGTTAATTCAAGTAAGATGTCAGGACAGTATGTTAATGTGGGATCTCTGATACGGGAACCATTCTTAGGACAGTTTCAAAAGCACAGCAGCGTTATTGGTGAGCCAGTATCTAAGTTGGTTGTTCTGCTTCAGGTTTTTTCTCCTGAAAGTGATTTATTTCTCAAGGGTGATAGAAAAATTCATAAACATCTAGCATGAGCTCTGGAGCAATTTAAAAGGTGCAGAGTTTCACTAGCAAGAACTCCACGCAAGGATGCTATTCTAATAGCATTCTGACGTATATTGGAAAAGTAATGGGGTCAGAGCCTTCTGTGGCACACAGCAAAATAGCTACATCCCATCCATAGAGTTTCATCCTCTAAAATATGTATTTTTGAAAGGAAAATATAAACTACAAAGTTGAAATCCTTTGTAAATTGCTCTTGGGCTTTGTCTAGTGCAACAGTACCATGGCAGCAATGTGGGGCAGGAAGCACCACGTCACTTTATGTAACGAATGCAAGCAGTGGAAATACAACCCTGCAGAGAGTGCACCTCACATTTGAATCTGGCAGCAAATATACTTACACTTCAGAGAAATGGCGTGCGATTTTTGGTGCCTGATGGCTGGGATGCTGCTTACATCTTATCGGGAAGGAGGAGCAGAACAACGAGTGTATCAGCCAGGCTTTGGCTCGAGGCTGCTCTCCGGGCAGCGTGCCACAGCTATGAAATCACTCTGTTATTTTAGACTCACATTAGATGAATAGGGTAATGCAAGCTGTTTTAAACTCAGCTTTGATGTATTTAAATGTTTTGAAATAATGGCTAGCATTTAATATGGAGTTTTGCTAACGTTAGCTTTCAGAGCTGCTTGATGAAAACAGCCTTATTCCCTACTGTTTTAAAGGTATTTGTCTAATTAAAAGCAGACGCTTAAACCATCAGCCTTCACCACAAGATTCCGTTGCTCACACGTTCTATCATCCATCTTAAAGGCTGAATTATGTCCTAAATTTCGAACTGATCACTAAATACTACATAAGCAGATAGGGCTGTGGTTTCCTGCTGTCAGCCACAAGTGCCAGGAAGCAAAGGCGGATGGCAGGAATGGCACTCTGGTGCTCGCACTCAGCAAGACGTCTCTTTGAGTCAGTGTCATATTTGTCACCAACTTAACAGCAACAATTTGGTTGCAAACACCCAGGTATCTTCTGCTTACAGTAATCTCTGTTAATTCCAAACACACTGGCCCAGAGGCTGCAGGCCTGCAGTGGTGTGTGGAGGCGTTCGAAGCCGAACACAGTTTCGCTCTTGCAAGTGGCTGCTGTTTCCAGTGCAAAATGGAAGCCACAGCAGAGGTCGCACCTTTTGACAGCCAATTTTAACCGAACACCAGTTCAGCATCACGCTGCCAGGATCACAGAGTTGTCTCTTTGCGCCAGACTCTCCCAGCACAGGTGTGCACCGGCACGCGGTGTGCTCACTTTTTTTTTTATTGAAAGTTTAAATCAGCCGTCAGCTGGCAGAGATTACATAAACGCACCAACCCTTTCCAAAGTCTTTATTCGACTGCTGCAGCACGTGCCAGTTTTTACAAGGAAGCAAAGAGGAAAATAAGTGAATACAACTAAAGCTGAAAAGCAACCTCTGCCCTTCGCTGCACAAAGGACGATCGCACNGGGGAAGGAGGGAGGGCAGCGCTTCTGCCGTCTGGAGTGGGGGGCGCGGGGCTGACCGCTGGCACTGCGGGGATTTTAAATTAGTTTTTAATTTATTTGTTTATTTTGTTCTAACGCGCGTCGCGGGGTTTGGAGCAGTTTTACTGTGGCGTTTTGTGATTCATTCTTTTCTTGAAAGCGCGTTTCTTTGGCCGTGGGCTCCTCTGGCTCCCCAAACTTCTGGGAGGAGGACAGCTGGCACACCTGGGGCTCGCAGGCCTCGCTTCCTCCTTTACGTGGCAAAAGCTGTGGTTTTCACCTGCTGTGCGTGTGTGTCACTGCCCGAACCTGAGAGCTCGGCCTCTGTGCTTAAGGCTTCGAAAGCGATGAGAAATGGCCCGTGCGGGGTGGCGGGGAACGGCATCGAGTGCGCCTGCTTCGCATGAGATGTTGTCTCCTGCCTCTTTCCTGCTTTATTTCCCTTCTGTTTGCTGAAGGAGTGAATTCAGTCTACTTACAAACTTATTTTTTTCATTGATGGCATCCCGGATGTTGCCCAGGCTCATACAAAAAACAATTCATTAGTTTGACTTTGTTGTATTTCTGGCTAAAAGGCATGTCTTGTGAGCAATGTCTTTGATTTGATCTATCACCTTTTGCAAAAAGAGAGTTCTTTATTTTTTTCTTTTCTTCTCCCGTCTCTCCTATGGGCCAAAGCAAAGCCACAAGCTTTATTTAAGTACATTTAGTGAGAGGTTAAAAATCACTTTATAGTCCTTTAACAGCACTGTGTTTTTTGTGATGGCCTCTGTGGCAGCTTGACCACGCTGGCTGGTTTGGTTTAACATGTATCTCTTGACCTGGAAATTAATTACTCTTTTAGCTCTCTGACTGCATTTCTCTGTTCAGTAACAGGCATGCACATATTTTTCAGAATAAAGCTTGCTTGATGTAACAACTAGGGTATTTTTTTTTCCCTGTGAAAGGTGGCTTGAGATTGTTGAATGTGTTTTTTAAAGTTGGCAGCTGTAGAGCTGTGATCAGGAGACTCTGCATCGCTACTAGGAATCCATCTATCAACCATGCCTGCTCTTTGTTCTGTCTGTACACTGACCAGCTTTCCAGAAACACGTCTGGCCTTAAGAGAAAGTAAAAAATTTAGTGTAACAGGATGAGCAATGCTCTTGGCAGTGAGTGGTTTTTCTTCTAAAGGAAAACGTTGGTGGGAAAATAACTGCTTAAAACTTGCACTAACCTTCACAGGAGAGGATTAGGATTGTAGAAGAAAGAGATAATAAGATGCTTCAACAGGGAAAAAATGATTGGGAACATACAGGTTTGGTGTTTTTCTTTATAAACATTGCTGCTTGACATTAGTTGTTGTTTTGCAGCTCATTAAGTTGAAGCATGGCCTAAGATGGTTATCACAATGCATGTTTCTTCAGAGGGACGCTCAGGCAGCTCATTCCTGTGTGTGATCGTTCATTTAACATACATCCCACACATTTAGTTCTTCATATGGCTGTGATGTTTAGTTTGTATTAGGAAAGAATGTCAGAAAGCTGAGAACCAGGGGAAGGATGTTGAAAAGATAATTGGTGCAAGTGGGAAGAGTGGGATGACAGAACCCAGGTTGTTTGTAGCGGGGATGGCTCTGCCTTCTAAGGAATACTCAGACTATTTGAATCAGAAAATGGCAAAGCATGTCTGAGATATTTCTGATGAAGGAAGAGGAATGTGTGGGATTGGATTCCTTTAGAGCATGCATTTCTACCTGTGTTCCATGTGGCAGCAGGTTCTGAAAAAACTGTTCCTGTATGGGTGGGAGGGTTGGAACCAGGCTCGTATGTGGGAGTCATCGAAGCTGGTTGTTGTAGTAATGCAAAAGAAAAACGTTGTTGTGAGGAAGTGTGGACAGAGGAAAGAGAGGAGGGACTGGTACTCTGCTGAACGTAGTTGTTAAGTACTCTATGTGAAACCAGTGAATATTTTGCAACTTCTTGTTTAAGAGGACTGTATTTCTTGTACTCATTAATGAGATGGTGCTGAATACATGTGTGCTTGAAACCCTGTGCTCTAATGTGAGTTGTGAAAGGGGGCAGGGAAAATGAAACAGGTGTTCTTAGAAACAAGTCATGAGGTGACCTAGTACGCAGTTCAAATGGTTTCAGCTGTGTTCCTGAAGTGGTAACTTTGCTGTGCTTTAGTCTGTGAACATATTGGAGTGGCCTCCAGCATCAAAAAATAGAAAATAAATGAAATGAATGACAGTAATACTAACGCTCAGTCTTCAATGCCTGTGTGGGACTTAGAAATTTTCAGGAGTTTTGGTAGCTTGGCTGTTAGTTTGCTTTGTTTAATCAGTAGCAGCTAACAACTCCCCATTGCTCGTGGTCTGGGGTTTTGTTCATCTGATGCCATCCAATAGCGAGTGCACTGTTCAGTAAGTCACTATCATAATACCATGTAGTGACAGGTTTTAGTTATTAAAAAAATGTAAAGTTGAGTGTAATTACTCGTGTTAAAAAATGACTGAAATGTCCCAATGCATGTGAAAGAGGAGTGCTGAGCAGAAGGATGCCCGAGTTGTGGCTGCGTTGCCTTGAGGCTGCAGGCAGACAGTGGGCATGTGGATTTGCTGCAGGTTGCATAACAGCACAGGGTAGACAAACGTTGATAGGAAGCATCGTTAATGTTGAGGAATTGTACACTTGATTTGCATTTCCAAATATGATAAACTATATTGCTGTTCTGTATACAGCTTATGGTAGCTCTCTGTGCAAAGTTTGTGCAGTACTGGTGCAAAGCATGTTTGTAATGCTCAGTAACTTCCTGTACCGCTCGGTGTGATGGATTTGTGTCAGGATCTGAGCTGCATTAATGTCCTCATGTTGTAGGTGCAGCGTAAGAGCTGCTGCAGTGGTATCAACGAAGTAATGGTGGTTTAGTTGTCTGGCAGGGAGGTCTCCAAAGCTGTGCTACAACAGCTGTGTGCAGGAACCCAGCTGCAAAGTTTTGCAATGAGTCCTGCTGAGTGAGCACAGGTCCACAGATTTCCCTCCTAGCTGCTTTTTGTGGGGTCCGAGGCACTGGAGGCCTGTATGTCAGGATTTCTTCCCTTTCTGTCCAGGTATTAGGATCTGCTGAGTTGTCCTGAGAGGAGCAGATGGTATTCTGTAATAACTCACTGCATGGCACTCAATCTCCTTGTTTACAGTAGTGTGCATACTTTTCTAACTTAATCATTTCAAATAATCAGTTCAGTGCAGGCCTTTGGGTGTGGGGTGTGTGTGGTTGATTTCTTTGGGGGTCTGCTTTGGTTTAAGAGTTGCCAGGTTTTTTGCATACTGAAAGTACTTTAAACTATTCCAGTGACTGAGGATCCTAGCTTCTGAAATCACTTTGATTTCTGGATTACATTTTTTTTCCCTCTTTCCTTACCTACTAACGACTGCACACTCT
The DNA here is from genome assembly GCA_013399175.1 of Odontophorus gujanensis. Taxonomy (NCBI): domain Eukaryota; kingdom Metazoa; phylum Chordata; class Aves; order Galliformes; family Odontophoridae; genus Odontophorus; species Odontophorus gujanensis. Next base: position 436,617 of record VXAB01010099.1, on the reverse strand, counting down.
TTTGATAAAAATGAATGACTATTAGTTATTGTATACTTTGAAAGAAAATGAGTATTTGCTCAGCAAGAGTTCCCCTGGTTCAGACTGCCCAGCTAAGACCTTCTGTGCTGTCCTTGATGGGTCACAGTGAGAATTGTGTTGGGACAGCCCTGGGACTGTGCTGTTTCAGTTTGAGGATCACAGACTCATTAATATTAGAAAAGACCAAACTAGGGGGAGAACTGTGAGGTTGTGGTCCACTTGGTCTTAACACAGGTGAATGTATGACCATGGGTTTTATGCTGTGACCTGCTGGACTAGTCCTCCCATTGCATTTGGGTCTTTTAACCTTTTTGTCTTCTAATATTCTGCAAGTGGTGAGGGCTGATGCATCTGCAGCACAGTGTGTTCAAAGCGCACGGAGCCTGGCCCTGCCTGCCGCCAGCTGGCTGTGCTGGGGGAGGCATCCGCTGTGTCCTGTGTGCAACTTATGCCTCTTGTCTCTTCCAGTTGTTACACAGCTGTGCAACGGTTTCATGGACTGTGTTGCCTCTTTGCTATGGAGGTCGTGCTCCCTTAATAGCTGCCTTAATGTCTAGTTGTGATTTTGGAGAGTTACCTCTAAACTCTCCTCAGAAGATAAAATGTACTATCTGAGGCAAGTCAGTCTGTGCTGAGTTAAATGATTTACCATCTGTGTTATGGATATCCTTGGTATTTGATTTTCCTAGTTTTGGATGGATTGGCAGCTGTTGTTTTTTCTTACTGTGATGTCCTCTGTTGTCATGACTGCATTTGCCACTGTCTCTGAGGACAAGGCATCTGTAACATACCATCTAAAAAAAATCCTTTGATTTCTAGCATGATGTGTCTTTGTAAGCCAGCAGATTAAAGATGCAGACAGATAGATCTGGCAGAACAGCTCTGTGAAAGCAGGGTCATCTCTTCAGGAAAACACAGGTGACGTTTGCTGCTAGACTTTTTTTTTAATATACAAACCCCTTTTCAACTGCCTGCTGTTTGAAGGACAAGACTAATAATGACACCAGAACTTAAATGAAACCACTTAGCAGTAGTACAGACAGTGGTGGAAATGACAGACAGTAGGACCAGCAGGCACGTCATCAGTTAGAAGACCTCGTCATTCCTTGGCCTCCCACGTCCTGTGCCTTAAGAAGACCTTTTTCTTCTTGTTTGCACTGAGTGAAAGTAACTGTGGGAGTGGGGAGATAATGATACAGGCACAAGGCAGCTGTTTGTTTTCATTCTGAAATACTGTACAAGGAAGTGTCATATACCAGAAAGTGTATTGTGCTATGTGTTGTTGCATTTAGTTACTTCTTAATTCCCGTGCATCCTTGTGTGCTAGTTATGTGTGGCTGTGCTGACTTCTGCTGATATTTTAACTGGAAAAAGAATTATGACAAAACAGGAAGGGAGCTTATGATTTAGTGGGCTTTAGGGATGAGGCTGTACGTAGACGTGTCTGAAAGCAGTACATTAAACTAATGCTTAGATCCTAAATCACGTTTGAAAAGGAATCAAAACTCAGAGTGGTATTTGATACAAGGAGTAGCCTCAAATCTGTGATGTTCGTGGAACAGAACTCATCAAACCTGTTAGGGGGAAGAGCCAGGCAGCTCTAGCTGTGAGCTGAGTTCTCTTCCCCTGAAATTCGTTAAGCAACAGCTGTCAGAGTAATCACCAGTGCAGCTGTGACACACGTTTTGGAAAAGCCTTCAGGTTTGTTATTCAGGGCCTCGGGTGTTTCTGGAAGAATTTTCAAGTGTTTTTCATGTTGAAGGGAAATCCAAATTGAACCTGCAGTGCAGGAGCTGATCGATGCCGGTAACTACTGCCTGTTGGAAGTCATCTGAATACCCAGCACGGGGCTGGTCAGTGTTCATGTGGGGTAGTGGCTGTATGGGCAGCACAGGGCAGGAACCTTCTGTGATTGTATGAAATGGGATCATTAATGGCTCTACAAAACAGTGGGGCAACAGCATTCCACTCTGAGTTCAGAGTGCACACAGTTTCCAAGCTGAAAAGCGAAGCGATTTCTGTGTTTGTCCAGTCACAAAACTGTCGAATGTAGTTTCTGTGCATGGAGTGCTGGCTAGCTGCAAGTTAATCACTGCTTTGTAATTTTTAGTGAAAAACAAAGTTTGTATTGTGACACAGATTTTGAATGTCTTATTTCACAGCAGGCATTTTTTTTTTCTTTACCTTTAGCATTGAGTGACTTGTATGAATCCAGTGACCATGAATAGATAATTAGATATTTATTTATTTCATTTTGACTCTGTGATTATTCAGGGCATGGGAAGGAGTTGTGCGCTGACCGTTCATGCACTGTCCTGGTTCTGTACCTCTTGGTGTGGTTTAGTTGGCTTGGCTGCTGCCTTTTCTGTGTGATGGAGCACTGCAGAATTGTAGCACTTTGTGTTCAGAGTTATTCCTATATTTTCAGCAAAAATAACATACTTTTTGCGCAAAAGAACAAAGATTTCTGGACCACAGATTCTGTTAAGCTTCAACTTCTGACAAGTCTCTTTGACTATCATAATTCAGTGGTTTTTTAATTTATTTAAGAAAGAAAAATGGCCCTGAATGGCCTTGCAAAGTAGGTGTTGAAACCACCAGCCTTTTAGGGAGCTTGTGACTTTCTGCTTAGAGTTTCAGTGGTCACTGAATTTATTCTAAGAGTTCAGTGTGCTTTGATTGAAAAGTCTCATTTTTCTGTCAGCCCTGAAGCAGATCGCTTTGCCATGTGTGTGTTTGATTCTTGCCAGAAGTCTCTGCTGCCGTTTTCCTCTTGTTCAGTGGTTTCCTTGCTCATTTCTTGTTACTAGCACATCCTCCCCTCTGCAGCAGTACAACCCTTTTCTTTCAACTTGCCGTTCTGTCCTGGCAGCGCAGGCTGTGTGATGAGAGGTCACTGATAAAGGTGGGTGTGTGCCATCCCACTAGTACACATTTTATTGGGGAGGCTGTTAATGGCAGAGGAGGGATGTATCATAGGCATTTGGTTAATCAAATAATTTGAATGCAGGAGCATGGGAATTCTAGTAAGGTTGTAGAAAAAGAAATGCAAACTTGGAATTCAGTTGAAGGCAGACATTTGTTTTGCCACATAATGTCTGCTGTGGATTATGCTGCATAAATTCAGCAATTTGGATTGTGGAGGCATACGAGAAATCCTGTTCCTTAGCTGATGTGAAGTGGGATTATTTTAAAATTAAGCAGTGTCCCTTAATCTCTGTTACAGTTTTTCACTGCTGGCAGAACTGAGCACCTCATAGGTCTGTGACAGAGCTCTGGTAGGGCTGCTAACTTGCATTCTCAGCTGGCTTTTCCCTTTGGGCTTCATTGGTGTTACACGATCAGTGTGTTCAGCCTCAGTCAGCTGAGCAGGGAGCTGGCATGGGTGGAGGAGGCTGCTTCAACTTGCTCCTTACTTGTGCAGGTAAACAAGGAGTGGATGGGTTTTTTTTAAGCAGGGATTTTTCCAAATTCTTCCTGTGAGCATCTGATGGGCGTTCTGACAAAATAAATGAAGATAAGAACAGCTTGAACTGCATGTGACCAGGCCTTTGTTCCAAGCACCAGCATGACCTCTCTAAACACAGTACTAGGTATTTATTTATTGGCTTTGTGGAAGAAATATTTCTTGCTTTCATGATCTGTTGTTTCGTACAGTGTTTGCTCCAAATAGTGTATTCTGACAATAGGTGTTTTGGGAAGTTACAAAATGGGTTCTTATCAGCTGTGCTAAACAACCACAGCCGTGTGAGCAGGAAGAGGACGCTGCCTGAACGGTGCACGACTTGCAGTGCTCTTTTATGTCTTTACTGCAGTAATATTTAAAAGGGCAGGAACAAATTGCACAGCACTATGTGAACCTCGGGGTACTTCAGCTGATTCACTACTTGTTTAAAATTGCTGTGAGAGGCCGATCCTTCCTTCATATTAACCTTTGATATGACAAATTCAGTTCGACTACTGCCTAGCTACATGACTGAGAGAATTACTGCTTACTGTTTGAGTATAAATTCACACAGGCTTCTGAAAATGTGCATAGGGTGTGAATAGATCATCTTATCTGGCAGAAGGAAAATTATTCCATGTATATTAAAAAACAAAAAAAATCCAAAGCAAGAAAGTTAATTTCCTCAGAACACCTTTAATCAAAGCAAACTTGGCAGCAGGTAATAACAGGCTTTTGGGATATCTGCCAGGAAATACCGTGGTGTTTCTGCAGCCGTGGTCGACCTTCCCAGATAAATGGGTTCCTGGGACAGACTTCAGTTACATTTGTTAGCATTGTGAATCAGTATGTGATGTCCTGACGGTGTTCTGGAGAACTGCTGCTTTCCTGAGCTGTGTTCAGTGTAGTTTCTGAAATGAGGAGGAGCCTCTGCTTGAGTTTTCCTTCTTTCAGACCCAGAAGGTTTCAGGAGCAGGAGTTCTCCTTGTAAATAGGTTTTTCCTTTTTTTCCTGTAGAAGATGTGAATGACCAAGAAACACAGGGGGATTGTTAATACGCTGCTTGTAGGCAAGTCTTAAGCAAAAATTGCTTGTTAGTTGACTTGTAACTATTGATGCATGTGTTACAAAGCCTGAAACAGCAACTGGTTTGTTGTGTGCTGATCTCGTGTGTTGCTAATCCTAGCTGAGAGATCCACAGATTTGTCTCACTTAACAGTGCTCTAGAGTGCTTGGGGAGGGTGTGAAGACATGCCGTCCTTCATAGTAGTGGTATTGGTGAAATAAGAGCTGGAGGTAGGTGGAGGAGGGTTTTCTTTTTTCTTTATGTTTGCAGGTGATGGGATGGCTGTCTCTTCCTTTGCACAGGACTTTATTGTGGTGCTTCTCACTTGTTTACTCTGCTTTTTTCTTCAGTTACCCAGCTCCTTGTTCATGCTTCTGCTGCTTGAGCAGCAGCAATGCAGAACTTCTTCCACACTGCATGTTTACATTGTGCTGGCCATGCTGTTGTGTTGACCATGTAATTGATTGTTTTAGGGAACTGATCCATTTTAAAAAAAAAAACAACAGAACAGAACTGGGAACATGGAGCCTTTTCGGCCCGGTCAGTTTCCCTCTCCACTTTACCATGGGGCTGCACAGGCGGTTCCCCAGTACGGCAGTGAGATGGAGGATGTGATGTGAGAAGCAGAGGAGAGGTGTTTGTTGGAGACAGTTTCTTTCATCAAAGAAATAGCACAATCACAGTCAGAAATTTCCCCTCAGTTCCCAAGAGCGTTTCCTATGCTGGTTAAGAGGAGCCTATTTTACTGCATGGATTATGTCTCCGTCTAACTCAGAACACTGAGGAAATCACTACTGAAGTGTTCAGTAAAAATGCCTTCCGGTTTGGTTAGAGTCAGTACAGATTTACTTCTAAAACAACAAACATGAATCACCTTTTTTTTTTTTTTTATTTTCCAAAAAATTAGTCTGGCTTTCTGCTTTATAAATCAGGTTGACTCAGACATCGTTGTGTTGTAGATAAGTCATGTTCATTTCAGCTGTTTTCAAAAAGCAAATATGTCAGGTTTATCTGGGTGAAAATTTTCTATTAGGCTGTTGTGTAGTGAAGATGAAATAGGAGAGCTGTATTCCAGTGGTAGATGAGGCCTGGTCTATGCTTTGACAAAAACAAAACAAAAAGCTGAGTGGCTCAGCCCCAGCCAATAAATCCATATTTAATTTGCAGCATGAAAGGAGGAAAACAAGTCAAGCAGATTATTTTTCTTTTTTTAAAGTCAATTGTAAGGTCAAAATTGATGTTTATTTACAAATGATTCATGTAATACACCTGATTAAGAAGTCTTAAGCATCAGGCTTTGCAATAAACTCTGCTTTATTTGTTATGAAGTCAATGGGCTGTGAACTTAGGTAGGAATCACCTCATCAGGCAGCCGTAGGAAAAGAAGCTTCTATTGATAAGTGTCAGTAACAGCTATGAATTTGTTTTTCAAGACTCAGAACTTGATGTAGGGATTCCCTGCTCACGCTGTTTAGCTGCAGAAACCCCTGAGAAGGGCACGTTACCCTAGTTCTGTGGCTCAATTTCACAACGACATTAGAAACCGACAAAGAAGCTGCTTCCAAGTGAAACTCGGGAGCAGCATTCTTCCTGCTCGGTGCTGGTTTGCATACAGCTAGTGCCCCAGTCCCCTTGGGCAGAGGTTTGCACTGTGCTGCAGCAGGAGCAAGATCTGTGACAGTCGTCGCACTACGAGGAGTGTTACAGGAATTTCTCTTCCTAAGCAGTTAAATCCTGCACCAAAGTTGAACTTTCTTGGAAGGGATGCGTAATTAAAATTTCAATGGAGGAGAATTCTCATTAGATAATTATATAATGACATGGTTGCTGGGCAATTTTGAAACATCTCTCATGGTTACAGAAACAAAGATTAGGAGCTGTGGGTTCCTTTCCCAGCTCTGCCGCTCGCTCCCTGCTGTGGCTGGGGCTGTCAGGGGTCCATCCTCTGCCATTCAGAGCTCTGCACCTTCAGAGGTTCGTGTCCTCAGCCTGCCCACCTCCTGTGCTGTTGCCTTGGGTCTGCTGAGCGAGCAGCTTTGGCACTTTGCTGTGATAGATCTGGACAAAACAGAGTTAGATGTGTACAGTCTGCAGTTTTGAGCTGTTCTGGTCAAGTGGCAGCAGCTGTAAACTCTCATGGCTTCAGATTCTGCTTTGGAAAACACATCTCTCACTTGTAACTTGTTTGTTCTAGTTCTAGTTGAGCTGAGTTCTCTGCTAAAAGTGCTCCTTCAGCCAGGGCTGTGTTGTTTGGAGGTCCTTGGTCTTCAATAACAATGCCAGAAAGCTCATCAATTTTCAGATGCTCAAATAGTGACCTAGAAGGAACATATAAGTACTACAGAAAAAAAATATTAGTGATTTTGAAGTGACTGACATTTTTCATTTGCTTCACTAACTTTGAGTAAGAAGCACAGAGTACCATTTACCGCCGTTGGAAGACTGCCTGTTGCTTTCTTTGGCTTTTCACTTTCGCCTCTGCTTTACGTTCAGTCATTTTGAGATGGAGAATGTGACTTTACAAAGTGAGAGAGTTGGGCATTTTGTGAGCGCCAGACATGTTCTGAGATACATCTGCGTGCCTGCTCTTACTGATTGAGCACAGTGTTTTTGTGTCATCTTCTGCACTGATTTACAAATAATGTGCCACAGATGCCATTTCCAAACTGCTTCTGCTACAAGTGTTCTTTTCTTTTTTTTTTACTTTTATGTCAGCATTCAACACGTACATGTTTTTAATATCCCACAGTGTGACTCTGCAGCCCTCTGCTGCTCACCATAGGAGCTTTGTTCTCCTTCAGGTCTCACTCAGAGCTCTCCTGTTCTTACCCCCTTCTTTCTTCTGCACCTCTTTCTTTCTGATGTGAAATGTTTCTCTACTAATGATGACTAATGCAATAACTGGAAGATCTGAAAGGTGTTTTGCATTGTGCCTTTACTTTAAGTGATACCGTCCTGAATGTGAACTTTCCTCACATCCTTTATTAGAGAACTTTGAGTGAGTAAAAATGCTTCAATGTATCAGTCATTTTTTTGTGTAGTTCATCATGCTTCTGTGTTCATCACCTCCATGATTAATTGGTACGGAAGTCTCTTCTGTTGGAGCTCTCTGAAATACTGGTTCTTATTAGAGATGAACCAAGGTCTGAGCCTGGTTTCACAAGTAGAACAATGCAACTGCAAAAGTAAATTCATCACTGCCAGTACTGGAACTGGCAATGCCCTTTCTGCCTGTTTTATCAGCTGTCCTTTCTCTTGGTGTCAGTGAACGAGGAGACTGTAAATGACACAGATCATATTTGTCAGTTTGAGGATAAATGTCTTGTCTCTCGTGCTGAGCTTCATGACTTCCCACGCAGTCACTGGTGGGAGCAACTTGATGGTTCCAAGTTTAATTGCTGGTTAGCACTGCACTGTAGAGCTTTTTCTTTGTTTTTTAGTCATTTTCTTGGCCTGTTATCTGAATTGTGGTCACTGTCTCTCTTGTCTTTTGCTATCACCTGTTTCACCAGGTCAGAATATAGGAGCTGGCAAAGGCTGTGTGAGTCATGTAGCCCCAGGAAAGGCTCGAGTAAAGATAGGCAAGAGTGACCTAGATATAAGTCCTTGTGTTACAGAGACGTCGCTGCCTTCCCACGTGACTTGGTTTGGTTTCTAATTATTCCTTGCCATCAGAAATAAATTTGTTTTTCCAGCACCAAATTAAGTTTCTATCGCTGCAGCTGAAGCCTGCTTCTATTCTTCCTTACCTTCAGATTTCTTCGCAGTGGAGGAGCCTTCTTTATGCTGGAAGATGTGCTGGCATTTCCTGAGTTTCCCCTGCCTTAGGCTGTCACCTCGATTTGTTCACTCTTTGCTGGTTATTGTTCAACTTTGTATTATAAATCACGTTTTCAGTTATAAATCATGTTACTTTATATGTCACGTTTCAGTTTAATACCTGCATTCCCCTCTGCTTTCAGAGACATTTGATGAAAATCCTGAGTGTTAGGCCCAAAGCAGAGCTTTGCTTCCAAGGGGCCTTGCTTAGATTTGCTGCTTAGATAGGAAACTATTGCAAAGTATTATGGAGTAAAATTGTGTTTGCTTTCGTTGTTGCTATCGTTAATGTGAGAACCAATGGTAGATGTTTTGTTTTGAGTTTTGAGATTAACCAACCTGTTCTTGTTAATTGAATTTGTTGGTGAAAAACTGCTGTCTAATCAGGCGTGTTTGGCTTTACTTTTAAGCTGTGAGAACTTGCACAAAACCCGGCTGTCACAGCATACTAGTTTGTTTTGACTTTTGCTTTTCATCTGTTAAGGTTATCGTGGGCACTGCCATGATTTTTTTCCATAGTTTACAGGTTTGCTTCTCCGTTTCTGCTGCTTTTCTCCTTCTATTTTCATGAAGCTTTTTGAGGCTTATGGTGTCTTTTTCTTAAATTTTTCAGAATGAATACACAACTGCAAAGTTGGAATTTTTTTAATTCAACTTTTGAAAATTCTCTTGACAGCCACAGACTTTAGTTTACAGGTTATTTTGCTTTCCAATACAAAAGCCCACATTCTAAATCTGTTCCTTCATAGCTGGTTATCATTTTTTGAGCACAAAGTTAGCAGGTTTTTCATGTCCTTTAAATGATGGATAATAGTCGTCTTTCCTGACGTCTTTTTTTATTTTGTGTTCCAGGGTTTTGACCCACCGCATCAAAGCGATACACGAACTATTTATATAGCAAATCGTTTTCCCCAGCATGGCCATTATATTCCTCAGAAGTTTGCAGACAACAGAATCATATCATCCAAGGTAAGGGAAAATATTTGATACATCCCATCGCTCTCTCCCCGGAACCCATATCTAGAATGATGAGGCATGTTGGTCAGACCTTCTGCAGTGGCTTTTAAACTAGTTTAGCCCATATCTGGATGTGATTTAATAGGAGGGGTGAAGGTTTTTTGTGAAGATTTATAAAATTGCCAAATCATAAGCAAGGTACTGCAATTGCAAATTCCTTCCTACTGTGGCCTTGGATAGGAATCAGCAGAACTGATGGGAGGGGGAGTGTTTTGTCACTGAAGAGCAGGAAAGAAAGGGTATAGCTTCAGGAATAAATCTCTTCTCTGATAGCCTGGCTACAAGAAACCAAATTATTCTGGTTGCTCCTATACAAGTTGGTATGAGAACAGTTAAAATGTTGTTTGTAAAGACAATGCAGTTGCTACCTCTGCTTTCCTGCCGGATGTCCTTGATGGGCCCATGAGATTGGATATAGCTGTTCTTTGTGGGAGTAGTGCACAGCCAAGAGGCAGTCTGGGGAGGGCAGATGGAAAATGAGACATTGAGTTTGATGGGAGAGAGACTGAATTCCACTGAAGAACTGTTCAATATGTCATAACTGGTTTGTTTGTTTGTTTTTTTCCTTCAGTATACGGTGTGGAATTTTGTTCCGAAAAACTTATTTGAACAGTTCAGAAGAATAGCCAACTTTTATTTTCTGATTATATTTTTGGTTCAGGTAAGTTGAGTAATACTCAGTTTAGCCATAGGAACTAAGATGGAAATTGCTGTTTGTGTTGTGAATTCTGCCACTTATTTTCTATTGTATGAATTTAACTTCTTAACTTCTCAATTTATGTATTCTGTCTGTAAAAACAATACATTCCCAGCTTTGCTGGTAAAATTTGAAGTTTGCTTGCATGAGACTGGACGGCGTTGCACATTCTTGTTCTGTATGGAATCTTACTTTTGTAAATCAGTACGTGGTTGTCATGCAGTTCTAAAATGCTCAAATTCAATTTGTTCGCATGAAAGGAACACACAGAATTTACAGCTTGGATTGGCAGTTCGTCAGATTTGAAGGCGTCACTGCTGCTGCCAGTAAAGTATAGGTCAGAAGTATCACTGTGGCTTTTGTAGCCAGATACATTTCTTTTAATTAAGAACATCTACAAGTATGTTGAAAGGATAAGTCTGTAAATTTACTGTGATATTTGTACCTCCAGCTTGTAATTGTACATAAATTCTCTTGAACTATTGTGGACTTAGATGAAGGATTATTGAGAGGGAGGTTGAAGGGAGAGATTATACCATTTGAAAGACTCAGTTCATATCCAAGGCAGAGACAGTTACATAAACTTTTCTTTCATTGTGAAATAAGATACTTGGCATGTGTTCAGCCCTTCGTGGTGGTTAACCAATGCATACCTTGTGCACCTGAAAAAGTTGGTACCTCATTTGACAAAAACAGGAATAGTGAAGTGTTCATAAAATTTATCTGAGATTATGCCATGTGTAAGTAGCAGGACCAGTTGTACATTTGTTAGTCCTTTGCCTCCTGTGTCCCTTGTTCTTTTTCTTTCCCATTTATAAAGAATGAACTCTCTAATACACTGAAAATTCTCATGTTAGGAATTGCTAGAGTTATACTGTTTTAGCTTTGTTTAACAAAATGTGTTGCCTATTCTGTCCTTATAGTGAGGAATATTGACTTTGTCCTTCCTGTCCCGTACTGTTTAGTGTATCGTAGTGCAAGGAAAATGGGAGCATGCCAGAGAGAACATAAATGCTACTTATGGTTACCATAGTGTGGCTTTTTTCAAGATTTTGTTTCTTCCTAATGCAAATTCACTTACATAATTCGATTTCAATCATGTTTCTTTCAAACTGTTAGTTTAGACTTATGTAATATCTAAACACAATGTCCATGAACCGTTGTGAACCTAAAGACAATTTCTATTCAGAGTGTAATCCTATTCTACTCACAGTTCATGACTCAAGTGAGTATCCTAATTTGTATGAGAGATGTCTTGTGTATGTGTCTTTGTTCTTGGAAACATAATAGGAATAAAGCTGCAGTCATTTTTGTTCTTCCTTGCTATTTTTCTATTGTACAGAATTTTGTTTTTATTCAAGTCCCATCTAGAATTTCATTAATACATAATATTTGTCTTTTTGCGAGGCAAAGGTGCCTTTAACATTTGATCACCATGATGTCTTCTCTGTTGTATGAATCTTGTGCGACCACAATGCAGTGCCTGTCTTTGCCACTTTACTCCCCTGGGGATGGCAGGGCTGGAGCAAGTTCTTATTTTGTGTTTAAATGTGTAGCACAATCCGGTCCACACTGTTCACCTCACATATGCATGCCAGAAACATGGTGACTGCATTTTGGTTGCGTGGTGACCAGCTATGTGATGGATATGTGTCCATCCCTTCAGCAGGCTCAGGTCCATGGTGTTCTGGTGAAATAAGAAAAGTGCAGATATGCCATGGTGATTCCACTAGTAGAAAACTTGCTTCCCTTTAATGTGTGAGCCCATCTTGAGAAAGGAGAGACTGCAAATGGCAGAAATGTCATGGTTAGGCTTATCCAGCCAGAGCTAGGGGCTCCTGGCAGGGGTTGTCTTGGACAGTGTGCTGCCAGGATGAAATGGTAATGCTGCAGCTGAAGAACACACAGTGTTGCAAGCTAGGTCTGATTTTCTTGTGTTTTCTAAGTTGTTTGCATCTCAGTGAAATAAATAAATAGTGCATGTGTGGTAATGTCATAATCTGTTTTCTCTGTGGTTCTTGGTTCTTAACAGAGTAAACTTGGTGTGATTGGTTTTTTTTTTTTCTTCTTCTTTAATGGTTCCCAAAGCAATGCCATAAGTCTCAGGTAAAGTGAATGAAATCAGTGTCTGTGGTTTTGAATACCTCGCTAGTGTATATTTTCCTTGCAGCACTTGACCATGATGATTTTTTCCTGCAGCAGAGGAGAGCCACCACTTCCCCCTCCCCACCCATGCACACATACATCGTTCTAGTGTATACACTGCACTTTGGCATGAAAGCAATGATAGCACAAATTGTAAAACACGCATGTTGGAGGAACCAAAAAGGAACATTCTAAGAAAAGGGTTTCTTTAATACGTGAACTGCAGAAACTGCTGTTTTTAACTTCATTTTCACTTCTAAAGTGGTTGTTGTTATATTCTGTACCACTGTAAAGTGGTTGATTGTATAGAGTATTGAAACTGCATAGCAAAACGTAGATTTGTCTTCATAGGGTGAAAATGTATATTTTAGTAATGAGTTGTCAGATTGGCACATGCATTACAGATATGATTAAGTGTTCTGTGGCCTAGCACCTTTGTTTGTACCGTTATTGACATCTGTTCAGGTGTCAGGAATTGACTTTTGTTCAGGACTGAAGAATGTACAGTAAGATTCCTGTAGAACTTGGAAAAACACTTGTCATATTTTGTTTTGTTTTTTTTCTTTTGTTTTAGTACAATTGTAAAATCAAAGTGGGGCTAATTTTTACATTTTCTTCTCTTCTAGCTCATGATAGATACCCCTACCAGTCCTATTACCAGTGGATTGCCATTATTCTTTGTCATAACTGTGACAGCCATAAAGCAGGTAAAGGGGAAAAAATTCGGTAGTGTGAATCTTATTGTTTTAAGAAGTTAATTAACAAAATCTGACCAAGATAATGCTTAGAAACAATGAAAAAAAATTAAGCAACATCTTCAGAAATATTTTGTGTATTTTATGTTTCTTGTTAGACACTTCATTTTGCTTAGTTATCAAGCTCCCAGTGATTCACTGTAGTACCCTTAAATGGACAGTGAATGACTGTCAGACAGCATTTTTGTCTCAGCATTACATGTCACTTGTTATAAGACCTTTTCTGAAAACTCCTTGCTTATTGCTTTGGCACACCTCACTATATATTAAAATTAATCCTTCTACAGAAATGTGAGAAAGGAGCTTAGGTAGGTGATGCAGTGGTACAACCCATGTCTGTAAGTAGTTAAAAGGCAGATTTTGCCCCAAGGTATGTTTCACAGCATGAACTATATATTAACTATAATCCTGTACCAGGTAAAAGATCCCATTTGGGAAGTTTCTGCTTTCATTTGTTTTTTTTTTTCACAGTTGAATAAGACATTTTGGAATATTTTATAGCATTTGAAATAAGAAAAGTCTTCTGAGTTTGGTAGGAATCTTTAAGCACTGTACTAGATCCTGGTGAGGCCTACAAACCCTTGAAGGCTAATATAGAAAAAGGGTCTTCTGCTTTCTTCAAACCGTAGAGGTGAGAGGATAAAGAAACAAGCATGTAAATAAAATGGTGGTGTGGCTAGAAACTATGATTGTTTCTGCAGACAGATAGCTTTCAGGAGCTAGCCCCTTCGGAGAGTTTGACAGTGCTGGCTTGGGAAGGCATGCTCTCATAGCAACTGAAGATTTTGCAGGAGAATTTTTTGCAGTTAAAGCTGGAATTTAAATTCACCTGTTGTGCCAGGAGGACCCCAAACCACCCTGAAGTAGGGCTAAAATAAAAATAGCTCTGACTTTCAGTCAGATTTGGGTCAGAGAGGAACTTAAAGCTGTAGAAATCTTTGAATTGCTATTCAGTTTGTTGCTGTGCAGTTCATATATCTAGTGCCCTTTTCCAATTCAGTTGTGTATTAACACCCAAGAAATGTATTCAAGAGCTGTCATTGTAGAAAATGACACTTAAAGCTGTATAAGATGAAGCAGATGTTGAAAGTTGGTTACAAATATTAGTTGTTTTTTTTTCTTTGGGGGGGAGGGAGAGAAAGGAATTTAAAGTCCAGAATAGTCCAAAATGATCTATTGCCTTATTGTTTCCCAGTGTCCAGTCTTATATTGGGAAATTAAAGTATTTTACCATCACCTGAGAAGAGCGGAGAATCTGATATTCATTCCGGAAAATTCAAATCGTGTATGCGTTGTTGAGCATTGAGTTTTTTTCTGACATTTCAGACCTATCTGCAAGGGCTATTGGAACCACGTAAACTGCTCTGACGGACTCTTGTGTTTATTCTACCTGCTACAAAGTAGGCAAACAATATTCACAAGCTCTTATCTTGGAAAGACAGCTCAATGTACTCTTTCCAACAGAGTGCCCTTGAACAAGAAATATAAATCTTCTGTTGGAATGCAGAGGAAAACACCCAGTGTGGTCTCCAAGCCAGTTCCCATTTTCTCTGAAACCAGAGGAGGAATAGGAAGAAGTTTTTAGGAAAACTATGTGCGATAAATGTTTAACTGTAATTCCGTGGCCTTTCCAAAGATAAAAGGGAAACCAGAGGCATTATCTGTATCTGTGTTTGAGAAGTTTAGCAATGGATGGAAAAACTGTACCATGTTTTCATAAGGCCACTTAACTTGGTATCCCTATCGAACCTCAAAACTTTGCTGTATTTTAATCTCAGCCAAGGAAATGGAACCTTTTCTTATCAGAGGGGCAGTGCACCTAGGTCAGAAGAAGGACGTAAAGACTGCAAAATGATGCAACTCATGCTGTGTCATTTTGTTGAACTTGTTAGCTGGAGCACTTTCCTCCTCCTGCCTTTGAAAGTGCTTACACTGTCCACAGAGGAACCAAAAATAACAAAGAAAAACAGAACAACAATTTTTTTATTTTTTGTTTTGTAAAGATAACCTATATTTTCTACGGAACTTTAGGGAACTTGATGCATTTCAGTAAGTTCATAAGTATTTAGGAAAGAGGTTTATTGGGCACATGGATGTATATACATGGTTGCCATGTGAATGAGAAGCTACTGCTGTGGAGATGCTTTGGAGATTTAGATTAAATATATAAGTAAACTGAGAATGAAAACCATGGCAGTGCAGTTTGTAGGCCTGTTTTAAATTTGTCCTTGCCTGAAGTACACAGATGTGACTATATTAGCAGGAAGTAAAAATATAATCTGAGTGATTATCTGTTTTCTGTTCATGCAGTTAAGCAACTTTAACAGTGCTCCTGCACGTTTTGTTTTTTTTTTGATAGTATTTTTTCAACATTTTCAAGGGAGGATAAGGGACTTCTCAAAAATGCTGCAGTAGGTAAACTTTGGGAAGATTTAAACTGACTGTGGGAATTTGGCTCTTAAGAATTCCCTGGTGTGAGGTATCACCATTGTGTTGCAGGCAGTAGGTGTCACATGGAGAAAGTGCTGAAATCTGTATTTTCTAAAGAAGGTAGACTTCAGTTCTCTGCCAAATGCCCATATTGCTCAGCTGTTCAGATTTACAAGACAAACACCCCAAGGTTACTTGATTTTCGTTGAGTTCTTGTTTTCTTCTGTCATTCACCTTTAACAAGGATCTGCAGATACTCTTGAAGTTTTTCACACTAACTATAAAAGAGTCTTAGAGAGTTTCAGGGTTCTGATTTCCCAGTATCACTGTGTGCCTTCTATTATGACACTTTTTAATACTTTTTAAGGCTCAGAGTCCTCAGCTGTGTCTGTGTTAGTAGCCTTTGTGTTATGACATTCATACAATATCAGTAGCAGAATAGGAGGAGTTGGGATTATGAATGCTGTTTCAGAGGGCCCTCTTTTCCTGTTTGCAAGCTTCCAGGGAAGTGATTTTCACTCTTTTTCACATTATTTTAAATATAGAAAAGCATTCTAGGAAATGTCTCTGTTGTTGCAAATCAGTCATAGAAGTCTTGCCAGGATGTACGAGGTGGTATAAAATTACAGCTGAATCTCCTGCACAGACTGATTGATTTCTTGTGCTCACTCTTAGTGCTTACCAGGCAGTGCTAAGACTTGGGGGTCAGAGGTCGTGCTGTTGGTGATCCATGCTTTTAGGTTGAGTAAGCAATTTCTTAGGAAAAAAGGAGAGAAAAAGTGCACCTGGATTTACTCTCATGAATGTTTGCACACATGTGCATGGGATAAAGGATGCTTAAAGAGATGCCAAGTATCTTGTAAAGAAATACTGCTTAATGTATGTATTAAAAATTCATCAATGTATAATGCAGAATTAAGCAAAAAAAAGATCTATTAGAGAAACTGGGAGTGAGGGAGTGACTGTTCCCTGTTTTGGGGTATATTAATCCATATAGATCTCACACTGAATGAGTGCTTGTTGATCCTATCCAAAGAAAATGTCATTCTGTTTTATCAAAGCACAGTTGTGTTTCTTGCAGCAATTTTATTACTTGGGTAAAGTAAGTGATTTTTCAGATTCTTGAGTAACAACCATGGTTGATGCTGAAGAGAAATACGTAACTCCATGTAAGGCCATGCACAAGCTGTCTGTAGCACATTTACTTAAGAGAGGTGATGCTTTGTAAGTTTATTGCTTGGAAAATAAATCTGTGTGTTTTCGCAGGGTTATGAAGACTGGCTACGACATAAAGCAGACA
Organism: Odontophorus gujanensis; assembly: GCA_013399175.1. NCBI lineage: Eukaryota > Metazoa > Chordata > Aves > Galliformes > Odontophoridae > Odontophorus > Odontophorus gujanensis. The sequence goes on along the minus strand of VXAB01010099.1, from coordinate 419,922 downwards.
ATGAAGTAAATGGTGCTCCAGTTTATGTTGTTCGAAGTGGTGGCCTTGTAAAAACTAGATCTAAAAATATTCGGGTATGTGCCCAAAGAACAGCTGAAAACTGTTTCAAAAAAAAAGCCCATCAACTGAAGATCTTCTTTCATTATTAATTGTTGTTTTGTGATGATTCATGATTTTTCATGATGATTCAAGAACAAATTTAAATCTTTTCTTTCAAAACTTCTGTTTTGTATACTTCTCATTTAAATTCGCTTCATTTAGGTGGGAGACATTGTCAGAGTAGCCAAAGATGAGACTTTTCCTGTTGATCTGGTGCTTTTATCTTCTGATCGAGTGGATGGTTCGTGCCATGTCACTACGGCAAGTTTGGATGGCGAAACTAATCTTAAGGTCTGGATTATTGTTATAAAGTAGAATGTAGCTAAATGTAATGTGGTTTCTTATTTTTGCCCAGGAATGCCCTCTCTCTAATTTCTTTATCTGAAAGTTAATGTGTCATGTTTTTCAGACACACGTTGCAGTCCCAGAAACAGCAGTATTACAGTCTGTTGCCAACCTGGACAAACTTGTAGCTGTCATAGAATGTCAGCAACCAGAGGCAGATCTATACAGGTATAATTTATTTTGATTTTTTTTTCAAAATAACTTATTTATATCATATTGGCTGTTAAGAAAGTTGGTATTTTGCTACAATTGGTTTCAGACATCTGCTTATATCTCAGGATTTAATAATGAGTGTGAGCATTTATGTACGTACTGAAAGTTGCAAGTGATGAGTTGAATTTGGGCGTTTCAAAACTAGAATAGAAACTACAGCATATTTAGATTTTCAGTTTTAATCATAACATTTATCTGTGTACCTTTCTGTTCTGAACAGTAAACTTCCCAAATTATTAAAAATTAAGTGGACAGTGAGTCCGGGCAAGTTGGATTAAAAAAAAACCTGAATATGGTTCTTCCAGGAGATTTCAGTTCAGTGTAGGACTCCTTGTGAATGTTATTGCCAGTGTTGCCTTTGCCTTATTGTTCTCATTTATTTGCATTGTTAATTAAGACTAATAATTTTCAATGTTAATGGCCTTTTTGTAGATATAGAATGGCTCAGTGTTTGTATTTCATCTTGCACTTCTGAGATTTAATGTAGATATATCTGATGCATGGCTCCATTTTGTAGATTCGTTGGAAGAATAACTATAAGTCAACAAATGGAGGAAATAGTACGGTAAGTAAAGCTGTCAGATTAATGTTAAGAACATAGTGGTAATTAAACTAACCATCAGAAAAAAAAGTTACTGTTGAATAAACAACAGGAAGGGGTATTTTAAATTGAATATTTAACACCCAGATTTTTTTCTGTTGAGAGTAGTGTGGCTGAGGTTAAACAAAGAAACAAAAAAAAGCAATCAACCAAGCAACAAAAACAGAACTCGGACATTTCTCTTCAGAGTGTGATCCTGTGCCGTGATCTGCAGTGTGTCAGAGATAAACTAGGGCTGTGATTTCTTTCCTTCTTTAATGTCTATAAATACAAAACTTTACATATTCTTTTCCAGTAAAATTTCTACATGAATCAAACATGAAAGCAGTATTAATTTCCATTTAAGATGATGCAGCTGTTGGAGTAAAGCATACAACACTTTGTATGAACTTTGATTGTAACTGTGCCTTTATTTTCAAAGCACTTTTTACAGTTAACATAGCTGATCAAATGCGTGTATTATGGTGATGTAATAACTGTGAGAGGGAAGAGCCTGTAAAATTTTATCTTTTTGTGTTAGGAACTGAAACTTGCATTGTTATTTTGTCTGTCAGTCTTCTTTTTACTGGTATGAATAATCTCTTTTGAACCTGGGAGAAAATTTCGGTTGGACGGAGGGCTAGAAGTAAGGTAAAACAGCTAAAGCTAAAATAGCACTCCAGTTGCCCTGTGGACTTGATAAGATTTTGGCATGTTGGCTCTTCAGATAACTTGCAGCTTTCTCTGAGCCAGACATTTGGAACATTGAGCTCAACCACTAGTTATGGGACTCTGAACACCATGGAGGGAGGATGTTGGGGTGACCAAACGATGAAACTTTGAGCTCTGGAGATGTGTAGGTGAAGTGTAACGGAGTAAGAGGATTGAAGATGGAGATAAATGAATGGTGCTGGAATTATTTACAGGGTACATTTGACCTCTTTTCATAGGAAACTGAATGTCGTTGGTCCCACAGAATATGGAACAACTCATTTTTAAATACTGATATGTCTGTTTCTTTTTTAGACCTCTGGGGCCTGAAAGTCTCTTACTTCGTGGAGCAAGATTAAAAAACACTAAAGAAATATTTGGTTTGTAGACTCTTCTTAAAACCTGTTGATGAACTGTGCTTTAATTCTACTTGCAGTGAAGAAATGGTGATAATCTTCCTGGTAGTTACCTGAGGGGATATGATTATAGATGAAAGTAATGATATTACACTGAAGAATCTCTGAGGATATAGAGTTTCAAGCATCACTCTATGAAAATATTTCAAGTGTTTCGATAAAGGAGTAACTTTAATGGTTAAATGACTGATGTTACATTGTTCAAGACTTTCTCATGAGATTCTGATTTCCATAAAGTACATATTGAAGAGCAGTACAGTCATAGTAATGAAACAACATTTTAATAGGTTCTAACATTACTTCAACATTACTGCTTTTTATAGTAAAATATTGCAAATAATTACTAAGTACTGTCTCACTGTTGTACTGAGGTAAATACAAAAATAGGAATTGCCTCTTGATTTTTATTCTGTGTCTCTTAAAATGAAAAATGCCACAAGTTACGTATATGCAGAAAGCAATAACCTTTCTCATCTTCATTCCCAGGTGTTGCAGTGTATACAGGTATGGAGACAAAGATGGCATTAAATTACAAGAGTAAATCTCAGAAACGGTCAGCAGTAGAAAAGTATGTTTATTTTCTAATATCTTTCTTGTTTGTAGAATTGTTTGTTTAGTCTTTCCTCCTTAACTGAAGTTAAGATCGTGAAGTACCCTCATGATCCCACTGTTAGGTTGTAGGCAAGGGAAGAGAAGGCAGTTGGTCTGCCTTCCTTTTGTGTTATTGTCTTTTGTTGTTTCTTGAAGTAACACACAGGTTTGTAATATTTGCGGTTGAAAAGGACGAAGTCAGGAGCAGTTAGCGTAGGAGGTTTGTTTTTTCTGAGAAGCAGGGAACAGTTAATGGTAGGTGAAATGCTGTCTTGACCTAGGTGCTTATAGAAGTATTCTTCATAGCAATTGCAGCCTCTGCTGTCTCGACAACATTGCTGCAAGGCTTCATCTTGTCTTTAAATAGGAAGGACTGAAATCTTAATCCTTTGGAGATCTTTGTCCTGAATGCTGGTATCTGATACAACAGGAATATAGTTTTGTTTCAGGTTTCTGGATAGACTGTATCCTTTAAGATATCTTCTGTAATGAATCTTGTTTCTAACTGAAGTTGTAGGCTCAGTTTTAAAAAAATTCTTCTTGTAGATCAGTGATAAATGTTAACTGTAGTAGAGATGTAGTATGTTGAACTCACTGAATTATTTTAAAAGAAAAAGGAGTTTCAGTATGTTGCTTTTCTTGTTACAAAAATATACTAGAGAGTGCCTCATTGCATTCTTTTGCAAACATGAAACTGATTATTCTTCTGTAATCATATAAAAAACAAATCTCTAGGATGCCCAGGAAAAAATTCTGTCATCAAAGGGGTGGAGGGACATTATAGAATGTTTGAAAAGTCTCCTTGGTATAGCATACCTTGAGTTAAATAATAGATGGGCAAGGAAGTGATCCTCTAACTGAGGAGGAAGGTTCAGCTTTGAATTTCTGGGGTGATTGTTTCTGCTGCCACCACAGCCTCACTAGATAGTTGGGAAAGGAGGGAATGTCTGGAAGAAGGCTGTCAGCCCTAAGAATTCTGGACAACAGGTGTAACACCTGTAAGTCACCTGAGAATGTATTCTTGCACCTTAATCTAATCTTCCTATTGACTGTATGTAGAGTGCTTATTAGTCAGGTGTTGGGTTTCTTTCCTCTTGTCTGTTTGTCACATAGTAACTTTGGATCCATGTGAAACAGGTTTAAAAAAAAAATCCACTGACTTTTCTGATCGGATCATATGTACATAGTGTGTCAACAGATTAAGTAAAATAACTGAAATTGAATCTTTTTTGGCCTTGTTCTAGGTCTATGAATTCCTTTTTGATTATTTATCTAATAATACTCCTCTTTGAAGCCATTTTGAGTACTATTTTAAAGTACGCCTGGCAAGCTGAAGAGAAATGGGATGAGCCTTGGTATAATGGAAAAACAGAACATGAAAGGAACAGCAGTAAGGTAATGTAGTTTTTACCCAGTAGTTTATCTGAGGAGCCTTCAGCCACTGGATGTTGAGTGCAGTGTTTGTTATGTCTCTCTTCTTGGGAGTAGTGTAGCTTCCACATGATCCACGTGCAAGTATTGTGCTCTTGTCTTGGTACTTTTGAAAGAGCTTTAGTCCCATGTAGCTCAGCCCTTGTGTAGAAAAATTTCTTCTCTGTTACTGGTGTACTCCTTCCATTATGAAAAACCCAAACCTTTTGAAAATTTTTGAGTAGAACATATTTCTAATGTTCTGTATTCCAGTAGTAGTTACTGTTCTTTTGGGTGCTTTTTGTTCATCCCTTAAATGAAAGGAGGAGGAGGATGCTTGTTCTTGTGTGCAGTGTGCTGCAGAGATTTTGCAGTTGAGTCATTTTGGGCATTTTGTGATGCTGAAATTGTTCAGACAGTTTTGTAAGGCTGTAATTTTGCTCAGGGTCTTTCTTGCCTTCTCCCTTTTTTTGAAGAGATTGAAGGGGTGCTTTGAAGTATTCCTTTAATCAGCAGTTCAGAGATGTGAGATTTACTTTGTTAGTTTTGGGTTTTGTTTTGTAATCATTATGTATTTTTCTGTTTAATTTCTGATTTCTGTACGAATCTGATATATTCCAAAGCAGTTTAGAAGCTGTCTGGAGCTGACTCTAAGAAGTAGAGGACATTTTTGTAGCACAGAAGTGTTAGAAATGCAGTTTCCACATAAGATACAGTGCTAGACATTCAGCACTCCTTTTGTCTCCCATGGAGCTGAGAATTGAATCTGCTCACTAGCTGCCTTTTGTGTTGAAGGTTCAAATCCCAAATTGGAAGAGCTCTGTTCTGTTTCATAAGCAGAGTAAAACTTGCAGTTAGTACGTAAGTGTTTGGGGAGGAGAGAAGAAGTAATTGGAGAATTTCTTTGATTCCAGGATAGTTAAGAATGTACCCATGGACTGTTAGAACAGGCACCTTCCTCAGACATGTATAGTGTGAACTGTCTTTGTAGTTCAGATGGAAAAGTATCTCAGTACCGTGTTTTCTTTAAAGTGGTGGCTTCATGTTGTCAATACAGCTCTCGCAAACTTTTTCATATTCTAAAATAACCTCAACTACAGGTATCACTGTTGGGTAGCACCAAAGGAACGCACACATTTTCAGATTGTTTAGTGACTTCTCTTTTTAGTACCTGCAACCTTTCAACTGTTGGAAGTGTTCACTTGAGTAATTTTTTTTACCTCTTCTTAGTTGAAAGTATCTGCGGTATAAATTAGAGTAACCTCTGGAAAATTTTAGATCAGAAGACAAATGGGCTGTGTATTTATTCTGTCTGATCTAAGCAGGGAACTTGGTCTCCTCGTGCTCTGGTAACATATGGGGGTTTTTTTTGTATATATAGAGGAAAAAAAATCAACCATGTTTGACCTATCACTGCTGTAATCTGTATGTTTTTTTCTTTTCTCTTGTAGATTCTGAGATTTATTTCAGATTTCCTTGCTTTTCTGGTACTTTACAATTTTATTATACCCATTTCGCTTTATGTAACTGTTGAGATGCAGAAATTTCTTGGATCTTTTTTTATTGGCTGGGATCTCGACCTCTATCATGAGGAAACAAATCAGAGAGCTCAAGTAAATACTTCAGACCTCAATGAGGAACTGGGACAGGTAGAACTTCTGTTTAACTTCTATTTTCTATTTCTTTTTTAATACTGAAGTTCACTATTACAGACTTTTTTTATTGATAGTACTTTGATATCTGATTAGTTGAAAATGAGGTTCAAGTATGTGATTTTATGGCCAAAATTAAAATTATTTCATGATCAAAAAAGATGCGTAATGAAGAGGGAGAATTGAGTTGGGGGGTGTTTTTCATTTTGTTTATTGTCCTTGTGAAAAATATATACTACACATCTGGTTATTTTTGTTTTTATTTTACAAAAGGTAGAGTATGTGTTTACAGACAAAACTGGTACATTAACTGAAAATGAGATGCAGTTTCGGGAGTGCTCCATTAATGGTGTAAAGTACCAGGAGGTCAATGGTAAACTGACTCCTGAGGGATTTTCTGAAGATTCTCCAGATGGAAATAGACATACTTTGGTAAGGCTCCTATTTTTTTTTTCCCTCGCCATTAGGAAAGTTACTGTTTATTTTGGAGAAGTAGAATGTTCTTCTGCTATTAGCATTAAATTAAAAAAGCTGAATTTTGAAAGTAGTTAGAAGCTATTAAGTGTTATTGAGCAAATAATATAAATTTAATAGTTGAGATTGTTTTACATGAAACATTTGACTTTATTTTAAAAATGTATGTACAGAAGTGGGTTGATATCTAAATGTTACAAGTCTTGCTGCTTCTTTTTTTACAGATGAAAGAGGAAGAACTCTTCTTGAAAGCAGTTTGTCTTTGCCATACAGTACAAATCAATGCAGATCAAACAGATGGCACTGATGGGCCGTGGCATGCCAATGGAATAACATCCCCACTGGAGTATTATGCTTCTTCACCAGATGAGAAAGCTTTAGTTGAAGCTGCAAGCCGGTGAGGATTAAGCCAAATTTACCTACTGCAGAAATTGCCTCTTAGGGCAAGCACTTTATATTAAGAGCAATATTGAAAACTTCTCAGAGAAATTTTTTAAGCCTGAGGCCTGTCACTGCCAAGTTATTGTGAAAGCATTCAGAAATCCAATGCATAAAAGCCTGGGGGCATTGTGATGTAGAAGTGTTTAGGGAAATCCTTATGGAATTAAAGCAGATGCAGAATGTGGTTTTTGAAGAACTGTATGAAGTGGACACAAGTGTATATATCTTTTTTTCATTTAACAACCAATAGGCAGTATATGTACAGTTCTGCAGTGTCAAATAAATACCTATTTTCTTCTAATTTTAGGGTTGGAGTAGTATTTATGGGAACTAGTGGGGACAGTATGGAGGTAAAAAGTCTTGGAAAACCAGAAAGGTATTTTCATTTAAAAATATATATATATATATCCTGTATTCTTGTAAGAATGGCTTTATGTATTCAAGACAGCTTGCATCATTGCCCTTAAGAATTCAAACTGAGGTTCAAGAACTTTGTATGAGAGTTACTCTGTGTAACTGTATATTGTAAGTTTGCATCTTTGACCATTCTTCAAAACTGAGACTCTAGTGGAGTTAAAAAAAATAATAATAAAAAAAAGCAATTGGGATGCTTACTCAATTTTTACAGTTTGTGCTTTCAGCTCTAGAAATTCCCTGAATCAGCTGTGCTGGCAAGTCTCATATAGCCATAATCCAGTTACATCTTTAAACTTTCCTAAAGTGTTGTTGATAATAGTGTGTCTGCAGCATGTCATACCATCTTACATATATATGTGTATGTATACGAAGTGCTGAGAAGCAGCTAATTGCAGAAATGCTCATCAGAACGATTGTTGCCCAACTAAGTACTACTTGTGAAGTTTCAATATAAAAATGTCACTTTGGGAATAACTCTGGGGATAAGTGTGGATTTGCAGTTGTAAGCAATTGCATTTGGATGTTTATTTCTAAAACTGCATTCTCTTCTGTTCAAACACAAAATAAAGGTACAAGTTGCTTCATGTTTTGGAGTTTGATCCAAACCGCAGACGAATGAGCGTCATTGTAGAGAGTCCCTCAGGTAAGTGGTTAGAAGGTGCAATTGAACACTTCTTCACTAGTAGGTATTCTTAATTTCTATTCTGTTTTCCTTTTCAGGGGAAAAGCTTTTATTCACAAAGGGAGCAGAATCTTCCATTCTTCCTCGTAGTAAGAGTGGAGAAATAGACAAAACAAGGATACATGTTGATGAATTTGCTTTGGTAAGTGTAGTCATCCTGCCCAGCTGATTTTTCTGGTTCTTCTGGTAAAGATTCTGTGACTTGAACAAATGGCAAGTGACACCTTGTTTAGAGTCTAGACTGAATGTAGTCTTTTATTTTCTAATAGAAAGGACTAAGAACTTTGTGCGTGGCATACAGAAGGTTCACACCAGAGGAATACCAAGAAATTGGCAAACGCCTTCACGAGGCCAGGACTGCCTTACAACAACGGGAAGAAAGATTAGCAGATGTATTCAACTTCATAGAAAGGGATCTGGAATTGCTTGGGGCTACTGGAGTAGAAGACAAGTATGCAATGGATTTTCTGCAAGCTGCGTTCAGAAACACAGCATGTTTAGGATCTGTAGCTGTATTTTGATAGATGCCATGAAAAGCTGTTCTGCCACTGCCAGAAGTTCTGTGCTATTTTTGTTTAGTTTGTTTACCACTTTTTTGGGTTAAGGAGCATTGAAAACATATGTTGTACAAACTGATTTTGGCAATATAACAATGGCATAGTGAGCTTTATTAGGAGACGTTTCGTGCATGCAAAACAAAATTGGAATGATTTTAGTAAGTGTTAAACTTGATAGCTAATTCCTTGTGAAAACTTAGATATGTACCTAAAATGCAAACAGAATGTTTTGTAAGTTAGGATGTATTACATGTTGGAATGTACAGATGGAGCAGTTAAAATCTTCTCATGCACCACATCAGTTAGTATTTGTGACAAACTGTTCTAAAGCTTCTCAAATACGGTGATAAATGTTTAATTTAAATTGAGATGTGCTTATTAGAAATTTTTAATTGCCGTACTTAGTAGTGTTGAAATTCAGCTTTCATTTTGTGAAACCTTTTGCTCATAACAGAATGTCATCTACTAGACAGTAGTTCTTGAAAATACTTAATTGACATTGGAAATGCAGTCTTAAGTCATCATGACGTTACAATGTGCATTCTTTCTCTCTAAAGCATCTGATTGGTTAGCTAATATTTTTTTGTTTCTAGACTGCAGGAGAAAGTCCAAGAAACTATAGAAGCACTCAGGTTGGCTGGTATCAAAGTGTGGGTTCTGACTGGAGATAAACATGAAACAGCTGTTAGTGTCAGTTTATCATGTGGACACTTTCATAGAACCATGAACATCCTCGAGCTTGTACAGCATAAATCAGACAGTACATGTGCAGAGCAGCTGAGGCAGCTAGCCAAGAGGTAAAATATCCAAGATGTCATAAACCCAGTGATGACCTTGATTTTCTGTCGTTTTAAAGTGTTATGGTAATTATTTTATGTGCCTAATACATATTGGGAGGTTTTTTTTTTCCATTTCCCTCCCTCCTGCCCTTTCATAACAGACTTGAAGAAGCAGTGTAACAGATTAACTTCTTTGCTTATCGTGTGGGCAACTGCATAGTTTGTAACAAAATAGGAAGTTTTCCTTTGCACCAATACAGATCAACATTTTTGTACTCAATAGGATAAAGGAAGATCATGTTATCCAGCACGGACTGGTTGTGGATGGGACCAGCCTATCTCTTGCACTCAGGGAACATGAAAAACTGTTCATGGATGTTTGTAAAAACTGTTCTGCAGTGTTGTGTTGTCGCATGGCACCACTTCAGAAGGCAAAGGTAAGTATGGATACAGTCAACACAGTCTTGTACTTTTATCCCTGCTGTCTTAGGGGTAGGGATTTGTGGAGGTGGTTTGTTTCTGGTTCTCTGGCCTTTTACATGGCTTTTGACTTCTTTTTCTATTCAGTTGGAGTAGTTTCCTCAGAAGTTTGTTCATGTGTTTGTAAATATTTGGAAGTAGGCTGAGAAGAGAGTCAAAGTGCTGCCACAGTGAGTTGGAATAAAAAAGTTGATATTTAATCACCCTCTCATTTGTTTTATAAGGCAGTATTTATCTTCACAGCATACATAGATTTGAGTTGCCTGTTTCAGTATACCTTACAACATGTGAGGGCTGAGTGAGGAAAGAAGTTTATGGCAGTTTGTTCTAACCTTGTATTTGGTCATCTGCCATACTTTGTGAAACTTATTCCAAGGTTAAGATGGAATGCAGATCAGCATTTCCTTCATCTTTATTTTTTTTTAATTTACTGCTTGTCAATATATGGCCAGTAGACTCATCTCCCACGTTTATATTTTTGCATATTTTCTGGCTGTGGTGCCCTTTGAAACACAGAATCATAAAATCATAGAATGTCTGGGGTTGTACAGATCACCTGGTTCCAGCCCTCTGCCCCAGGCAGGGTTGCCAATGGTTAGATCAGGCACTAGATCTTGTTGCACAGGACCCTGTCCAGGATGGCCTTGAACACCTCCAGGGGTGGGGTTCCCACAGCCTGTTACAGCAGCTCACCACCCACTCTTTGGAAAAACTTCCCAAGGAATCTAATCTAAATCTCCTCTTTTGGGGAGAAAAATATACTATTTTTCATAGATGGGGATGCTTCAAAGAACTATGCTGGCACTGTCTCATGAGTTTCCCAGGTGTTCTCTTGCTTTATTAGTATCTTTCTGAATTCTGACCTCTTGCATTTGAAGGTGTGGAGTTGTGTCTCTTTATGTGTAAGGAATTTTCAACGTTAATGAATGTGCTTTGGTTATACCCTTTCCATCCTTTAACCATGTTTCTTCTTTCTGCTGGTTAATATACTGTTTGGTAGTTCATCTGGACCTTTAAAGGTCCCTTCCAACTAATAATTCTATGAAGAAGCTGTGAAAGAACAGCTGAACATGAGGGGGAATGTTACGGAAGATAAGGTAGAGGCAGGCATAATATTTAAGTAAGACTTGTAGCCAAGAGCAAGCAGCTCTTCTGAAGAAATGAATTAGCCAAAGATGTTTCTCACCTATGTGTGCCTATTCATAAAATGAAGTAATTACCCAGGTAGATAACTGTTGAAGATGCACAGCAGTTAGTAGCACGGTTGGTAGAAAGACTGTATGATTCTAAAAGTTACTGCCTTCTTTTTTTTTCTCTTTTTTTCAGGTAGTGAGACTGTTAAAAACATCTCCAGAAAAACCTATAACATTAGCAATTGGTGATGGTGCTAATGATGTGAGCATGATACAAGAAGCCCATGTTGGCATAGGTAAATTATTTCTGTTTGAAGAGATAAAGGCAAATAAGATGACATTTTTAGTAATTATTTGATGGTGTATAGTGTTTACAAATAGACAAACTTGTAGCACTTAAGCATCTGTGAATAATTGGACATGAACTTGAGCCACCTGCTGTAGCACAGTTTGGTGAAATTTAAAATGCAAAATTGTTTGCTTTCTGCAGTCATAGGTTTATTGTGAAGTCTACGGATATTCAGAGGACGTGCTAAATGCTGTCCTAAGAACTGCAGAGAAAGCAGAACCTCAGAAGTGTTCTGCTTCAGTTACTGTAATTGGGTCTCTCTTATTACAGTCATTGCCAATTCCTAAGTTCCTGAGTAAACTTCACATGCAGACCTTTCTTTGCTCAACGCTTCCACTGTTTTCACCATATCTGTATCATTGCATTAGTATTATTTGTATCTAGATAACCTAGATCTAGACAACCCTCCCCTCAGTGGTGTTGTGAGTGTTCTTTTCTTTCATGCTTATTGAAGTGTTAATAATTTTCAAGTGTAAAAAGCCATAAGGATGGCTTTAGGTATATATTAGATGTTCAGATGTATGTAGATTAATCTTGTTGCTGTTCATAAAAATTACATATATACTTTTTTAATCTTTAACCTGTTTTTTGTTTTACAATTATGCAGGAATCATGGGCAAGGAAGGAAGGCAAGCTGTAAGGAACAGTGACTATGCAATAGCACGATTTAAATTCCTCTCCAAGTTGCTTTTTGTTCACGGGCACTTTTACTATATTAGAATAGCAACCCTTGTACAGTACTTTTTTTATAAGGTAAGTGCTCTGAGTGTGTGCCTGTGAAGTTCATAGAAAAATGTGCATCTATTTCCCAGCAATATATTTCAGGTTTAACATTTTTGGGAACAGCTGAAATACCTCTGTTCATGCACGTTTCAGTCATTTTTGTTTCTTCAAGCAAATAGGAGTTTTTAACTTAGTAATTGTTAAGTACTTCCACTAGAAATAGGTTTTAAGTACCTTGATAAGTTTACCTGGTCTCAGGAATGGGTATTGTTTCTCTAGGGTTCTTGTATTGATCACCATGCCACACACATGTTTTCCAGACACATATTTTTACTAGCTTGTAAGAGGTTGCAATTCTTTCTCATATGGTCCATAGTGGAGGATTAATTGTTTCCCTCACTTCTTGTTTTTCAGAATGTGTGCTTTATTACTCCACAATTTTTATATCAGTTCTTCTGTTTGTTTTCACAACAGGTAAGTATTGGATGCTGTACAGCTAGCTAGAAGTGTACAAGACAGTAAATAATTAAAGGAATGGAATGGGAAGGAAAACAATGAAATAGTCTTTCCCTCTTAAAGAAGAAATACATTTACTGTTTGTTTTTAACATCTGTTTTATTATGGCCAATGCTTTGGAATTCATACGGAAGAAATGTCACTCATAAGATTTTTTTTTCTTTAATGTGACTCTGTAGGAGCTTTTTGTCCAGTTTGGATCTAATGTGACTGTCAAAATTCAGTAAATGGCTGATGTTTCTTTTCCTTCAGAGACATTGTATATCAGTAGTGGTTTGTGTTATTTTTGTCTGTATCTTTCAAGTCTGATTGACTAACTGCTGGGCTTCTGTTTCCTGTACTAAGAAGTAGTTGTGTGTATGATTATGTATAACTATTTGTGATGCATATAACTCTTTCATTCACCTGTTCTCTGAAGGAGTAGAAAAGAGTTCTTTGCTTCACCGTAGGATTAAATTTGGTGCTATTGATTCTAAAAATCTCCCATATACTACAGTGCAACTTTCTTGTAGCTGATTTACTTTGAGAGTACTTTAAGAAGGTTTTAAAGCTTTAAGCTTCTGTATGGTTTTCCCATGCTATTGAAAAATTTAATTTCTGTATGGAAAAGATTGATTACAGGGAGCTCCACAGATTCACAGACAAATATCCAGCATATTTTTTTTCTCTTTGACAGCTTAATGTTACTAGATTGTTACGCAAATACAGCTTTTTTTCCTACTCAGTAAATTCATGTGTCTTAGTGATCTGTTGTACCTGTTGATTATAGTAAATATGAACAACTTTTTTCCTTTATGTCTCTAAGTAATCTTTATTTCCATTTTCAGACTCTCTATGACAGTGTATACCTGACTTTGTATAATATTTGTTTCACTTCCTTGCCTGTCCTCATCTACAGTCTTTTTGAGCAGCATGTGCACCCGCATGTATTGCAGAGTAAACCCGTGCTGTATCGGTACGTATATCCAACATGTGCTGCAACAGCAGCACGTGATTTAGAGCAACAGTGGCATCTGCAGGAATCTGAACTTGCTACTGTGCTTCTATCTGTAGTTTATGCAGTATTTGGTAACTATCTGCAAGGAATTATAAAAACTAGAGTTTTAAGAGAAGCATATTTTTATGTTAGTCGTGTTAATAGTGGGAGGGGATTGAGTACTTGTTCAGCTTACATGATAAATAGCCTTCTCCTCCACGGTGTTAAGGAACCACTACAGAATGTTTTTCTAAGAGGGAAAGCTGTTTCCTGTAGAATTAGGTATCCTCCCAGTGGTAGCATGTTGTACTGCATACTGCTTATTGGAGAAGAAAGTACATTATTTTGGGGGATGTCTCTTAATTTACCTCTTTTCCTGAAGGTCTTCTAAACAGAACAGTGGGCTAGTATCAGGAGATCTGAGTATTTCTTCTAGCAATTTTGCCTCTATGAAGGAGAATTCTAGTGTGTATTAGTTTTAATTTGACTCATAAATACAGTTGCCATTGGTGATCTCTGCATAAGCAAAGGCAGCTCTGAGTTCTTTTTTTGACCATGATTTACTCTTTTTTCCCTGAAGTCAGCATCCATTAACCATATTTTGTTGCAGTTGAACATTACATTTATTCAAAGCAGTAACAGTCCTGTAGTATAAATAGCTGATGGATTATATAACAACAACCTAAAATCCAAAATCTATTTGTTCTTGCAGAGACATCAGTAAAAATGCTCATCTTGGGTATAAACCATTTCTTTATTGGACCATCTTGGGCTTCTTGCATGCATTTGTTTTCTTTTATGGCTCATATCTTCTAATGGGAGAAGACACTTCACTGCTGGGAAATGGCCAGGTAAATTATCATAAGATAATTCCAGCATTGTATCTTCTGGTGATATGTTTGTTTTGTATTTTTTGCAAAACCTCAGAAAAAAAATCAGAAGAATCTGATATATTTATGCATTTCATAGACTCAAAAATCAGTTTCTTTGCCGTTCTTCACGTGTGCTATCAAGATTTATATTCCTTACAGTGGGGAAACTGGGAGGCTTGGCAGAAATCATGTGTCTGTGAAGAACAGCTCTTTCAAGTTAAAAAATGTTATGGTCATCTCATGTTGTTTTTTTTTAACTGCTAATGAGCTAGTTATTTAATAAGGAAGAACTTTCTTCACAATTACTTTTGAGTATTTAATTATTGATTTAATTGCATTATCAACCAGTGTTTTTTCTTGGGCATCTGTTATAAAACTTGGCAAATTGCAGATTTCAGCCTGTGTTAAATCTCCTGAAAATGCATTGTTTAACTGTTTTTTAGTTGAATAAATAGTTTAAGACAAGAACTAACTTAATGAAACCATCAAATACTAAATTGATCCCTTGTTTTAATGATGTGAAAGTTGAGAGGAAAAGCCATGATAAAAAATCAAACTAGCCAAAAGCAGGCAAAACAAAACCCACTAATGAAACCATTACAAATCTGCTTCTTCATTTCTCCAGTTCATTAGCCCAGGCTGGAACAATATGGTTCTGGCTTTTTCAAAATAGCTGTTAGGAGTAGCAATCCAAAAAGATAGCTGTTTCTGTCCTTATACCATTCTTACTACTGAAATGAGGTGTGTTCACTCTTACGTCATCATTGGTAGAGTTGCAAGTTATGGCACCTGGTTCAAAAAGAGCATTTTGCTGTCTTCACTTTGGTCATAGGGCAGAGCTTAGGAAAGAAAAATAATTTCCATCTGATGATGAACAGGCAGTGGTCAGAAATGGAATTGAGTGACTAAAATCGGAGGCAGTTAAGGACAAGAGAAACCTGCATGCTGCTAAAGCAAGAAATCATCACTTCATACGTGTGGCAAACTACAGGATCAGTACAAGGCAATAAGCCAGCAGTAGCCTTATTTTTTCATTCTGAATTCCCAGCTTAGAGCCAATCACAGTAGAAGAGATTGTATGTAATTTGCTAATGGTGGTCATTTCTGAGGCTTACATCAGCACGTTTTGCAACAACTTGATCTTTTAGTTTCTTTTTCTCCCCCCTTTTCCACGCTGTGCATGTCGTCAGATACTGAAACCTAACAGGCAAATGGTAAGAGTTTAGAAGAGGAGGAGATACAAAATATTGTATCTGTTACTTCACAGGATTAAAGGATGCAGCATCAACAGTGTAAACGTGTTCAAAAATAAAATGGTGGCAAGAATCTGTTCAGTTTGCATTGTAACTCTGTGACCTTTTTAGAGCAGTGTCAGCAAAGACACTTTCTTTCACAGGTCATTCAGACGCAGTAGTCTAATTTTATTTTCAGATTGTCATTGCAACAATTAGTGGAAAGCATGCTTTTTTACTTTTCACACCAAGGCCTGACTTAACTTTTTCCCATGTATAAAGATGGCAAAAGCAGTTGTGAGATCTGTGATTGCTGGGATATGTGTATATGTGTATTTGCCAGAGCTCTGTAACAAGGACTACAACTGTGTCAGTTCCTGTTTCCTGACCCTGTGCTGTACTGACCAATCAAATCGAGGATGATTTTGATTGCCTGTCTGCATGTGGTCCCTTTGTCCTTGCTTGCTTAGGTTGCTACTGGTATTTACCAATACTGAGGTTGAGAGTTTGTTCATTTCCAGTGTATCAGTGATAAAAAATAGCTGTGAGAAAGCAGTGTGTGATACAGCATCAAGGCTGCTTGCAAAAGCAGAGGAGCTGGACCTGTGTAGAACGGCAGTGTGCATCTGAGCAGCATGTGGGTAAACAGATGACAAACTCCACATCCCTGCTTGGTGTTGGAGCTGAGATTTTGTTGTTGTAGAACTTGTTCAGAGTTTTGATGGTTTAATGTATGTGGGCAACAGAATACAAAAGTGACAGATACAGTGTTTTAGAGTTTAAGCTTTATTTTGTGTTCCTTAGCCTTGAAACAAAGTGTCTTTACCATTTTCTTTGAAAAATAGAATGGCACCATTATTTTTGAATTGCACAAATGTGCTTGGGAGAAATGTCAGATTTCAGGTGATGCTGCATGTTGAAAACTGTCTGAAAATGTTTAAGACCTAAGTGTTCTGCACTTACGTCAAAGCGAATACCTTCTGCCCAGTATTTGTTTCTGTTCAGATGCTTACATTTAATTGATCAATTTGGTACTTTATCCTATCATACCATGCAACTACTTTTGTTTTTCTTCATCATTCATGTAGGTTTTGTGGTGATCTGTTTTGAACCAGGAAGGAAGATGACTTGTGGATCGTTAACTTTGCTCTTGTTGTAGTTTGTGCTGCATTCTTCTTAGTTTTTCATCTTTAGTAAAATCACAAGCTTTTGTCCACAGTTTTGTTTCATTAATATAGTTGATCTGAGAAAAATCTAACTTACTACCAGAGCTGTCAGCTCACCTTTGATTTTTTGCCTTGCTGTTTTCTCAGATGTTTGGAAACTGGACGTTTGGTACTTTGGTCTTCACAGTTATGGTTATAACGGTTACGATGAAGGTATGTCACTGCACTCCCTTCTCTTGTATGCGTTAGAAAAATACTGAGGTGTAACACAAGTGCAGTTCATAGCACGTTTGAATGAGTTCAGGCCAGCATTTGTCATTTTCTGTAAGGGGGGAATTGTGGAAATTCACTGAAGCTCTCGTTCTTTCAGATGGCGCTAGAAACTCACTTCTGGACATGGATAAACCATTTTGTTACTTGGGGTTCCATTGTGTTTTATTTCATATTCTCCTTATTTTATGGGGGAATTATCTGGTGAGTGATTTTCTTTTTCCTTTCGAAACCACAGCACACGTGATAGGTGAAGTCATGAAAGAGCACTAAGTATTATGTTCTGTTGTGTTGCTCTGAATTTTGTGACAGATGTTGAAAACCACATTTTCTAAACCTACAGAGGCCAATTACTTTTGGTGGTTCTTCTAGAAATGGCAGCCATGCTGCTTAAGGTATCGTGCTTAGGAACAGGAATTGTCTCTGACAGCCTGTGATTATAAGGGCATTTTTATTTGTGAAAAGCACATAGAATTCTTCACAGGCAAATGCTTGCAATAGAAATGATGTGCTGATGTTTGAATCAGTGAAGTAATGCGTTTGTACTTGAATTTTGGTGTATTGGAGGTCACTTTCCTCCAAAGTTCTGTTCCCTCCAGTGCTCTTTTGCAGGTTGAGTCCAGGAGACTGCTGATCTTGGGCAGTGTATGGTTGTAACTTGTATCCTAAGAGACTTACTGCTTGCCTATCTGTACTGTACTTTGGTTTCTAGAAGTTCCCTTTAGTAATATCCACTTCTTTTAACTTCTCAGGCCATTTTTACATACCCAGGATATGTACTTTGTATTTGTTCAACTGTTGTCAAGTGGTTCTGCTTGGTTTGCCATCATACTCATAGTAGTTGCTTGTTTGTTTCTTGATGTTGTGAAGAAAGTGCTGTACAGGCATCTACAACCAACAAGTACTGAAAAAGCTCAGGTAATGTTATGCTTTTATATCCAACTTGGTCAATATATAAAAGAACGTGTTAAAATCTCTTCTGTACACTCACTGCCTTCCTGTGATATTTTATTATCCTCTTATGTTGCTACCATCTTTAATGTATGGGTGAATGTTCTCATTTCAAAAGATACATTTTAATTTAGAATTACTGAAATGAGGGCACAGTTTTACAAGAATAAGTTAAAGCTTAAGTAATCAACACATCAATAATAGTAAATGTAGAGGGCTCGTTCAGTCTTTTGCATGTTTATTTGCTACTGTGTAAGAGGATTAGGAACTTTCTTGTACTGCTTTAAAGATGATAACTGAACTTACTTTTGTATAGGTATTAGAACCTCTCTTAGAATGTAATTGACACTGAATAGTTTTTAAGATGTTGATGAAAACAATTTTAAATATTACTTCAGTAGAACTTGTTTTAATTAGTATTTCTTATCATATCATACCATACTCCATGTATTTGATTGCTGATTATGTATTTATAGATAATTACTGATGTGATATTACATAAATTCATTGATGAGGCCTAAATAGATACTGTGATCATAACCTCCCTCCTGCCAACACAGGGCACAAAAACTCCCCAAAATCACTCCTGTTAGTTAGATAGAAATCTCATTCATATTTCAGTGTTTTCTTCTTTTTAGTGGCAGTACAGTTAAGAATTCATCTTGACCCATAGTTGTTCTCTCTGTTTTTAGTTTTCAGCATGTTCTTTTTGTATACATTTTCTGATAACCTGAAAATTCTTCTTTCAATGTTTATTTTGTTTGTTTTATTCACACTTTGGTTTGTGATCAAGTTAACTCACTCTCTGATATAGGTTGAACTTGAATCTTTTGAGGGGGAAAAACAGTTTACTTTCTATCACTACGTATGTCAGTGCCAAGTATGGAAATGATGAGTCCCTCAGCTGTATTCAGCTTACTAAGTGATATATTTTAACCTGTTGTGTTGGGCATCTTTTTTACCTGCAGGTGTTTGTTCTTTTCTTCCACATCGTTGCTGAGAGGTCAAACAGCACAGGGAGCTTATAAAAAAGCATCCTGTTCTGAAACCTGTTTTTAGGCTCTAGGCTGTTTGATGTGTGCCATACTGATCTTTGGTGTGCTAGTTGCTTTAATATAAGTGATGTTGAGCTGTGTACCATAGAGAGCTTTTCACTGTGCTGCATCAGGACTGTTAACTTTAGCATCTAACCTTTAAATTATTTAAGTGTATTTGGATTTACTTAAATTGTGTTTCCCTGCTAATTTGTGTTTAGAAACATCCACGTGAGGCATTCCCATGCTGAAGCCCTGTAGCTAGCCAAATACCCCATTAGTCCTTTTTCAGAGCTGGAATACTGGCTGCTTTTTTCACTCAGGAAATTTAATAGCTGAAATCTGAGGTAAATAACCACAAGGTTTTCGAAAACTGCTCAGGTAGACCTGGTAAGACTCCTGATCACGTGTTGGATATAAGAGAACATGAGTAATTGCTTATCGTACCCCCTGTGTTATCTCCCATCCTTCTCCCCCTGACAAACAAAACTTACAGCAGTGATTGAACGCTTGCCATTTCCCTCCTGTGCATCAGCTGTTTCCATTTGGCAGCGTATCATTGTGATTGTTGAAGTACTTGTATTAAAAAACAAAACTCTCTTTTTTTTTTTCCCCCTAACCTTATCCATGTACTTATTACTGCATTCTCCTGTGTTCCAGATCTATTCTAAAAAGTCTGCAGCTTCAGTTTGTTTCCATTGCAGTTATTTTGACCAAGACACGAAGAAATTTCCCTAGAACAGGGGAGAAACATTTGACAGTAAAATGTTCAGTAAAATGTGATTATTGTTTTGTGTCACGGTCTTCTTGAGGGAAAAAAAAAAAAAAATCAGTGTGTTCTGTAGGCTTAGCATCAGTTGACTTCTGTAGCAGTATGGATTTAGTGAGTTCTGCCTTTCCCAATGGGCTTAGTGTGCATGCATGGTTTGTGGGTTTTTTCTTTGTTTTGGTTCTTATTGGGGATGTGTGGGTGGGTCTTTTTGTTGTTGATTTGTTTAACTCCTTTCTTTCTTTCTTTCTTTCTTTCTTTCTTTCTTTCTTTCTTTCTTTGTTTTTATTTTTTACTAACCTTAAAGACAATCCATCATACTATGTTTGATGTTGATCTGTTGCCCTTTGGTCTGTTACCCTGCTCTGGGTAACTTCTGACTATAGTTCTGTTCTTTTCCGACTGTAGCAAGTAGGAGGAAGTGGACAGTAAGGAGAGTCTGAATCAAAATGTAAATCTTGGGGTAAATATAAATCACAGCACTAATAAGGAGAGAAGGTAATAATGAGTAAAGATCCCAGGTAAAGTATAGTCGTGTAAGTTCATTGGCAGAATGAAAGCTGAGGTGCACTTAAGTACGGTTCTCCCAAATGTTATCTGGCTGTGATGATCCCAGGAATTGTCCTACAGGTACCAGGCGTGTGCTTCTGTATATAACGTGTATTCCACTTAAATAACAATGTCTTGTCCTATGTCTTTTTCTTAGAAAATTGCCACTGCTACTGACTGACATGTATGTTCCATCCCTTCTCTGTCCAACTGTAGATGTACTCCAGCAGAGTTGCTTTAAGTGACGAGTTCATCGCACTGCAGCCATTGTCCAGGGCAAGGAATCAGCTGAGCAAAATTAGGTAGAGTAGGAGGGACAGTTCCTCATCAACTCTTATGCATGCTGAAGGTGAACTAACAGTGCTGAGGGAGATGGAAAGAGGCATGAATGTTAGTGGGTTGACAGGGCAGTATCTATATAGTGCAGATACATTGAGTTTGGTATATTTTTTTGGCTTTGCTCTGTGTTTTTTGAGCCAAATGCTTCTCCTTTAGTAGCATGTTGGGCGTGCTTTGTTCTTAGGAAAAAACATCCTTAGCATGATGCTCAACTGTCAGAATACAGACCTAGCTCTTCTCGCATCCATTTTGAAATAACTGCAGTTTCTGGCATGTTTACAATGCTTTTCATTTCTTCATGATCAAAATTAACAGTGCTTTTTGCATGTCGGAATAATTTCAGCTTCATAAGCCCGTGACAGAAAGGTCCATATATTGCAAGCAGCAGTTCAGTGCAAGTCCTTTGCCCATTTTAATTTACTTTCACTTGTGTTGAAAGCGCAGAAAATGTTTTTGGTTTGGGTGCCTATACACACTTGTGCAGCTAAGGCTCTTTGTGTTTGTTCTGTGCCTCTATAAAGTGAGTGTTCTTTGTTTACAATGTGTTACGGATACATGTTCTCAGACATCTGTATACAAAATCCTAGAAAATTATTCGAGCAAAGAGTAAAGCATATCTGTGTGGCAGCATTCAGTCCATGAAACGCTGTCAAGAAATGATTCTCAGTCTGGAACATTCTGACACACAGTAATGCCTGAACCTGTTTGTATTACCCACGCTTATCTACGTCTCTAGTCCATGGTAAGCAATAATGCAGAGAACTGATTTCTTAGACACCGTTTTCAGCAGTGCTGCCTGAAGACGTGCACAGTGCTGGGAGCATCAGGCTGCGTTTCAGGGTATTGGTTCCCGTTTGCTTAAATGAAGGAAAGCAGAAGAAATGGCGATTGTGTTGTAAGAGTTTAACAGTTAGCTGAAACAATGGAAGTCCTTTAGGAGGAGGAGAGGGATAAGAAAGGAAAAACTTTGCATTTCTTCAGTGTACAATGGCTTTGCTGGAGAAATGTGAAGTGGTCATTCTGTACAAATGGTTCATTAACGGGTTTTAGCTGTTATGTGAAACACAACAGGAGTTCTGCCACTTAGATCCCTGAACTCCCCAGGGAGGCAGTGTTTTTGAATCTAGGCTTACCAGCTTTAAAGCAGAAGCAAAACCTGCAGTATAACTACCTCTTCAACATCAGTAAACTTCACAGAATATACTGGAGGCTCCTCTGCACAAATGTTTTTTCATGTCAGCTCCTTTAATTCGCGGTTTATTGGTGTAATATAAATATTCAATTTTCTAGAACTTTGGGCCAAATCTATGTCCAGTATGCTTGTTTTCTTTCTGGGTTATTAAAGTGAATGATGTCTGCATCAAAGGTTTTGCAACGAAAGATCCTGTTAAACTTTTCAGAACAAAGTACATTTGAAGAGTTGAGCAACTAGAGGGTGAAGGAAAAATCAAGCTGTCAAAGGATGCAGCACGGTAGTTATCATTTAAAAGGAGGTGGAGTCTTGCTAATTGAAGGCATTGTCTTTGTATTGCCTTAGGGAAGAGTTGGAACAAAAATGAAAATGAGACATTGTTTCATCCATGAGTAACAAATAGCCACAGAAATCCAGTTCTCGTGTGCATAAGGTCTTTTATACTGAGTATCTAGTATGAGGTACCTAACATGCAAGCGCAGTCTTACACTGCCAGCAGAAGTTACAGCGGGCAACAAGAGATAAAGTAAGGACTTTGGTTTCTCTAGCTCTTTATTAGAAGTGTCCAGATAAAATTCAGAAGCTACTACATGAATCCTTGCTTTAAGGGAAAACCAATTAATAGATAAAAACCACTCGATTCATTGTACCAAGGAAGAACCAGTTTGGTGTGAAGATACGGTTTAGTTTTTGTGGTGTCCATGGCAGCTGGTTTCCAGAAGCAGCAGGGCACAGAAAGCAAGGGAAACTGCAGGAATGGGAAACAAAGCAGCTGCTCGGTGAGGGCTGTGGGAAGTGGCTGATGGTCACGGCTCGTTTGTGTGTGTGCCCTCTCAGTAGCTGCAGCCTTTCTGACTGCAGATTGCACGTAGATTGATGAACACATTTGGGTAGTTCATTGTTTTACTTGTTTAAGACCTCACTGTAGTGCCAAGCTTAACTGACATGCCTCAATTTGCAAATGTGCTCGCTGTTCTGATGATACACCAACAGAACAGTTTACAAATGAAAACTAAGATGTGTGATGCTATCATCAGTTTTGATGTGAATAGAAAATTTGGAGAAAAAAGATGGAGTTTACAAGAACACTCGTGGTGCACACAAAGCTGAGTTGGTGTGTGAGGACAGTATGTACATGTGCAGTGTCTCTGCTTTATAAGAACTGACAGAAATCTTTTGCCACGTGAGACGTGTTGCTCGGGTGCATGTTCTCACTGTAGCCACTGATGGGTTTTTGCATTT
The DNA here is from genome assembly GCA_013399175.1 of Odontophorus gujanensis. NCBI lineage: Eukaryota > Metazoa > Chordata > Aves > Galliformes > Odontophoridae > Odontophorus > Odontophorus gujanensis. The sequence goes on along the minus strand of VXAB01010099.1, from coordinate 396,762 downwards.
TACATTTCAACAGTGAATTACAGGGAGATAAAAATGACAGGCAAGATTTTTATTTGCAGGGAAGACCATCGATGCATAACATTTTATCCAGGGCTCTCAAACTGTAGCATTGACCTTAGCACAGCCAAGGCTGTGTTTTTCCCCATCTGCAACTCTATTGTTGCCATTTTCCTTTCATTTCTGTATAGATCTGCTTGCTTTAGTTGTCTGTGATCTAACTCCTGGCCCTGGCTTTAGGGCCTTCATTTCTTGTCTGTTTTTTTCACCACTAGTTGCTGTTATGTATTATTTCTCCCTAAACAGCTGTCGTATCTGATCCAGACCAGCTGTGTACAGATCAGAGCAGGAAGTTTTCCATTTCTTTGTTTGCTAAACTTTGGTGTGTGAGCTCTTCTTCACAGGTTTGTCAGTTGTTAGCACATATCAGTGCTGGTCTGTGAGCTAATCCATGAAACCAGTCATAGTGAGAAGGAATAAGAGTAGATTATTTCTTAGTTATCTTCAGTCGCATCTGTACTTCACCTGAAGATACATTTTTCTAAGTCTTTGAATCAAGCAAACTTACAAATAATTTATTGACTTACTTCAAAAAGGTAAAGAATAGAAAAGCTAGAAGTTTGAAACCGTAAGTGACAACAGACTTGTTAGATGTCATTGCTCCTATTTTCTCTTAAAATTCTAAAGCTCTCTAATTGTTTGGTGTTCTCGCACATAATATGTTATGGATTAAAAACAAAAAGAAAGAAATGAGAGAATTAAGTTTCAACTTACTTGTGGAATGGAAATAACCATACCATATATCTTCTGTGAGGTCTGTGTGGCATCAAACGTGGGTAGCTAGAGCAGGAAGGTACCCTGCAGAATTGCTACCTTGGTGCACAGGGCTAGAGGTATTTCCTGTGCGTATTCAGCGTGATGTTCAGTTGACATGTCTGTCATGTGGCATGCAGAACACCCTGTCATAAGATGAACAAACTGAAATGATCCTTTTTGTTGGAAAGGGAGAACAACTAAACCTTATTCTGAAACTGAAATCTGAAAACGTGAAAGAGATTTCAGATTCAATTCCCTTTCTGTAGTCTGTGCTGCCCATAAATACCAACCTTTTCTCATACTTGTGCACCAATAAAGTGTTTGAGTTACCAGTTTAACTCAAAACCAGTTCTGTGTAAATGTGCCCTATTCTCCAGAACAGATCTGTGAAATGAAAGTTCCTGTATAAAAATGGTAATTGTTATAAAGCGATGCAAGCGTGACTCTTTATAAGATTTGTTGCTTTTCTGTCCTTCTAGATGGAAGAAGATAAGGGTTCAGTCAGCTCAGCATGTGACTTTGCTGAAAGCAAGCACAGAGGGGAGGACGATAGGCAACTGCTAGATCCATCTAGCCTACAGGACAGTTCTTACGTTCACTAGGTAGTACTCCCACTCTACCCTACTGTGTGTGTATATTTATTTTTACCTATCATTCTTTGGACAGTCATGGAGCCATCTCCGAAATACCCATATTTTTGCTATCTACAAGAAAATTTACGTCACAAAACATGGGTTTGATTTTCTTTTTCAAATGAAATCTTTCTTTACTTCAGCATTTCAGTTTTTTGATTTATTACATAAAACAGTCCATTATCATATCAAGTATTATGTTACTGTGATCCCAAAAGTTAACTTATGAAAAGGCTTTATTTCCAGCCGAAATATGAAAAATATCAGGTATTTTTTCACGTATAATTTGGTAAGCTTTGACTCTCCTGCCTTTTATTTCCTCTGGGTGCATTTCAGGTCTTTGGAGATTTATTATGCTCTACTGCCTTACCATGCCAGGTTCTACAGAGAGGAAATTGAGAAAAGAGACTCTTTACCATGAGGTATCTTCCTCCCATACAGTGGGCATAAATACAAAAATCCACGTGCACCAGGCAGTGATACACGTCTACACATAGAATGTATTTTGTGTCCTTAACGCTTGCCCAGCATTACTTTACACTTCAGTGTGGATTTGATAGAACATGAGTGTGTGAAGGCTGTGTAAAGCCATATTTGTTTGAGGGTTTTTTTTTGTTTTTTTTTTGTTTGTTTGTTTTAAAGGATAATATCAGCTTTTCCACAAATGATGGTTCAAGCACGATCCTAGCTGTTAGTTGGTGTCTAACTTAGAACTGTAGAATGGTTTGGGTTGGAGGGGACCTTTAAGATCCCCTCTTCCCACCCCTCCTGGTATAGGCAGGGGCACCTCCCATAGACCAGGCCATTCGTAGCCCAATGCTCAGAAGTTGAGGAGAGCAAAGGAGGCTCTACTGAAGAGGCGTGAGCATTCCTCTAAAGTCCAGAACTGAAGTGACTCTTGGTTCCATTTTGTGCCCCTCTTTTAATGACATCTGGAACTGCTCTCTGTCAGGACTTCTGAAACCTTAAGGGAAGGAATGTTGAGAATTTGTTCTGCATTGCAGTCTACACAAAGTGAAGATTGCTGTATGTGCAGCAGGAAGTTTGCTTTCTTTGCTTCTACCTGGAATTCCTTCTGCTCCGTGTAATTTATTGTCAGATACTCAGCACAGTATGAATTGCTGTGAAGGTTGTATTTGCTTCCACTGCAATGCTGTGAGTTATGCTGTTCTAATCATGGTATCTTCTGTGACAGTACAGTTGTGAATAGATGTGATGGTCATCAAATAAGGGAATTTAGGGACTCGAGCCCTGCATTTTATTTTTGTTTTAACCAAAAAAACCTGTCAGTGGCAATGCTTCTGCTCCTGTCTCTCAGGTATTTACAGAAGTTCACTGCCTTACTAAATGTTAAAGTTATGTCCAGAAGACCTCCAGAATGAGTCGGAGTTCTGACTGCACTTCCTGTCTATGGCCTCTCACCTATGGCAGCTGAATCAGAGGTTTCCCTTTGTAATACTTCACAGAATCACAGAACTGTAGGGATTGGAAGGGACCTCTAGAGATNGGGTTGGAGGGGACCTTTAAGATCCCCTCTTCCCACCCCTCCTGGTATAGGCAGGGGCACCTCCCATAGACCAGGCCGTTCGTAGCCCAATGCTCAAAAGTTGAGGAGAGCAAAGGAGGCTCTACTGAAGAGGCGTGAGCATTCCTCTAAAGTCCAGAACTGAAGTGACTCTTGGTTCCATTTTGTGCCCCTCTTTTAATGACATCTGGAACTGCTCTCTGTCAGGACTTCTGAAACCTTAAGGGAAGGAATGTTGAGAATTTGTTCTGCATTGCAGTCTACACAAAGTGAAGATTGCTGTATGTGCAGCAGGAAGTTTGCTTTCTTTGCTTCTACCTGGAATTCCTTCTGCTCCGTGTAATTTATTGTCAGATACTCAGCACAGTATGAATTGCTGTGAAGGTTGTATTTGCTTCCACTGCAATGCTGTGAGTTATGCTGTTCTAATCATGGTATCTTCTGTGACAGTACAGTTGTGAATAGATGTGATGGTCATCAAATAAGGGAATTTAGGGACTCGAGCCCTGCATTTTATTTTTGTTTTAACCAAAAAAACCTGTCAGTGGCAATGCTTCTGCTCCTGTCTCTCAGGTATTTACAGAAGTTCACTGCCTTACTAAATGTTAAAGTTATGTCCAGAAGACCTCCAGAATGAGTCGGAGTTCTGACTGCACTTCCTGTCTATGGCCTCTCACCTATGGCAGCTGAATCAGAGGTTTCCCTTTGTAATACTTCACAGAATCACAGAACTGTAGGGATTGGAAGGGACCTCTAGAGATCATCGAGTCCAACCCCCCTTCCAGAGCAGCGTGTTGCTTTCTGTAAGGTGATGTAACTGCAGACCTTCCTTGAAGTGTGATGGTACATGGTGTGGCAGGAAGGGTCCTGGAAGGGTCATGGGGAACGCAGAATAGAGCTGAGAAAGTAAGTGTAGGAAATAATGCATGGTGGCCCCATTTCTACTTGTGTAACCCTCCCCCCTCTTTGTTCTAGAAGTTGTTTTTATTCCTCTTGGATTTCCAAAAGTCTTCTGTTTCTTTTGGCGTATTCCTTCTAGAAGAGGAACTGTTCAGTTATCAAACACTGATCCATCCAGCTGTCTGTTTTGTGCAAGGTTAGGAAGGAAGGTGTGCGCTTCTAGCAAACTATTCTGGGATCAAACTGAGGTGCTTTGCTTTCCTCCAGCACTTTAAGTGCAGGTGGTGTGACAGAAATCAGGGCTTTGGTTTCCCGAGTCAGACGTAACAGCCAGTGATGTTTTGTCACACAGTGAAAAGTTGGGGAATGTTCTGAAAAGTGAGCTGTGCTCTGCCATAGGTTAAGGCCTCCTCCCTGAGTCTCCTCATTCACAGGTTTGTGAGAGCAAGGTGAGAACGGATGCTGAAGTTCAGCCTGCATGGCTGGCCTTTGTTTGACAGGATGCTCTCATGGAGCTTTTAATTAAATTAGAATCTCCACACACTGCTTCTTTGTTTTGGAAAGAATGATGAAGTCACTTTTGCATATTCTCAACCCAGCAGTGCTGAATTTTGGTTGAATTTTAGTTCTGGTGCTCAAGGACAGTAGAGTGCACTAATAGAGAACATTTAATGTGAACTCCTCTGCCTCTGTAATTTCTTCCATTTTGAGTCTTTCTCTCGTACACTAAGAATAAAAAATAGAAAGCCCATTGTGCAGATGGTGACTGTTCCTCATACTAGCATGAGCATGACTAAGCCTTTTTAGCATCAGTCTTGTATTTTCACAGTATTCACAAAATCAGGAATTTGTTTTTCCTCCCAAGCCACAAGTATACCTATGGTACTGCCAGGAGCTGCATTATTACGGGATGTTGCATGCTGCACTTCTTGAGGAATAGTTAATACTTCTGATCACGTTGCTGCACTTTATTTTGCAGCTTTGATCTAAAGCTTTCTCATGACAGATGTTGTTTAAAAGGGAGTAGTCAGTAGTCCTGAAGCTTATATAAGTTGTGCCTCTATTGAGGTTAATCGAAGCCAGACAGCTCAAACTCCAGAGATTCGTGACAGCTCTAATACAGATAATTGCTAACCAGTTTCTCTTCATCTTTAAGCAGAGATGGTTCGACAGAGTTTCTGTCTGCTCAGCAAGACTGTGTTTAAACCTTGGGAATGTCAAAAGTTAATGTATGTAGGCACTGTGGGGGGAGATGGTGAACACTGCTGTAGTACTTCTGTAAGACTGAAAAATATTCAGCACTCTTAACTTAATGTAAACCTGCCTTTCCTAAGTGATATCTGGTAATGTCTTTATAGATAGAATCTGTAAATATTGTTGGTTTTTTTTTTTAATTTTTTTTTTCTTTTTCTAGCTTACTGAGACAAGTTCAGGTATCAACTGCATGGACTCCATGTGCTGCTTCTCAGACGGGGAAACAGCATGCACATCTGTTAGAAGAATGCTGGAACGACTAATGGGAAGATGTAGTCCAACCCGGGTCAACAGGTGTGGAATTTCTCTCAATAGCCTTTGCTGCAGACGATTCTCCTATAAACTGGAACCTGATGAGCCTGCAGCTATAGATGCGTAGCAAACCAGCTGCAGGTTTTCTTAAAGTAGGAAATGCAATGTTTTACTGTACTTTCTTCATCCTCAAAGATAAGTTTCTCGCTTCTTTTTGAGTGTTTTCTTTTGGGATCGGGAGGGGGAAAAACAATTCTCAGATATTTCTGTTAAACTGTTTAGTTTGACTTAGTACAAGTTCTTGAGTTGTATCTGTCCTAATTTCTCTTGATTTTTGTACATTCTTCTCCTTAGATAATCAAGCCTCACTGCTGCTTTTGTTCTCCTGTTTTGTGATTTTTTTTAATTTTTTTATTTTTTTGCCTTCATGAATCAGGAGTTGTTTGTAAAGTCAAAAGACTTTTCCCCGTGGTTCTTGATGTACAACCTCCAAATATTTGCCTTGGAGCTTGCATTACTCCTGAAGACAAACAAAAGGCTCACACCCCCTCCTTAAGTATAACTTTATTGCTATAAGGAAAGTCTTTAAATCTTTCAGCCATTGATTGATACGGAGATGAAATATTTTTGTAGTACAACTTTTATATTCTATTTCTAAAATGGGTAATGGGTGGAACGGAGCCGTCAGGTTCTGAGAATTTTAAACAGTTTTGTTTTTTTCTCTTCTGGAAGGTATATTGTCAGAGTCATATGTGCCATTCCAAAGTCTGTGCTAAACAAATCTTTTCCTTCACAAGCCACGTGTGAAACAAACCTCAGTGGGATAAAAGCATTTTAGAGTAATCAGATACTTTTGCTCTCTGCAATAGCAGTATCGTTCCTCAGAACTGTGGGGAAAACAACTCTTAGTAAACCTGCTTATGTGCCATCTCCCCACTTCAAAATAGAGAGGGCTGTCTAATAAATCTGGAAATATTTGGGGGTAGAAATAATAAGTCTCTTGTACATCGTAATCTCTCAATGCCTGAATGATACCATGGTACTTCATTGGTCAAAAGGTAAAGCTGAAAGAGCTGCGCTTCATGCGTCCTCAAGGGAACTTCTGTTGTGTTTGAACAGCTTTGTCACTTTTAGTTAAAGGTCGCGATATCCTTCATTCAGTATGAAATCGCTTTGTCAGTTCTGGTTTTGGTATCGACTTGTTAGCAGTGCACCCCTGTTTTGAACTCCTGTGTTGAGCATGGTGTCTGTGATCTCTGTTGCTTTCTCTCATCTGACTCGCTCATGAAATCTATTCAGTGCATATAGGGAATGATTATGCAGTATGTTTCATTCCACATGGAAAATGAACTGTTACAAATAAGTACACTTTAATTAAACTTGCTGTATAGAAGGCGAGCTTGGTGTATAAAATAAACAATTTAACAGAATTTTTAATCTACAAGATGAGCATTTAATTGATCTAAAAATCAGCATTTCATCAGTAATTGCTCTAAGCTCTTGGTTTGTTTGGGTTTGTTTTTCTTTTTTCCATTTCTCTGTAAAGCTGTGCTTTCCAAATGAGGAACTTCCCATGCTGCTTTTTAAAATGCATTGTTACATAATCAATCAATTTTTTTGGTTAACGTTTCCTTTTAAAGAACTTATGTAGCTTTACAAGGTAGGTACTGAGGTATTCTGTTTTATTCTCTGCAGTACATTTGCGTCTTTACAGTCTTCTTCCACTCAGTGTGGAACTTGCTAAAACTGTTTATTGAATATAATACATATTTGACAGAATATCAGTCAGTTTTTGAAGTTAGCTCTTTCTCAGGTTTCTTGTCTGCTTACCTTGTCATTTTCAAATTTAGTTCCAGTTAGCTCAATGATTTCAGAATGTTTACTGCTCACGCAGTCCGTCCTGGTGCTGCACTGATGCCTGAAGCTCCATGCCTTTTGCTTCTGCCTCTGGTTGAAATTACCCTGAACTACTTTCTAGTTTCGCTTAATTTTCTGTACAGAACTAGAAAGAACACATAAAAATGTGAGTCTCTCTTGCCTTCTTCAGTGACTTCAGTTCTGTCCGTACTACATCGTTACACAGAAGCTAGTGTGACAGTCACGGTGTTACTAAAAGCCAAGGCTGTTTACGTTCTTCCCTTACATTTGCCTTATAATAAGTAAAGGCCCTTGTTTAGTTCTGCTCTCATCATGTTGAGCAGTTATATGTTGAAAAGTGCTGAAGGTGCACTTAGCAAAGCTATCTGGCAATCCACAACTGTCTGTAAAACTTAGTGCTGAGCCACTTTCACAAAGCAGCTCCTGTTCAGCAGGAGGCAGCTGCAGATGGCTGTGAGCGTGCTGCGGGATGAAGAGCAGTGTTCAGAATGGTGCTGATGTAGATAGGTTGTGTTCTATTTAATGCTCGTGATAATCTGTCAAGTATGATAACATGAAATCAAATATAGTATCAAATTTTCACAGAAACTTTGATGAATCAAAGTTGTACAAATGCTTGGAGTAGAGGGCTACAGGAATATAGTAGTTACTGCTTGTGAAATGTATTCAAGTATTCTCTATAGTTTCATTCAGCAGTTAGAATATAAAGCGTGTGCCATGGTGTGATAAAATGCATTTGTGTCTGTCTGTCCCGTTAAACTGTCTGTTGGTTTGTCAGTCACTAAAATGTTAGGAGTTCTGGATCACGTTACATTTTTGTGCAGTAGATTCACTGTGAGTTGTTGGCTCTCCCATGAGTGGTATTTGTGTCAAAGCACCGCATGTAAAAGTTCTGAAGAAACAGCAGATTTCTGACAGACAAATTTGGAGGATGAGTTTGTTATTTTTGGATTTCCTGCCTCCCAATTGTTCATTTTTCAGCTTTTCACATACAGTCCTATAATGCTATTCAGCTGAGAACTGTGGTTGCTCTGCAGTAGTAGAAGCAGAATCTGTCCTTAAGAGAAAGATGGAGATCACATCAGAACCAGAAGTCACGTGTTAGTTAGCTTTACGATGCCTTAAAATTTAACTTAAATTTAACAGCAAGAGTTGAATTAGCCTCATGACTGTAGGTAAGGTTTTGCCCACCTTAACTTCAGGCAGCATTTAACATCAGAGCACCAGGAAAGTGGCATGCTGTGGCTGGCTGTGCATACCACAGGGCTGTGCTTGGATGTCCTTAGGCACTGAACTGCAGTGTTCTCAGTGCTTCAGCGTATGTGTGCACCATCTTGTTTTTTTTTTGCTTGAGGCACAGTACTAACAATCTAGTTGTGAAGCTGGCCTAGAGGGCTCTGGTCATTTCAGCTCAAAGCAATGAACATATCTGATTGACTTTACATTTCTAGCAAATGTAGACTTGTTAATTACTTAGTTGGATTTACTAATTGCAGTATACTTTCAAAGGTTAAAAAGAGTTGCAGGTGTTCACATGAAACTAATAGATAAGTCTTTTAAAGGGTTACGTGGGCCTAATCTCATAGCATTTTTATCTTTACTTTCATAGACTTTTCTCTACTCCTCTAGCTTGTAAGTTCCCAGTCAGCCAAACTTTTCTTTTATTGTTACTTTAGATCATGGAGTTCATCGGATCCCTTCTATGCCAACGACAGAAGCATCCTGACTCTCTCCACAATGGACTCGTCCACTTGTTAACAGGGACAATTGTAAATACCTTGTGGAAGCCAAGTGGTGCTCATGTACCTATAGCAGGTTCTGTAGCGAGTTCAGTGCTGTGTCCCTGCCCTAGACAGGACTAGTGTGACTTAAGGCAGACTGGTTGTCTCATAGCAAAGCAGAACAGTCATCCAGACTGTATCTGCATCCAGTATTTTTTCTAATGAAATCCACAGATTGCGAAGTAATTTTTTTTTTTGTAAGAAATGCTTTTACCTCTCACCATTTAATCTCCTTTGTTACCATATTAGCAGATTGGAACCTTGCCTTTGATATTTGAGATGCTGGTCTAGCACAGTGCAAAATCTTTCTCCTCCCGCATCTGAGCGATCAAATAGAATTTGCACAATGAAATGTAAATAGAATGTAATAAAATTAGATTGCTGTCTACTGCACACACACCCAGTTTGAGCTGTCTCTTGCAGCTGCTATCTTAACAGTTTACAGATCAGTCTTATTATCTCCATGGACGGTTTCTATGTTGTTTAAGCACTCAGTAATTTTTTAGAGATAAGTATAATTCAAATGTTTATGCTGGTGTATGAGTGGCAGTTTATTAGTCCTCACTGTGAAAAATACTGCTGTTGGTCATCTGGAGTCACGAGGATTTTAACAGGACACTGTTTTTCTTGAAGTGAGCTTCAGAGCCCCTCATCTTCGCTAACGCAGTGCTTTGTTAACCATTCACACACCTGACATGGAGAATGGGGAAAGAAACTGTGGCTTGTGCAGCTGTCACACTCACCAGCATAAATTTTTGGATGAGTAATCCTTTCAGCATTGGTGAATTCTTTGCATGTATTATTCTTTTTCATGTATTTATATTTGGTCATGTTGTATGTTGAAGATGCAGTTAATGCTTAATTATCTTCGTATACCTGAAGGGTCTGAGACATTGGTGGCAGTGTTTTGATACCTAAGTATACCAATAAAAACAGAGTGCACCGATGCAGCTTTGAACAGAACATCTTGCAGGTACTTTATTTTTTTTCCCTCTCATCAGTTTAAATAAATGTCTTCATGTTTGGAGCAGGGTAGCAACATTTTCCTCTTCGTTCTGCCATGTTGGCCAGAGCTAATAGGGATCTTCTTCTTGAGATGTGAGAGGTAAAATGGAGGTGCTGCCCCCAGGGCCACCTTAGAGCTTTGTCTTTAGGTAGTCCTCAGGTGCGGGCCAGGAAAGATGCTGCTGCTTTTGGACACTTGTTTGGGAATCCAGTTTGAAGTCAGTTTCTGAAGTCCCACCACTATTGAAAGAATCTTCCTGCAGACCAGCAGAAGGTAAAAAGCAAGGCATTAAAATTCTCAGTGGAAGAAACTAAATCAAACAGACTGCAGATAGCTCCTGTAAGAACTTCTTACCTGACGATGCAGTTAACCCTGAGATTTGTACAAAGACAGCATTAGCTGCTTTACCACTTACGACCTGACAGGCGTTCCCACTGTCTGCTCGAGTGCTGTCCCCCGTGTAAGTTACTGTTCTCAATAGTTTCTCATTCTGAAACAGGCTTCTAACTACCATCACTATCTAAGAAATGTTTTTAAATATTCTAACAGATATCTGCTGTTTAGCCATATCTTTGTCTCTAAGCCACTGTGTTTCACTTCTTAGCAGTATGTGTTTGTCCATGTCACCCACAGCACGCAGGCTGCGTGCCTCACTGTGTTAGGCCTCAATGGCTCAGCTGTGTGTCTGGCTGGTACACCATGTGTGGAAATAGACACTGTGTTAACTCTGTTTAGGAATAAGTCAGAGGGTTTGATAAAGAACCCCACTCCAAGCATTTAGATTGGGTCAAGCTCTGTACAGAAATGTGTTTTGGCTTCTACCACACAACTGTGCTGATGGGATGCGCAAAGATGCACGGTCCTGTGTTTGAAGAATAATTTACATTCATTATATATATGCTTCTTTAAAACCTTCCATTTCCTCTTGTCCCTTTTCCCCTACTTTCCCCTTTCCCAGTGTTTGTAAGGTTACCGAAGAAACACGCATTTAAACAGTTCAGGAAGAACTTAAGACTCCATCTGTCTGCCCAGGTATATTTTTCTATTTGCAGTACACTCTGAATCTGTAGTTTGTTGTTTAGTGAGTGTAGAACTGGCTTGCACAGGACATTATTTTTGGTCTGAATATCATTAGCACCATGGGTTTTTTTGTAAATATGTCAGACCATTTAGAATTGCTTTTCTAAATAAAGATTCTGTGTTTCATGGACAGTTAAAGTGTTTGAAACATTCTGTGTGCATTGAGCATAGTGCAGGAGTCTTCTCAAAGACGACTGCACAAAGTACGGCTTATTCTGTTGTTTAACAACAGAACTCATCTCTGATTTAAAGGTGGGGAAGAATTTGCCCTAAGAAGGAGATGTGACAGAACTCTGTCTTAGCCTCAAAACCAGTAACATGTGGCAGGGAGCCAGACAGTCTGTTAAAGCAAGTTAGCAAACTTAGGCTTTTTGAAGGTGCAGCAGAAAAGAGGCAGTGGGAATATGTTCTGATCTGTTTTACAAACTACAGTGTATATATTCTGCTTAAAATACTCTGTATGTTTTTTTAAGGTTATGGGGGTGGGAATATTAAAAAAAAAAAAAAACAAAGGAAGGGATGCTGAGAATGTGTCACAATGATCTCGTTTTCTAGTACTGAAGATTATGCAATTCAGAATACATATGAAGCAACTATAATTTCTTACTGGGAACCTTTAGTAATAATTTCAAGCATTCTTTTTTTTATGACTGAAACTTCTATACGGGGGGGGGGGGGGCGTAATCTACACATCTCTAACTTTATATATAACNNNGAATGTCTCATTTTCTCATGTTAGAAGCATCTCAAAGTTTTTGAATCAGTGGTTTATATTATTTTTAATAGTTTTAGCTGGCACTTCCATACTTATTACTGATAACAGATGCAATTCAGTGTCCAGAAGTGCATAATCATCATAATGTGTTTCTGAACCATTTAAGATGCCCTTGTTCTTTTGCTCTAGAAAATAACTTAATAGCTCTGAACCACCAGCACTGCACCTCTGCTGCTCTGTTATACACCACTTCTTTTTTTAAATGGAAATGCATTCCTGGAGCTGGGTGAACCGTTCATCATGAAACATGGACTAATTTTAGCCTTTTCTTCTTGTTTCTAAATTATCTCCTGCTACTTAGACTTTGGTTGCAGGCTGTGTCTTTATTTCTGTGACTTGTTACTGGTGGCTGGTTTGTACGTTCTTTGCTTCTGTTTGCTTCCAGTGCTATGACTTCCTTGGTTTCTGCTTTCTAATTGAATGACTCAATTTAAAAACAGGAGGAAAGATGGGATGCTCATGGCTGTATCACCTAACTCTTGCCCTCGAGCAGCTTAGACATGCATTGGCAGCGGTATTTGCGAGGCTTCTGCTTCCCCTAGCTCGTGCTGCTGCTCATAGTGCTGTCAGAAGTAGCTGTCTGCTGCCCATGCTTCTGCGGCGTTCGTTAAAGGAATGTTCTCATCACAGCAACGTGTCCGCCGTGCTCTGGGTGTTGCCATGTCACCTCGTTGCTTCACAATAAGTGTATAGAACTGTCACTGTAGATACGACTTCTTTGTTGTTGCTTCTGTTCTGTATAAATGCATGGACATGAATAAAACGTGAAGGGCCGTGGGCACAAGGTTGCTGTGTAACGTGAAGTGGGAACAGATGAAAAACAGTGATTACAGCAGTGTGAGTTCCATTAGTGCAGCCCTGCACTTCACCTCAGTGTGGGGCAGTGTGTTTTCTCAGCACTCCTGAAGGGAAGAGCAGCAGAGTTCTCATTCTCATCTTTTCTGCATTGTGGCACTGAGTTTAAAAATATAGATACAGATATGACTATGTTCCTCTGTGGATGGTATGGATCATAATGAGGTTCACTTCCAGATACGAGGAGGATGTCAGAACTACAGCACGGAGGAGATGCTTTTTGAATTTCCCGTTATGCTGCTATTGTAGAGTTCAGTTCTTATGTGCAGTTACTGCCCCACATGAGCTGTGCACACTCCTTCCTTCCAGGAGTGGCAGCAAGTTTTTGTGGTTTTTTTTGGAAGGAAAAGAACAACTTAACTTTGTTCTGCACAAAGATTGATCCTTAATTTTAGGCAATGAAGGAGCACTGGAAACTGTAGCAATAATTAGTACAAAGAATTTTGGACCTGTGACACTGTGGCTGCCTCATGTTCCTTCTGACGCTGCAGTGCGTCCGTGTGCTTGTGCATCGTGCAGCTCAGGCAGTACAAGTTGCTTTAGAAATGGTTTATGGAAATTAATTATATTTATTAAATAAAACTTTCGCTTACAGTTGAGTCATTGTTTTAATTACGGGTCAGAGGAAAAGAGGCCTGAGAGCAGTGAGGCTGCTGCCACTCCCGTCCCCACCTTCAGCCACAGGGAAGGCAGGTACAGTGCTGCAGGGCCACACAGACAGCTGGCTACACCACAGAAAGCAGGGAACGGATGGACAGAAGGATGGACAGCTGGACAGACAGGCACACAGACAGACCTGACCTTGCTATCACCTTGCAGATCCCATTCCTCAGCCTCCCCTTCTTGTTCAGTATTCTGCCTTCTGCCACCGCTCCTGTGAATGAAAGGCTTGACACTTCGTAACTCAATAATAAGTTTACAAGGGAAACAGTGTAACTTGAATGTTTTACAGGAAGTAGCAGTTTGTTTTGTTAACTAACATGAGAGCTGAAATAACTAGCGTGTGGGTTATTTGAGGAAAAAATATCTGGCAGGACATCCAGAACCACCCGCTTACAAGGACCCATTTAAATGTGCGCCCTTCACACGGACAGTGCCGCTGCCAGTGGCTGTTCCAAGTGCACAGCCCAGCCCTGAGCAGCTCCCACCTGCTGCTTCTCCAGTGCTACAAAGTAAAAGGCTCTTTCTCAGGGCTGAGATTACAATTCCATCAACTACTTGAAGGGCTGTCCAGTGAGAGCTCAGAGGACTGGTACCACAGCTGGACTTAAAAGTCCAACACAGGCACTGTTACCACACGCAGATGAACTCTACAGAGACATTGGGCACCGTTATTTAAATCACATAAATGACAAAAGTTCATTAAATGTATTCATAAAAAATTATATTTTTCTTAAATAAGGAGTTCTCTGCAAAGGAGGTGGTGGTAAAACAATACTGAAGCAATTCATAAGTTAAAAAAATGTCACTTAATGGTGCTGTAGTCTTTAACCCACCTTACTTGAAGATGTGCATTGTGTGGTGTCCTCCCCTGCTTGCTCAGTAACCTCAGCGTGTGGCTGCGTACCATCAGCTCCACTCTGTACCTGTAAACATTCAGCACAAGCACTGGGCAAGAACTGCATCAGTCACAGAGATTTCCCCCCCCCCACCGAAAAGACTCACCTGCCCTCCCATGTGTTTTACACAAGGGCCAGGTAGCACACTGGGTTGTGGTTAAAAAACAGTCTCGCAGTGTCTTACAAATAATACACTGAAACAATGCATGAGAAGACCGTGTCACGGCAAGTTCATTGGAGCTTTATTGCCTCTGTTGGTAATGCGAGGGACTGGAAGAAGTTACAGTGGAACTTACAGGATATGTCAATGATGGGTTGTTGTTTTTTTTGTTTTTTTTTTTTTACTAAATATAATCTTGACATTAAGTGTTTTATATCAGGGCACTTCTAATTTTGTACATATTTAATGTATAAAAACAGATTATAAACGTGATGTTTACCTTTTTTTTTTTTTTTCTTTTTCCTCACGTTTGGCAAAATTAAATTGATCCATTAAGGGGAGATTATCAGATTGAGGACATAAGCACTTACGAATTAAAGCAATCCAAGTACACAACTGTCTGCATTCTTAAAAAAAGCAAAACATATAAAGGAAAATAAAACCAAAACCACGTGGCCGTATCTGAGCACTTTTCACTACACAATGTTCTCTCCCCAGGCATTTTGTCCTGAGAACAACACCCCGTTAAATCAATGCTTCTTTCCTTTTTGTTTTGAAAAACTCTTTAAGATGCCATCATAGCACAAATAACCTTTTTCTGCAACTTAATTAGTCAGAGTTTTATGCACTTCTTTATAATTACACAGTAATTATAAGCACGTAGTACCAAACTGATGACAACACTATTTTGTTGAAAAGATCCTGCATTCAAAAGGAATATTCTTTAAAACACCACGGCATTACGCCACTGCCCAACCCCGACTTCTTCTGAGGGACAGACCCCTCCTGGGGCAGAGGAACACGTCGGTTCCCATCCCCAGCACGGCACAGTCTGCCCCTCCCGCCAGCAAACAGCACGCACAGACACCTTACAGAGCTTTTTCCACACACACCCCCACCCCTCCTTTCGAATCCCCATTTCTATTTACACAGAATTTAAAAAGGAAATACTGAAAGCAGCAAAACACACAGTTTTTGGCATAGCCAATTCCAGGAGCTGGAGAAAGTTTGCGATGTGGGACTGTATGACATCAACGCGCAGACGGCCTTTTGTCAGAGGGCGCTGCTCTCAGGAGCCAGCCTCGTGCTCAGACCTCAGCCCATGGAAACACACATTTGGAGCCATGTAAGCTTTTTTTTTTTTTTTACCCTAAAATACTTTTAGCTTGGAAGTGTTCTGCTGCTCAGTGCAAGTACCGGTTACTGTTTCAGAAGTGATTCTGGCCTTACCGTGGCACTGCTTAGCGCATGGACCCGCACCTCTAACCTTACTGGGAACTACAGGCTCTCTGCAGCTTGTTTTTACTGAGCAGAACTGATCGCAAGAGAACATCTCCTCCCACGTAACAACTAGGAAGTAAAAGACCAAGTTTAGCACAACAGCAGCTCAAGAGCTCCTGTGACATTAAAAATAAAGCCTGTTCTGAACAACGTGAACTTGGTTTAGTTAAATGCAGTAAGACAACGAGAAGTAGTGATGAACCAACAAAATAACTTAAGGAAACAAAGCCAGTGTAGTAGTTTAAATCTGATCCGTCTCTGTCTGGAAATGCTTTACGCCTCATTTCTATATTTGGCAACAACAGTGAAATGTCCTTTTAAGGAAAGCTCAACAAAATAATTCAGATTCGGTGTCATCTATAGCAGCAGTACCTATATGTTATGAAGGTTTAACTTACTTCTCTGAATAATGGTTCCAAAACCAGGTTTCATATCAAACACACCATCTTCTCATTATAACAGGGCCACGTGCTTCTTCACACCTCAAGCATAAAAGTTCCATGCCTGAATTTAAAATACTGTGTTGTGTAGCAAACATTAAGACACGAATTCAGCATATTCAAGTTTTAGATTTCCACAGCAATGAGAAAGCTTTCCTGTGACAGAAGCATTTCAAAACTGCAACAGAATCTATTTCCTTAGACGATAACCCAGAGAACATTAGAACCTATCGGTACGTGCACGGCTCATCTCACCAAAGGCCGACTGCAACACCCAGCACGGCTGCTGCAGGTGCACAGGAGCTGTGTCGTACTTCAACTGCTCCCAGGGTCAGTTGATGTACAAGCAAGCCATGCAGACAGGCACCTAGATACCCCGGTATCAACCACCTGAAGTTCCCCCCCTCGTTCTTTCTGTAGTTGTTTTTACCGGATGCTCAAACTCACTCAGACGATACCTGGAGTTTTCCAGAAAAGGGAAAAAAAAATAATTAAAAAAAAAAAAAAGCAAAATCGGACCCAGTACACTTAAATATATCACTCTTAAAGGAAGTGCTATCAAGACCGTCTTTGCAACTAGCCCCAAGTGTATACTTAAGGATTTCTCTTAAAAACTGTTCTGATGTTGAGCTGTATAATTCAGATGCCGTACAACAGTTGCCTGATGATGACCAGCATTGTGCTTTATGTGAAACAAGAAACCTCAAAATAATTATAAAGCCGCTCAGACTTATGGGAGCTGAAACTGGGGCAGTCCACAAAAAAAATAATGATCATCCATGATGAAATCCACAATGTCGGAATTTTAACGGGCAGGAGTGGTCCAGACTAGAAGAAAAGCCCAAACCACAAGTAGAAGGATGTAATATGATATGGTCCATGATATATCCTTAAAGGTTTGTCTC
This sequence comes from Odontophorus gujanensis, assembly GCA_013399175.1. NCBI lineage: Eukaryota > Metazoa > Chordata > Aves > Galliformes > Odontophoridae > Odontophorus > Odontophorus gujanensis. Next base: position 379,666 of record VXAB01010099.1, on the reverse strand, counting down.
AACCCTCAGCCACACTGTGAGGATTGATCTTCAGTTCAGTCCAGCCAGCAGAAATTGACTGTGCAATTTTCCATTTCAGGTATTTGTACAGACTATGTACACTCTGTGAGGGTCCTTTAGTGCTACACTGTCGTACTTTTTGTCCCAGCAATTTGAGGGCGTGCAAATTCCACAAAGTCATCGATAAGAACTGGCCAATCCCCTAAAAGAAAAGAGAAACAAAGAAGAAAAAAAGACCAAAGCATAAGAAATCACCTTAACAAAGGTGTTTTTTTGTTTTTTTTTTTTTAAAAAAAAAAAGCTTTGGATCTAAAGATCTTTCTTACTTTCCAATCTTAAATAGTTTCAAACAAAAAAATCATTATTTGGCTTACTTGCTTGAAACAGAAAAGCTGGTTGAAGACTTCTGCCTTCCTTTAAACCCTGCTGATAGAAATCCCCTTCAGGGTCAATCATTGCCTTAATCTTCCTGACCAAAATATAATTCTAGCTTCAAACTGTTCTGCTGTTGGGACTGTAACTCCAACTTGATAATCCAGAGTGGCAATAGCTTCTTACAAAGGCCTGGGCACTGTATGGGGCAGCCCATGCTGTAAGCTGCAGCCAGCACATACAGCTCAGCGTGTGACCAGACAGGAATGCAATGCACATCTGTTACAGTCAGCACACACGGCCATACTCAAAGCAAAATGCACCCCAATAACCAGTGCCCTAGAAAACTAGCATTACACTCCATGGTTCTTAGCAAGAGGTAGTTAAAATACATCTCAACACGTGGCACGTTACAGGTAGTGATGTCCCAAGAGCTGCCATAGGTCATGTGCACCATAGTCATGTAAGGGTTAAAGTAATGGCAGGTGTTTGAGCTCCTTCCCTGAAAATATCTTCATTCCCAATCACTAGAGCATGTTTTTCTGCCTTCAGCCTTTCAGAACCATGCTGACTTATGGTTGGCAGCAGTCCATTTGTTTAATGAAAAGGGAATGAGAACTGTTCAGAATTATCATAGTAGAAGTTTGCTTCCCTCTGCTCTGGGAGTACAAGAAGTTTTGTTTCCTCCACTCAGCGACTGATCTGCCACCAAGGACTGATGGTAATTAGCAGTTCTTAGCTGCAGATGGATTCAAAGAGGAAAGATCAGAACCAAAGTTTACAAGAAATACACTGTATAGGAAATAACTTCTGTTCAGTAACTACTGTACTGCAGCTTCACTGGAGCATTACTGCACATCTGATCTTCATGTGAACCAAAATGATCAAACTTCTAAGCTAACAAATGCATTATCTGCAAGGAAAAGCATGGGCCACCAATTGATTACTGGGTTGAAGATAGCAAAAACTGCACTGGCAGAGAATGCATGTTTTAAAATGGACACATTAGGGGCTTTCCTCAAGGAAAACAAATTAACTCCTAAGCTAAGAAGGAAAAAAGAAATCAAGTTTAAGAAAATATCAGCATTTCTTGTTTCAGTGTGCAGTAAACAGATGGTAACATGTGTTACGGTAGCTCTAACTGGACTTGAGATCACCAATGATCTCCTCATTCTGCTGCTATTAGGCAGCCGTGCCAAAGCAGACACACAGTAATAAGTGTAACGTAACAGAAATGAATGAAAGAAATGGAAATATTTACCTTCCTCATCATAGTTTGACATATCATCTGCTATCATTGTACTAAAGTCTAGGAGAAGGTTCCAGGTATCCTTAGGTATTGATCTTTTATGATGCTCCTGTGTGCAGGGGTGGAAAATTTATATATTAAAATAACATTAAAAATCCACAGACAGAACCTTTTTCACTGTCCCAAAACATAACTCCCTTTTGTATGCGCTGTGCAGTGCAGCACCTGGAATCTGTGTCAAAACAGTCCATTGCATCAACTCCACAACAGAAACACATTTATCTTCCAGGTTTGGAAATTACTGCAGTCCAGTTTTTGTGAAGGTTTAAACTTACCAACAAAAATTTGTTCCACAAGTCTAGAAATTTAAATCTTCCATTAAGTACTAAATTCCAGTAGGCAATGGCCATTTCTAAATCTGTAATATTAAAATATATTACTCTTAGAGATATGCATTTCAATACATCACCTCAACAGGCATCTAACAGTAAGATGAACTGTACAGTCATTAAGGTACAAAGATGAATCTAATGCAGACATACTCATGGATCTTTATAGAAGAGCCGTAAATAAAACTGTTATACAAATATGTTACAGATTTCAATAGTGCCACTCCAACATAGGACTGAGAACTGCCTCCATTTGTATTGAACATGTCCAGAACACAAGGATATTTCAAACACTTTTTGCTGTCTGGCTGTACTTCAGGGACAACTCAGTGAAATACATGCCCTAGAAACTGAATAAACGCAGCATTTCATAGCACTAACTGCTTTGTTTTACTCACATATAATATACAATCTATTCAGCTGCCTTTCATTCTCCGAGCATCACTGTCAGGTGCTGGGTTTGTAACAGCCTCCCTGAGCACTCATTTCTGCAGTCGAGTTTCTCTCTGAAGAGCTGTTCATCGGAGCATTAAGAGCTGCACAGACTCTGGGTTTCACTCTGTGCTTTGCAGTGCCCTCTGAAGTTCTCACTTGCTTTGAATTTGTTTCTCAGAGGGGCTGAGAAAGCCACTCAGGAACAAGAGCGAGGTGGGTGCTGCCTATCAGGCTGCACGCTGCTCTTGGAGCACGGCTGCCACACATGAGGCACCTCACCTGGTGGGGGCCAGGGGCAGGAGGCCAAACTGACACATGTTTACTGTCCCTTACAGACATGGTAACGTGTGGGTTGCTTAAATAAAGAAGCATGAGAGCTCTAAAATGCCACCTAGCATGATCTCTGCTACCAGCAATTCATGAGGATCTCTGTAGTATGAGACACAACGTTGATCTTAATTCAGTATCCATCATCAAGTCTTTAAAATGACTACAAAATGCTGCCTATGACACCTTGCCTTTCACAGCTCTTACACCTTTTTGCAGCACATCTTACCTCTTCTAACATAGACAGTCCTCTTGTGGAAGAGGAGAGAGGCAATAAGCAGCAGCACCTCAATACAAAGAAATAAGCCACAACGCAACAAAACCCACCCCTTTCTCTCTCAGCTCCCCAACTACTTCACAAACACACAACAGACAGGTGGACCTCAGAGCTCAAATCAATAGCAAGCAAAACAAAGACGGAGCTCCACATTGCTGAAGGGAAAACAGAAGGTGCCTGGGAGAGCTCCTGAACTGTTCAGTATCTTTGATATTAAAAGTTCCTCTCCAATGGCATAACCATGTTATAATGCCTCCTGACCAAAGTCACCACTAACACCTGAGGAGCACTTCCCATCAGCTGCCAGGGGTGTGATCCCACACTAAGCTTCAGCCCTGGGGGATACAAATTAAGCAGAAACACAAAGGGTCACTGAATACATTTTATCTGAGAGTGACAACAGTAAGGGTGAGGTTTGTGTCTCCAAAGCAGAAGATTTAAATAAAAAAGCAAACTCGAGCTTCCAGCTGAAAGGACATGCTGGTCAGGGACATTTTTCATTACAGACCAAGTCAAGTTTACTGCTGCAAAGGAGCCTGCTGTGCTCTCAGTACTGTGTTTCTTCTCAATGGTAGCACACAAATTAAGAAGTTAATAGCTACAGAGCCAAGAAACACTGCTTACAGCTGACAGCTCAGACACCTTAATGGGTTAACATCACCGCTGGAAGATAATCTTGTCCCTTTCCTTTTGCAGTTTGGAAGAGACATTTACAGTTGGTTCATTTACTCAGGACTATGTTGGGTTTCCTTTCCTCCTCCCACGTTGTTTTTAATAAGTGATCCTTCTACTGCACCTCTTATGTAATGCAAAGCACAATCTGCAGCAGAGCTCTGCAACACGCTGCGTTCATTCACCGAGCAGAGGAAGCACTGCATACCAAGGGCACAGCAGCACTGAGGGCATCGAGCTCAGGGTACAGAGATCTACTTGCACTATTCAAATTCTGCTTTGCAAAGATATTTGCATGCATTTTGGTATCAGGAGAGACTCTGTACAAGTGCATTTATATGGAAATCATTTTCACAGGTTAAGTTTACCCTGTATGTGAAAACTTGATTACTTTGTTTAGTGCTGCAAATTCTAAACAATGTAATTATGGCTTTAATGTGAGACCACACTCCTCTGTGCTTTCTGAGAACTTCACGTGCTCCATGAGAGAATAAACCCTCCCATATAACTCCACAGTCTATATTAATTATGCAGATATTTCTATCAGCTTGAAGATCTGACTCTGACATCCATCTTTCAGATAATGAGCTGCATTTCATCCCCAGGGTGGTGAGCCTTACTCAATCACAGTCTGCTTTCATCAGTCATTCCCCATATCCACACACAAACATTTATGATTATGAATACATACCTAAACCCTTCTGTCCCGGATTCTTTGCAAAGTTGAAAGTAAACTGATAAAAATCCTTAAATCTTCCTGGCTCTTTTAACTCTTGTTCCATTTTAGGAATCTGAGCTTTTAGTTTTTCTATGCTGTCACATCTGCATTTTAAAAAGCACGTTATTTGTGGATTATTCATTTTGCTATAACATAAGAGATGCAACATTAAGAATCTTTCGTAACATCACCGTGGAATACAGTTATCAAAACAAAAATCAGGGAGCCTTTAACTGGTCTGCGATTAGATCACTGTTTCATTCCTTTGTTGTCACTTCTTCACGTTGCCCACTGCACTAACCCACAAGATTATTACAAAAATGTGGTAAAGATTATTAAATTCATATTATGCAGAGAAAGCTCAGGTATGCTGCACTGCAGACCAGCATCCTTGCTTTACCATGTAATAACTCTGGCAGCCACCTCGTGCAGGCAAGGCAAGGAGCACTCAAGGCCCTTCCTTTCATTGGTCACTATGCTCCTAGAGCACGGACAGCAGATGCATCTTTACAGTGGCAGACAAGTGATGCCAGGCTCTGAAAAACCCCTGAAGTCAAAGAGGACAATGCGATTCTGAATGCTTCAGAAGAGGACTGTTCCAATATTGGCCCGTAGTTCCACTCGGTACCCAGCAGCACACACTTACCCTAGCTCAGTCATCCCATCCATGAACTCCAGCTTTGAAAATTCACACTGTGTTGCAGCTCGGAATTTCCACGCGATGATGAGTACAGTAATGCTGGCTGGGTCGAGAGCTAGATCGTCACAGAACTGCTGTATACCATCTATACCAATTTTATTTTCATCTTGAGGATCTTCGGGATATAAAAAGAAGTGTCAAGAAAAACAGAGACTTTTGAAATAGCTGATTTACTCAACAAGCACCTAAGAGAAGCAAACATTTTCAAGATGCCCAGGATATGCTCTTAGAAGTGAATACTTCAAGAGCAAAGCTTTTATTTTCAGTGCTTAAGTCTTAACATTTGAGGAAGTTTCAATAATAAAGCTTCCCATACAATGAAGCTTATTAGATGTCACTGAGAGACAAAAGCACCACAAACATTTGGTTTCTGTCTAACGCATACGACACTGACTCATTCCAGAGAGAACAGCAGTCCTTCCCCACCAGCGCCTTGAATCTTTGGGACTATCAGAAACAATTCTGCAGTGCCCATTCATAAGCTGCTCTGAAACAATTACCAAACCTCCCCATACTGTACCAAACTGACATCAGCATTATGCATTCTCTGGCATCACCAGCATGCATGAGATGGGCCATGGTAACCTCCAAGAGGAGAGCCACATTGCCCCGTTACCGCTTGCAGGTCAGCCACGCACACTCCTCTTTCCACGAAGGACTCAACATCTGCTCTGGAAGTAAGATGCTCACATTTCAAGTGCACTGACAAAAATCTACTAACGCAAGCTGACAAAGACTTGAGGAAAATGGTATTTGGATTATGCACACACATGAAAACGGACAGAAAATGCAGCAGCGGTCAGCTATAGCTCCCCTCAGTGTTCTACTGTTCTGAATTCACCTTAATATTTTTGGTGGGATACTACTGGCTGAACACAGCCTGTATAACATAAAAAAAGAATGTTGTCTGCTCTTTGTAGCACTGATAAAAATCACAGTAAGTAAAAATGAAGGTAGAATCTGTCACTGGTACACAGCCTTTGATTTTATCAGGAGCGAGTCCCAAGTGATACGCGTCCCCCAGAGGAAATAAGCCCACATTAACCATGGCAGGCACTCACTGGATACACAATTCCAGTTCCAGACACTAGCCTTGTACACATGGATGAGCACTTAGGGTACATAAAACATCTTATGTCAGACGTAGGTTCCTGCTTTGCAAAGATATTTCCCTTCCTACTTCGGTACCACAATTAATAATATACATAACGAGGAAATGAGGCACTCACCTTTGTATCTGTTATATAGTTGTTCTAACTTCTTCCTGTCCAACGATCCTTTAACACTCTCTCGTATATAAAGTTCAGGATTTTGGAAGAAGTTGTCTGTTGCAACATCTAGCTTCCAGTCATTCTGAGACAGACAACTCACCGCTGTCTTTTCACTAGATTGTGTGAAGACCATGAACTGACGCACTTTATCCTTCTGCGACGATTTCAACTTGTTCTAGGAAAAACAGACAACAAGGAAACTAGAAATGTTTTAACAGGAGAAGAAAAAGTCAGTACTGTTAATTCAGTACCCACTGGAATTTTCCCCAGCAGTTAGACTGACTGACTTGGTAACAGACACTTGAAAGCAACACTTTACAACAAACAGAACTCCTCAACCAGAAGGCAGCGATTTAGTTCCATGTGCCACCAGCTTGCTAAGCACCCCGGCACAGTCACACTGAGGGAGCACGGATCAGTGGAAGGGCTGTGCTCCCACTGCTGTGTATACAACAGCACAGTGCACCAAAGCACATTTTTAAGAGCATATATTCAAAGCTTAACTTTCCTTTATGTAATTTACATTGCAACAAAACTGAGTTAAGGCGTTATAGAAGCCATACTGGCAGAAGAACTAAAGAAGTTGAACACGGGTGTTCTTGTGCACACCTGGGCACAGCAAACTCACTTCCAGGTGTAAGTAGGGACGTGTTTCTGTTCAAAGCGATGTACACAATTACACACAGCATTTCCAAGAGATGAGACACTCAAAGGCAAAGGCTGATCACAACACAGCAACCCTGCAGCTCTCACAATAAATCCAATTTCAGTTCTGAAGGTCACGTGACACATTCAAAGCAAAAAGACCCCTAATGAGGGAAATTTGACTTCTCAAGGCTGGACTGCACCACACACATTTCACAAACACAGGTCACCTTATGTTCTGCACAGATCTGTATCTTCCCTTCATTATTGTCATCCCCCAGTGTAAGACCTCTTCTCAGGAGTAAAGGTGAAAAGAGAAGGAAAAATAAAAAACCCCAGAAACTATGAATGATCCTCAGCCGAAGCAGGAACGCTTCAGGAGAAGTTCAAGCTGGAGCTCAATGAGAGACAGCATCCAGTCACATCGCTATCAGAAAAACAAACTACAGCTGAGAGCACAAATTATGAAACTCAGAATCAAATGCTTTCTGCCTGATGACAGCGAACAGGAGCACTGCCATCCGCTACAGCAGTTAAGGCATCAGCTGCAGAGTAAAACCATTTCCAAATACACCTCTTCTAATAAATAAATGCCCACACAGAATACTAAAAAGACCGAATAGGATCTCTTCCAAAAGCAAAAAAAGGAAACCACAAGAAATGCAACCCCAAAGCACAGCAGCCCTGTGCCTAGAACACCTGGCTGAAGCTATAACTCCAGCACACACTGTGCACACTGAACACGCTGTGTGACCACACTCCTTGTGACGCTGCCACGCACCGCACCTCGCATGGACCTTCAGCACACAGATGCTGCAGAAGCTCAGGTCCTCAGGCAGGGTTGCTGCAGCTCTGCACTATGGGCTTTTCTTCTGAGAAAGCCACTGCCTGGAACCATTAGCTGTTTTCCTTTTTCTTTCTCTTAGATATACAGACATAATTGCAGACAGCACCACTATCCTGTACAGCGTGAAGAAAGAGGCTTTGTTCTGTCCCACTCCTGCAGGGATAAACCACAGCAGAAAGGTGGGGAGCAGCACTGCCAGAGCTGAGCATAGTGCCCTGAAGGCCGCCATGTGAAGGGAGGACACAATTCACTGCACCCAATCTGCTTTGTGACACAAACTGAAGCCTATTTATACACAAGGTCTTCCTGTGCCCAGGGTTCCCTAAGTGACAGTAACAACACAAAGCTGCTCTAAAAAGAGCGCAGAATTAGCCAAGCAGCCAATAACACAACAACACACAGCATTGCCTAGCATTTTAAGTTGCAAGAAATCTTTGCAGACACATTCTTTTTCTGGAATAACCATTTTTATGGGGCAAACACACATTGATTTTCGGTTTAGCCCCCAAGCCGCTGCCACGTGCTGATCGTTTCCCCAGCAGCTCAGCAACACAGGTGAGATGCTCACATCCCAGTGACCAGACAGCTCTTGGAGGCCTTTTGTAGGACAGCAGGAGATACAACTACTGTTGAGTTCATATTATCCCATTATAGCTCCTCTTTCATCATCAAAAACCCACACTTCGAGTGGGAACAGGTCTCCGGTCGCCTGCACTTCTCAGGGCTATTTCCAGAAGCCGAGCTCTGACAGTATGACTGCTTTAAGTGCAGCACAGAAGCCACAAGCACCTATAACCCTTGGGTTTGCAGTCATCAGGCAACAAATACCTCACCCAGCAATTGTTCACGCTCTAATGCAACACAATCCATTCGGAACAGCTCAACTTTAATGCAAGTTAAAAGTGAAGACGTTTTCATTTAACAGGTAAGTTTCTTGCTAAAACATGCAAGCAAAAACCAATAAAAAACAAACGCAACACACTTTCTATTAAGTCTTACCTCTTGGCATAAGGGTAGAGGAAGGACTCAAGTTAGCCAGCCTGCAAACACATCTGTGGTCCCACACTGCCTTGCAGTGTGGATGTCACTAAGACATAAACTCCCTCCACCCAGGGCAGCCCATTTTCCCATTCCAAGCAAAAACAAACCCTAGCCCTGATCTGCCAGCCCTGATTACATGGCCCCTTTCCCTCATCTCCAGCACTCCATTTTCAGACACCTCAGCCGGATCCCTGCCCCGCACAGTGCTCACTGAATATCTCCTGGATGACAGCACCACACATGGGCTCCAGGGAACACCAGCCCCATCCCACAGCTGGGCCTGCACAGCCCTGGGATTCCCATAAATCACTCTTGTTGGACTTTGCTCAAAGGCTTTACGTGGATGCCAGACAAGCAGAGCTCAGCCAGGCTGAGGTGTCCCTGCCCCACACCCCAGAAAGGCATTCAGCCCCCATTAGCAACAAGGCCTGCCTTTGCCCTCCCCCCCTCCCAAACCGCGGCTGGCAGTGCCTGCCCCTCACTAGGAATGTGAGTGACGTGACATCTGCACGTTTGTTTCAGCCGAGACTCAAAGAAAAGCCTGTTAGGTTCTCATGCATGAGACAGGTAAAAGCCTTGTCTAAAATAGTATCAACCACCACGAAGTCCGGGCTTCTCTCCTAACTGCATTTCAACCCCAGCACGGTATGGGGCTGCAGGAAGCACCCGAGCACTTTCAGAGCAAGGTCAGCTCAAGCACTGAACAACTTCGGTCCATACAGAAAAGAATGTGTTCGTGCATGCAAGGGCCTCGCAGCCCATGGCTGTCACTTCTGTTGCATCTCGGTGCACTAACGACACCAATGGTCAAGGGAACATTCCTCCCCCCTGCGTCTGAATCACTCCACGTTGTGCTAAATCCACCAAAGGGACACATGGAGTGCCTGCAAAAAACCTGTTCACTGCCTGCAAATCCAGGGCCAAAGATTAAAAGGCAAAACCATGAGTATTTCAGCTTGTTTGATAAGGAAACAAAGGTTAATTACAACTTATTTCTGCCAGAAGTCTACAAACGCACTGAACTGCAATGACACACAGACACTGCAGAAACACATTAAATCCAAGTTGACAAAATAAACAATTAAAGCAAATAACCACGCTTTCTGTGTAGCCCAAACAAACATGGCCATCTACACTACATTTTCCTTCCTACAGCAGCATCTTCCCAGATAAAGTCCATGGGAAGGAGGGCAGGAGAACTCTTTCAGCTGCTATTTCAAACTGATGTGGAATCCATTTGACTGCAGTGGAACAAAAGCAACCAACACATACAGGGCCAGTCAGCATATAAAACCCAAGGGAAATAGCACAAGCACAATAAAGCACAATCAAGTTGTTTTATACCCTCTAAAGTTCTTTCAGTGGATAAAGTGATTTTAGAACTTGCAAACAGGGAGAAGGTATTTAACAGAAGAGCAACACAGAGCTGTCCGGAAGTACGCAGCACTTACAACACTGCTCTAAGGTAATTCACAATCAGAGAATGTCAGGAATTGGAAGGGACCTCAAAGTTCATCTCACCCAATCCCCCTGCTGGGGCAGGAACACCTACATTAGGTCACACAGGAACACATCCAGGCGAGTTTTGAATGTCTCCAGAGAAGGAGACCTCACAACCCCTCTGGGCAAACTGCTCCAGTGTTCTGTTACCCTCAGATAACCTGAAAGGTAAAGGGAACACCCCACATCAGGGCTTTTTCAATTCCATTTTGAAGTTAAAGAAAAAAAAAAAAAGGCACAAATAGAACTGTCAGCATTCTTAACCCCCAACCAGGTTAGAAGCTCTATTCAGCTACTAGAAGCTGCTTTCATACTTTCTATTTGCACTGGCACCACAAAACATGAGTAAAACATCAAGAGCTACATAATGAAATTCACACCTTGCTCTCAGAGCAGCTCGTATTCCCCAGTAATTTTTTCATGGCTCCAGTTAAAAGTGAATCTACTTCTAAGTTCAAAGGGTCCTCCGGTGAGCTGGGAGAGGAAACAAGATCATGCACCATCTTGTCTGCTGCTCCAACTGCTCAATCCTACACACAATGCCAAGAATCCACAAGTTTTACTACAGGAGAATCAAAAGCAAAGTTTGCTACCAACAAACTGCCGCAGAGATGAATACGCGTGGTAAGAGAGAGCCTAGCAGAACAGCACAGCAAGTTAGACACCGCATAACAATGCGATGAAGTACAACAACATCGCAGGAGACAATGTCTGATGTTTAAAACTTGGTATTACAAGCATTTCAACTTCCTGTCACCTGAAGTTAGTAATAAAAAATTAAGTATTTAACAAATTACGCATTCATCAGCACAGAACTACTCTTCAGAGAGCACAAACTGGACAATGTAAAAGATAAATAAGAGTTAAGGTCACTGCCTGCCTCTGGATAAAGACACAGACACCAACATGCTCACCTCGTGTATCACACACAGTTCTAAACCCGTTCAAACATTTAAACAGCAACATTAGCAGCTCACCTCAAGGAAGACAGAGGAGAGCACAGTGGATTCCACTTGCTGCTAGCAGCCCTGCCCTGATTTGCAGCTCACTGCTTGCCCCCATGACCCGCCAGCTGAAGCAGCAATAAAAGGAGACCACTGCCACAGGTGGTGCCCGGCTCAAAGCAGACAGTGGCAGACTGCACACAGCCCCCAAAGAACACAGCTGGGGCAGCGTACCTGATTGCCTCACAGCTGAACACAACTACTGAAGTTAACTCCCAGGCTGCCACCGGGGCCTCCCTTCCACCTAGTGGACAAAGACTCCACGATGCCAAGTGAGCAGAAGCCACGGGGAGCTGTGCCACAGTGGGGGCTGTGCTGGATGAGCAGCAGAGCCCCAGAAACCTGCCCAAGCCACCAGATGGACAAGCCAGAGCAACAGCACACAGGACGTTACACCTTGTGCTTTTGGGAAAGGTTTCAGCTCTCTGGAAAGAAGTCTCCCTGCCTTCCCCCTTCCTAACAAGTGTACGTACAAAGCCCTATGCCTGGGTACTAGAATCAATCTGTACCCACAGCAGTGACTTACAAAAGCTGCTGCCTGTCGTTTAGCCCCACTGCAGTGCTCAGGTCACCCTCCCACCTGGCTGCAGCCAGCGAGCACAGCGTGGAGAACACCTGTGTGCACAGTGCCCAACAGCTGTGCTTGGGGCCACAACTACGGCACTCAGCACCAGGCAGTGTACATGGGATGGGAGGGACTACACTGCTTCTTCAGCTAGGTGCTTCCAAAGCTACACAGATAGAACTCCTCGCTATTTCTCTTGGAAACATGTTCTTCAGCTGAACAGGCCTGCTATTATACTGCCATAATGTTTCTGTAACACTACCACTTACAATAGCATTGTTCAATTTCTAACCACATAGCCAACCAAAAATAAAAGAACATGCAGCTCATATCCTGTGCGTATGTTCTGCATGCCTGCGTGGGGTATGCCATCAGACGGCTCTAGAAGATTTTTAGGGGAAAAAAAAAGTCTTCATTAAAAGCAGTGTAACATTACCAGGTAAGTGTTACATGACACAGTCCCAGGAACTGCAGAATTACCACAGGATACCTCTACAGACTGAACTTTAACCAAACTTCAGCTCCAAGTTCCCATAAAAAAATCTACATAAAACTTCTCAATTAGAAGTTACATCAGTAATGCAGCGACAAGTTTATGAGAGGTCTGTGTACCACACCACTATCTTAAATCCCGCCTAACCAAGTTTTTAAGCCAAGAGATCTCCATCAGCTAGAGGTGCCCTTTTTATCCCTTCTTTCTAATAAACTTTTAACATTGCTTGTCAGGAAATACTAACTGCAACATCAGATACCCTTGTACCAGTAAGTGTGCACCTAAGGCTTCTCCCCTTCCTTTCCTAAGACGACACAGCTCCTATAGAAAAGTTGCAGTACTCCGACGGCACAGATGCAGCTGAAGGTGTACAGCCTCTGTGCACAGAGACGGCCTTAAAGCACGGCTATAATGTGCTCTCTCTGCACGCGAGAACCAATACAATACGAACCCCCGGACCCCTTTCCTAGGGATAGGGAACCTCCAATTTAAGCAAAGAAAAAGAGCAATTTCTGTTTTAATCACCGTGGTTTCTCTCCAGAGTGGAAGGGACGAAGTCAGCCCGCGTGTGAGCCCGCAGCCAACAGCCATCAGGAACAACACAATGCGGAGAAAATGCGGGACGGGTAGGTGCTCCCTCACGGCACTCACACGAGCAGGACGCCGCCACGGCACAAAGCGGTGAGCCCGGGACTCGCCAGCACGCCCAGGGCTCGGTCCGGCTCAGCACAGCCGCGCTCCCCCCGCGCTGACAGCGCCGGGCGCCCCGAGCACAGCCCCGCACGGCCGCCCCCCGCCGGCCCCGAGCCGAGAGGCGGCCGAGGACGACGCTCACCATGGTGAGGGCTGCGGGGCCTGCTTCCCTCGCCGTTCGGGCGGACGCTGAGGGCGGCGGCGGTCAACGTCTTCCTCCTCCGGCGGCGGCGGCTCCGGCTCCTCACGGGCCCTTCCGCCGCCTCTCGCTCATGCGCAGTGCGGCGCATCCCCCGTGCCCGGGGCCGGCGCTGCGGCGGGCGGGAGCGGCCGGCGGGGCCGAGAGCCGAAGCGGGGGCTCCGCGGGCGGGTGAGGCGCAGGAGCCGCCCCGGAGCTGCACCGCCAGGGCCGCGTGCCGCTCTCCCGGCGGGAAAGCTCCGAGTTGGCTGAAGAGCCGCAGAATGAAAGCGCGCTGCGATGTCTCCCCGGCGTCAGCGCCTCTTCCTGCGGCGTTCTGCTCGCAGGTTGCTTGAGGCCGTGCCCCGGGAGCCTTCGCTGTAAGCGCTTTAACGTTGGGGTGAAGGAGGAAACGCAGCACAATACGAGCGGCATCTTCACGAGCTCCCGTTGGTAGAAGCGCAGCGATACCGCCCTGCGCGTGGGGAAGGCGGCATCTCGGGGCAGCAGTGGCACAGGTAATCCATTGCTTCTCCGCCTGCAAGATCCTTCTGCGAGCCTACCCGAGGCTGTGAGGCCTGCAGCCATTCCTGAGCAGCACAGGTGTGCAGGCAGAGGCGGTTACAAGGGTTAAATCAGCTTGTATCAGAATCCCAGATAGTTGTAGGGTCATTGTTTTTTAACCTGGGAAATCTTGTTCTATCCACTAGAGGCTGGTTTGACCAGCAAGTCACCTTTTATGTATTTCACTCATTAAAAATCAAATCTAAGCTTAGATGCAGCGTGGGGAGTGAAAGTAGTATTTGGAGGAGAACCTGTCCCATCCTGTGACATCCTATCATGCTGATGGTCTGAAACAGTAAAACTAGGGGGGTAGTAATATTAGATATATGAACCACATGAATTCAGCTAACCCCAGAGACAATAGCTGCTTGGATCCTACCTGCTAAATCCTTACGAAAGACTTACTTTTAAAAGCAAGTCTGGCTACAAAGTGCCCTGTGTGAATAAATCCCCACATCCACCCAAGAGCCCATCAACTGCAGCTGGAGAGACAAAGGTATTTCAGGAGTTTGCTAATTGCCATCATGGTAACATGCTGTGACAGCCCTCCTGCAACCTGAAGACACAAATTAGATTTCTCCAGAGTTACTGCAGCGTGTAACAAGAATCTGAGAGGTGACCTGTGATTCTGGTGGGTTCCTTGGGACAGACAGGATTTCTAACTGCCTTATTTTTCTTGAGCATCTCTTACTCTTGCTGGCTTTCACTGTAGCAGGATCTTTTGGTGCCCGGCTGTGTTTTTGTTTCTTTAGGGGGATGACACACTGACGATTAAGAGCAAAGGCAGATGCTTTGTAAAGCAAGAGGAGTATCTACATATTCAGAGTATGTTGTCTAAACTGGGGCTGTTGCATGCCATACTTTTATACACCTTCATCCAACATGGCACAGGAAGTTAGGCCGGGGATAAACAACTCTACTGCCTGTAATCATGACACAAGTATTCAGTGATACAGACTAAGGTAAATATTATTGATTGTGTAATCTGCAGGCAGCACAACCACGGTGACCACACTAACATGGCAATTTGTCTGATCTGTGGGGAGGTAAGGATGACTCTTTACTTTGTAGAGATTCAATGATGTTTTATCTCATATGAAATCAGAGAAAATTGTTTTTCTCTTTTAAATCTCATTGTGCATGTAACACTTAATTCTGAATATAACACTGTTCTGTTTTACACTGACTGACATGAACCCTCTTCTTGAGCAGACAGAGAAGCAAGTCTCATGTTAAGTCAAAGCAGAACCATTTAGTGTAATCCCTTTGCTGAGAACTTCCACTTAAAGCAGTTTCTAAAGAATAAGCCCAAAGGTTCATGGAGGATAACAAAGCACTGGAACAGCTTGGCCTAGAAATGTCTTTCTGACCCCTCCCCCCCCCCCCCCCCAGTGTCTTTTTCTCAGCTACTTTATGCTCTAGAAAGTGAAACCACCAATTCTTACGTTGGTGGAATAGCCTTCTAGTGCTTATGACTATGGTGCTTTCCTTGCAAACACTGACCCTGCATTTAACTAAGAGAACAAAGTCCCACAGACTTCTTGCACAAGGAGTTTCAGTGCTTTTACAAAGAATATCCAAAGGTACAGACCCAGCAGACTGTCTCACTGTTCAACAGATGCAGTTGGAATGGACATACCAGCCCACATATATAAATACACACACACACACACACAGATTAATTAAAAAAAGAGAGAAAAAAAAACAAAATAAAACAGAAAAAGTCTGAATCCTCCTGTAGGTGTCTCAGCAATTTAACCTGGAAACTGGCACAGAGCTGATGTCTGAAGATTGCTGGTAATAGGTCACAGGGAAGGGTGTTCACCTTCTGTGAAGTTTTTCATCCTGCATTATGTAAGAGGTTAACAAGTTATTACACACAGTCCTAGGCACTATTAGGAACTGTCTCTGGAAGGAAGCAGGACAGGTTTAGTGGCAAAGGAAGAAAAGTCAGGTTAGTGAGCCTAGGACTTCAGACTGTCGGAACATTTCTCACAAATGCTGCATCAGCTACAACTTTACAGCACAGCTATCAGGCAACAGATTGCAAGACTTCTGGATTTTGTGCAACTCCGTAGTAGTACTGAGACAAAATGCCTTGATTTTAGAATATGTAAGTAATAAATCTAAGAAATGGGAGAGCAGTAAGAGATAGAGACATTTTCTTGTTTCAGAAACAAGGTATGATCTCTGTAAACAGAATGAGCTGAAGTTTTTCAAGTTATAGAGCAGATAGTGCCATGATAGCTATGATTTTAATGATTAAAACCTCTACCTTTCAACTGGCAACAGCCTGCCATCCGTGCTACAAATGGGGGATTTGAGACGAGGAGAATAAGACATTACTGGTTTCCCTGTCATGGGGATTTTCTGTAGGTACGACCTTTAATTGTGCACCTTAATTAAAAAAAATCATTCTAATTCAGGGCACACATTGTGTTCTTCATATAAAAAATAGTAATTAAAGTTTATATATGGGAGGCTGAGTCTTTTGCCTTTAAGTAAGCCATCTGCAAGAGTAACACAGACACACAAAGCAAGCGTAGAAGATGGCTCTTACCTCCTGTCACACACATTTAGCCTTCTCCACTCTTCACCCTGTCACGATAGCACACTGGTTTTGGGGAACGTGTCTATACAATCCAACCAAAACTAATTTTCCAGTGTCTGAGTGGCAAATTGTGACCCACATTCCTGTGACTAGCTACCAACCTCAGTGCAGCAGTGCAAACTCAAGGAAAACATACACTGACACATCCGTATATAAAGGTTCAACTTCTAAATGGTTCTTTTTCTAGTTCACGTTATATCTCATCTTACTTCTCTGTTGTCTGAGCCATGTCTTAGGCTCCTGGGGGACTTAGCACAAGACACCAAACACACATGGGGTCTCCAGCTGCAGATATGGTCTCTTTCCTTTTCAAGGGCACAAGAGAGGTGCAGCTCTCAGCTGCAGCCTTTTTTCCACCAGACTATAAACATTAACATCTTCCACTTTCCCAACTTTTTAAAACAGAGTAGCTGCCATTCAGAGAGCAATTATCATTTCAAGGACAATTTTTTGGCACCAGAACTGCTTATATGGAGAACAGATTAAAACTGAAATGCAGCTACCACTATCATTTCAAAAGCTCAGTAGGACACTAGACATGTGTTTTACTTATTGCTTCTGTAATAAAAAAATAGGGGGGATTCAGCCAGAACATCCATGCTAATTTTACAGTGGATTCATTGTATAATCAGCAGTTTTTAAGTTAACATTAAATGTCTCTTAGGAGATACTGCATTGCTTTTAGAACCCAAGCTTTTTTTCATTACATACAATCAGGCCACATAATAAATGTTTGTTTTGTGGCGTGTTTTTGTTTGTTTGATTTTTGCATTATGGCTTTGAGCTAACGTTGTGTTAATGAATTTCTACAATATTGGGTTTGTTTGTTTGAAAGGGCAGTGACACATACCATGATTAATTCAACTTCCTCCATTTTTCCAGGACAACACTCAGTGTCACTACTTTACAAACAGAATTCTGATACAGGACGCTCTTCCCTGTATCATAAATCATTAAGTGATATTTACTTGTGAATCCTTCACATGTAAAAATCTGTAATATAACTACACAGGTATCTATTGAAAACATACCTTGTGTAATAGCTCTGTGTTCAGGCTTTATCCCATGGCCACTGGCCATTCCAGTAAATGCAGGACATTCAGCACTGTTGAGCTTTTTACAAACAGAACAGATAGAATACAGTCAATAATTCCTGCTCTGACAGAAGTGAATATACCTGTGATAAGCATTAGTTGATATGCCCTTTAAAAGGGGAATAAGTTGTTTCCATAAAAGAATACACTGCTGAGATCAACTTTCTTCCTTCCTGCTGAGTGTGAAAGGTCCTGCCAAACACTTGAGTATTCATTTTCTACTCATCTTGAAAACAGAACCTAAGGTTTTCTGGTCACTAGAAGTTGAAACCATAGAACAAAGTTAATGCATTCTGGAAACTATTCTTAAAATTTACTGGCAAAAATATTTAATCTATAAAATATATTATTACTTGCAAGGTTATAATCTTCATGTCTAAATCTTACATAGCAACTTTACAAGCAAGTATGGAAAATTATTTATAAGTCTTCATGTCCACAAATTGCCATCATTCTCATTACATAGGAGGAAACAAAGGCAAATGTGAAACGTGCACTGAGCAATTTGCCTGCAGTCACGTTGAGTCAGTGGCTGAAATGAGAACACAGTCCTGCTCTCTTGCTTTGCTAATCTCTAATTCAGCATGATCTGAGGCCCCACAGTACAGACCTTCACTGGCTTTAAGCTATCAGAGCAATAGCAGTTGACAGCAGCTGAGTGAGTGCAAAGCCAACTGAGAGATCCGTGCTGGTGCCAATGACAGCTTAGGAAGAATGTAGTTTTGGTGTGGTTAACATTCACATTACCAAGCAGGAGGTCACATGCTTGATAAAACCAAGAAGCTTGCTGACCAGTAAGAATAAATTTCTTCCTGTCTCAACCACCAGGTGTTCCACTGTCAACAGTTCAGTTACAGCTATGTTGCTATCATGGCTCTTATTAATTTACATTTATGACAAAAAAAAATGCTTCAGATTTCACATCTGTAATGAACACTTTGTAACTTAAAATTCTAGATTGCAGGAACAGCCTCTTTTAATAATTCTCTAAGATAATTAGATCACATTGCAGCAGTTATTTCAGACACACAAATTCTGACGTCAACTTCTGCAAGAGATTTTCTAAAGGTGTAAATCATCAGACATCAGATGATGCATATACAGCTGATTAAAACCCTTTTACACATAAACAAGTGTACATAAGCAATCGAAGCAAGGGCAAAAGGGGGAAAAATTAAAACAAACATTCCAGGTTAAGCTTAATTTTTATTTAGTGGTAAATAAAAATCACTGTGGCAATACTCTGCAAGATGATCACTGAATTTTATTTTTTTGTTAGGTGTGCACTGGATTAGCAGGGATATTGAAATGCAGTACTTGATGCTTTTAATATACAGACCATCAAGACCCATTGCATCTGTACAATTTTTGTCTGCATCGCAGGTAAGGCTGCCAGGAACAGGATCAGAGCAGAAAATTCCCCCAAGACATTGTATATTGACTACAAAATAGGACTTCAAACCAGCACAAGGATCCATTTCCACAGATGAACTGCAGGTTTGGGATCACTGCAGTATTTTATTTGTTCCTTTGTGCGGCACCAACTGTACTATCATCTAAAATCAGTGTATCAAAAGTCCAACACAATTTGACCTTAACCAAAATGTGAGAAAATTTTGTAAGTCTGTCACAATTAAAACAGTTTCTTCTTTCCTTGTCCCCTTATCTTTGAGCTGTTCTTTAAACAAATAAATATTTGGTAAATTATTTGCATGCTGTCTAAGAAATGTTTCCCTTACATATTAAAAAAGCCTACAGATCTTCCCTTCTATAACACAACAGATGCAAAAAAGTATATTTTTCTTATTCATACTTCATGTTGTTATGAAAACCTCAGTACTTCACTCCAGCTAATAAATCACACTTTGGAACATAAACAATATGAGAAAAGGAATGCGGATTTTTGAAGTCGATGTTTTATTTTGGCACACTTTCCAAGTGTTAAATAAGCTTATCACCTCTCAGTGCTACTACTTCATGTTTAAAGATCAAACGCTATTTTTGGAAGACAGTCACATTCCAATTTGATTAGTGTAGCAAATCCTACTATGTATTCTTAAAATGTTTTTCATCTGATATCTCCAAGGATATTAGAGTAATTTTTGAAATGCAAACTACCACTATTCCTTGAGGTAAATGGGAAAACAGAAGCACCTAAAAAGACAGAGGGATCCTGGGCTATGAACAGTCCCGAATTCCCTACTGAGGCAAAAAGATAAGGCCACAAACAGGAATTCTGCATGAGAAATTAATTCTTGAAATTATTACGACCTTTCAGATTTCCTTCATGTCAGTGCACTCACATCCCAGGGAAAAAAGGCATCTTTGAATGAAAAAGTAGGCAAAGACCCTAGCTCTCTGTGCAGCCCTTACTAACCTCTCCTTCCCTTAAGAGAACTCTGTCTTCTCCCAGTCTGATGTCTTTCCACAGACAAACACAGAAACTGAACCACCACCACATAGGTCTGCAAGTTATATACAATCACAGCATAGTGATGCCCAGTCAGTATCACTGGCAGCCATTGCTGTGTGCAGAGGAAACCAATTCCACAATCCATTATACAAAACACTCTGATAAAAAGGTGAAGAAACCTTCTCCTGACAGAATATCAGCAAAGGAGAAAAAATAAAATGCACCTTCCTTGAGTTTTATTTTGATTCAGCAGCTTCGTCCATGAATTCCACTAGTGGAGCATGTCTGTTGGCCTGGGCACCTTCTTGGAAATTCACCTTTTTTATCACTCCTCCCTTTGGAGCCCTTATGGTATGCTGCATAGAAACAGATCAACAGTGAATCAGCAGAAGAGATGATTGGTTTTCCCCCTCTCTCTCCAGCAAATACTAATATTACTCTTTGGTGCAATTAGAACAACAGACTTATTTCCTCCAACACTTCATATTCATTTGAAGCCTTATTTTAAATTGCTACCCTAGCCCTATTTCAAGTTTTATTTCCTCATCAGTATTAATTTTGGTAAGTATACCAGGGACAGAAACGCTATAATAATGTATTTTGCAGTATGAACAGCTGAAAGTTACTTTGCTTCAAAGTATTTTTTCTGTTACATTAGCCAGCAGGCAGAAATAATACAGCTTTAGTCTACAATATTAATCATGTAACAGATTTGTTCCAGTAAGAGGAATCTGCAGATTTACTACAGACAAGTTTGTCTGCTGGCCAAGAGAGGTATTTACTGGAAAGATTTTAGGCAAAATCCAGATGAAATATGAACACAGCTATTAGTGACAGTGAAGGAATAGTAAGTTTCATCCTGATCCTTGCATTGGTCTACTTGTAAGTTCTCTTTTCAAGCTCTGATTCTTAGTAGTTTTCTAAACAGGATGAGCCTAATATCANAGAAACTGAACCACCACCACATAGGTCTGCAAGTTATATACAATCACAGCATAGTGATGCCCAGTCAGTATCACTGGCAGCCATTGCTGTGTGCAGAGGAAACCAATTCCACAATCCATTATACAAAACACTCTGATAAAAAGGTGAAGAAACCTTCTCCTGACAGAATATCAGCAAAGGAGAAAAAATAAAATGCACCTTCCTTGAGTTTTATTTTGATTCAGCAGCTTCGTCCATGAATTCCACTAGTGGAGCATGTCTGTTGGCCTGGGCACCTTCTTGGAAATTCACCTTTTTTATCACTCCTCCCTTTGGAGCCCTTATGGTATGCTGCATAGAAACAGATCAACAGTGAATCAGCAGAAGAGATGATTGGTTTTCCCCCTCTCTCTCCAGCAAATACTAATATTACTCTTTGGTGCAATTAGAACAACAGACTTATTTCCTCCAACACTTCATATTCATTTGAAGCCTTATTTTAAATTGCTACCCTAGCCCTATTTCAAGTTTTATTTCCTCATCAGTATTAATTTTGGTAAGTATACCAGGGACAGAAACGCTATAATAATGTATTTTGCAGTATGAACAGCTGAAAGTTACTTTGCTTCAAAGTATTTTTTCTGTTACATTAGCCAGCAGGCAGAAATAATACAGCTTTAGTCTACAATATTAATCATGTAACAGATTTGTTCCAGTAAGAGGAATCTGCAGATTTACTACAGACAAGTTTGTCTGCTGGCCAAGAGAGGTATTTACTGGAAAGATTTTAGGCAAAATCCAGATGAAATATGAACACAGCTATTAGTGACAGTGAAGGAATAGTAAGTTTCATCCTGATCCTTGCATTGGTCTACTTGTAAGTTCTCTTTTCAAGCTCTGATTCTTAGTAGTTTTCTAAACAGGATGAGCCTAATATCAAAACATTATCAGATGTTAAATCCTCACATTAAGCAAGGATTCATTTAAATAATGTGTTTGCAATTCTACACTCTGCAAAGTGAACAGCCCAGCTAGTGGTCTGAGATAGCAGCTGCAGAGACACAAACATTTGGCATTCAACTGTAAATGGGGTTATTGTCTCAGTGTGCAGAGATACTGCATTCCATATAATTCTAGTGTAATTTCTAAAAGGTGCTGTAAGGAAAATGTGAGTTTTCTTAACAATATTAATTCTGCTACCACAAACTAATACATAAAATAAACTAATAAGCCCAAACCCAAACAGTTCAGGCTACAAGAACCATAGTTCAAGCAATTTGAGCCATGACCAAGCAATGTGACAACATATAATGGACATGTGAACAATTAAAATCATTTTTTTAGCATGCTGTTGGTAAAGGTTTTGTGTAAATAATAATAAAATTGTCCAACAAAATCCTGGGCACATTTGCAGTCACCAGCAGCTGAATTTCTGCACAAAGAACTACAGGCATTGGAATCACGGAGAGCAAGAAATATTCCTAGACAGGTCTGTACTAGAAAAATGAAAGGATCACTGCTTCTCAGGGAGGGAAGAAAAGGACTGACAAGGGAACCAGATGAACGTTAGCACATCTGCAGAGTGCTAGGGATTACTTCATCATCACTTGTTAATAATAACAAATGTAATCCTCTAAAAGCTCAATAACACAATGCTTGTTTTACAGCATATAAAGCAATAACAACATCTGCAAGCAACAATCTGCACCACTCTTCATTAATGCAATCAAAACTGAGTCAAGCGTGACCATATTTTTATTTTCTAAGCAACTAGAACTTTTTATATAAAGTTACTCACCTCCATTTTCATAGCTATCATAACCACTAGAGGGTCTCCCAATTCAACCTTATCCCCTGCTTTCACAAACACCTACAATTCAAATGGGGGGGAAAAAAAAGTCATGCATGTTTGTGCCATTAAAATAGATGAGTCAGATTCTTGGCTAGGACAATCCACTGAGCAGTGGATTTACAAAACAGCCTCATAATATCTTTATCATTGTCAAATTGGGTATTTGAATTCCTTATACAATACTCAAGGGGACACAAAGGTTTTAAAAAGAGGTTCAATAACAGTCAACAGGTTGACCAGGAAGCCATTTACGTGTCATAGAGGAAACACTTGAAGAGAGAACGTATTCTACCCCATCTGGGTTTTAAAAGCTTCTATTTTGATACCAAAGTCCAGAATCTCTTCCTGAAGCAAGCCGCTAAGTTTCTTTTAAAAACAAAATCCAGATTGATTTTTGGCAGCCACCAATTCTTCTGCAGCCCTGATTCAGAACACTTCTTGAACTTCAGGTAGCGCTCACAGCACCAAGCCTGGTGGGGTTCAAGAAGAAGTGGACAAAGCCCATAGACATAAGGTTTAACATTCAGGCAGTCCTGTGTGGAGCCAAGAACTGAATTCCATAATCCCTGTGGCTCACTCATAACCTGGAATATTCTAGGACTCTAGAGTATCACTCAGGAACATAAGAGATCCACAGTCAATGTACTCCACCCTCTGAAATGGCTCATGCCCTTTCAGGGTTCATTCCTCTAACTACTAAAATTAACTATCTTGAAAACGTCTCTCATGATGAAACTTCTCCATTGCACAAAAATACACACAATTTGCTGAGCTAAAGGAAAAAACAACGGAAAAACAGAAGCAGCTAAAACCAGAGTTTAACAAAAGAGACATTACTGAAAGTTCTGTTTTAGTTTTGTTCTTTTTCTTTTTTTTTTTTTTTTGCACTAATATCTCATCACATTTTTTGAAATGGGTCAAACAGCCTGTAGCACTTCAGGGAACTCTGGCTTAGAAAGCAGTAAAGGTGAAGGAAACAATATTCAAGCAGTAAGATTAATTATGTGTTCATACCTTCCTGACCTCTTGAAAAAGCCCAGAAGTCTGAGAACACTCCTAGGCAGCTACTGGAAAGTCAATCTAAACAGGACTTTTGGAAAATTGGAAACTGGGAGGAGCCATGCAGCACTGACATTTCTGGCCCCGATTCTTTCCTGGCAGTACAGAACCAAACACTGTGGCTGGAAGACTGAACTTCGATATAATTCTGCAGAATTCATTTTCCCACTCGTATTATTATAATTACCTTTTCAACAGTGCCTGTCATGGGTGCTACGGCACCACCCTGTGTCCCTGCTGAACTCACTGCAGATAAGTACTTGGGTACAGGAAGGCCAATCTGAGCACTGCCTTCCTACAGAAAATAAAACCAACAGCAAGAGTTAACAACAACAAAATAATACCCCTAGTACACATGCTGACATCAGCATCAGGACAGACCCAGCTGTATGCAGAGGCAAATCAGTCAGCTGTTTCAAGCTGTGGGCTACTGGGGCCAGAGCAAAAGGACTGCTGGCACAACAGCAGCTTTACAATGCTGAAGTCCTCAAGAGCTGTGTCTGCTGCTGCTGCTGAAGGACTGGAGAGGAAGGAACTATGCCTGTGAAAATGAGGCTACACGCAGACCTTTGCCCCAGATCCACACCTTCCCTATTCACACAGCAACAGCATAGAAACTTCTAGAATATAAGTAAAGACTGTTTGCAGAATCAGGAGGTAGGCTGCTAAGACACTGACATATTCATTGGCAAGCACTGTCAATATGGTGAGAGTTTTGCTGTCCAAAACAATGCCATTACTCATACAGTGTATATAATGACCCAGTAACATTTCGTTCTTTTTTTATTAGCTGAAATTACCCTTCCTCAGGTCAACACTGATTTATTTCTTAACATTTAATTTTAAAAATAAAACACAAAATTATCAGAGTTACAAGTGCCTTCGAAGTAACCAATGGTTTGAAGCAATTGTTACTCTTCTATGGACCACTTTCATTGTTTGGGTTCCACCCCTCCCCAAACCATCATTTACAACTCCCCTGCTTCCCCTAATTTCATTTTATCTTTCTACAAGTACTTGATCTTCCCACTCAGAACTAACTTTCAATTATAGCTCTAAGCTCAACAAGCATCAAAACACTGGGGACAATATAAAAATTTAAATTATGATTCTATTCCACATTCTGTTGCAATTTATATTGTTTATTTACATGGATAACATTTTAAACTTTTGATGATAACTAAAAAGAGTTTTACCGGAGAGAAGAGATGAACAGTATTGTCCAAAATGACCAATTTGGACTTGCACACTGTTCCATTTACTGAAGACCTCAAGTAAACTGAATCACCTTCGTTGAAGATCTCTCCAGAAACCAGGAACATTTTGTCTTGAATCTGAAAGTTAAATGTTTCTATAAGGAAAAAGCTTAACCCTCCACGAACACTAAAATAATAAAGCAGAAGTCAGTATTTCTGGTATACAGTCACAACCTGTGATTCTTCATAAATTCTGGATTGTTTTGTTCATTTTCATAAATCCGATACATATTCTGTTATTTTTCAGTTAACAGAATCTATTATGTATCCAGAGCAGTCAGCACAGATTAACTGATACACTCTTGCCAGGACAATTTCTATCACTCAGTAGAATTATAAAGGTGTGCAGAAATAAATAAATCAATACATTAAGACTATTCTGTTCAGTGATGTGACAGTGCCACAGCTTCAGAATGTAGAAGATAAGAATATGAACACAAGCATGCTATGTTACATGTGTAGCACTCCCAAGGCACTGTCCTCTTCATGATCAGCTCACAAGGCACCTGCTTCTCCACCATAATCCACCTCCTATTTCCACATCAATCCCCATTCTTCCTTCCTTCTCAGCAGTCTATATTTCTCCCCAGCTGCACTTCACCTCCCCCAGCTGAACATTCCTTCCAGCCTCATTAGATTTTGCTGACATTACTTATGTGGGTATGCTTAAATTATAGAAGCTCTCCTACATTACGTATGTAATCAATGCACTTAGAATACTTTGAGAACTGTTTGAGGGATGAGTTATCTCAGTAGCCCTATTCCCCTCCTCTCTACTCCCCCCCAGTAAAAAATAAAAGAGTTACCTGACATGTGGCTATACACAACCACTTAAAAAACAAGTTTATGTATCTGGAATGATACAAATAGAAGCCTAAGACAAACTGATTCTTCATTTATTTAATGAAATATCTGAAAAAAGTGTACTTGTACCTGCATGTTGTATGACCCTTCTCGATTGTAAGTTACAGCCACATCCACAACTGTTCAATAAAACAAAACACGTGTGTAAGTAGATTTAATAATAAGATCCAGAGAATAGTAACACATAAAGAATATTTAGTCTATCTTTTTTGATAACAAGTGACGTATCAGGATTCAAAAAAGAACAAGTATTTTCAGAATAGCTTAGCAGACACTGAAGATTTCACACTGAATGCTAGGCAACCTGCCTTCCAAAGCTGAACATCTGATGTCATGCTCTGTGAATCTGTATTTTAAGTTACCCGGACCGAACACAGATTTTTTTTATGGGAAATGACTGCTGAATGCTGTACACCAACGTGAGGTCAAACAACAGCCAAAAGCACTCAGCAATTCCAAAATCTCAACCTCATTCATTTAAATGACAAACGTTACTACTCTCATTTGAATTTGCTTTATACCTCTTCCAGACCTAAGAGCATGGATTTAATAATTAAACCTGCAGCCTTGTGAACTACCTTCCCAGCTTCAATTGCTTAGAACTCATTCTACTGCTATTTGCTATTTCTTAACCTGAACTTTCAAGTACCAGTTGAAATAGTTGATGGATCAAGTTAGCTCCTCTTCCTTCACACATGCTTTTTATCCACTTACTGTTTTCTCCATCCAGTAGAGACAGTTTTCTAGTATATAATATATTTATTCTTCTACCCGTGCTGGATGCGAACGGTGAGAATTTATCTAGAATACAAAATATACAGACACGTTATTTTGGTTATAGTTAGGCAAAACACACGACATTTAGAACATAAACCATTAAAAAAATAAAAATCACTGTCCTAGTATCACTACCATTAA
The DNA here is from genome assembly GCA_013399175.1 of Odontophorus gujanensis. NCBI lineage: Eukaryota > Metazoa > Chordata > Aves > Galliformes > Odontophoridae > Odontophorus > Odontophorus gujanensis. Next base: position 352,735 of record VXAB01010099.1, on the reverse strand, counting down.
ACTTACATATTTACACTGCACATAAAAGGTTGGAGACAATCCCAAACTCAAACTTCAAGTAGGAATAACTGAGGCTGTGTAACCTACAGAAAACAAGACACCAACAACAGCACTTGCTAAGAGGAAGAATATTGACTGTTCTGCATGAACACACCCTTGAATAGGACAAGAAAGCATCAGAATTCTATGGCAACATGGCACATTCGGATTAACCTTTAGCAGAAGGTTTTAACTACAAGAGTTTGAACTCATGGTACAGGATTGCCTGGAAAGTTTGAGGAATTTTCTGTCACTTGGTGTTTTTGAGAATGTATCAGATACACCACTCTTAATATTGCCTGATAAGTTCCTCCTCTCTTAAAGCAAGATTCCCAACCTTCCATGCGTCCAGGATATTCCAAGTGGGGAAGGAAAGTAAATGAACGAGATTGTTGGCAGCATACATCAGATTTATATCAACATTTTGTTGACAGTAATCACATGCCCCACTGGTACAGGCATTAAAAGCATCAGAACGCATGAACTTTCAGCTCCCAGAGTCATTCATTCCATTAAACTCTACTGCCTCTCCCACTCCCAACCAGTCAGTCCACCTCAGAAGACCTTGGACCAACTGTAGATACTCAGAGACTGTGTGCTAAAGAGTAAAAAGGACACAGTGACACAGACTGAGAACCCCAAGGTCTTTCAGACAGGCACTATCTGGAGTGCCTAGGAAAGTAGGCCATACATTACAGTGGTGATATATTCAGTATCTCCCTTTTAACAAAAGCCACAGTCTGCTGTGTGCGTAAGTGTCTGACAAATGCTACAACACAGAACTCTGAGCAGGCACAAAATAAGGCAAAAAGAGATTACACAAACTACATGTACTCACAGCACTGTCTCATCCAGCCACACATAAAACAGAGCAAGAGAATAATGATTCTTACCACTTGACTGATGTCTATAGGCATCTGTTAACATTTTCTCTTTCAGTATGAGTCCTAGAGCTGCCTGACACACAACTTCAAGTGGGGTTGCTTTTTTGCTTGGAAACAGTTCATCACGGTACTGAGGAATGAAATTAGTGTGCACATTTCCAGCCTCAAACTGCGGGTGTCCTGACAGGCTCAGTAAGAAATCAATATTAGTGCTTAATCCTACAATCTGCCAAGAAAAAGAAGCATATTGCCAAAGTGAAATGATGTTATGAATGAATGAATACAGTTTTCTGCTCAACTTACACATTGAAACTTTCTTCACACAGCATCAACAAAACACAAAGTTTATGAATAAATGAATTAATTTGACTGGTATGTTTTATTACCTATGAAATCACTGCTTTAAAAAAATAGAAAAAAGAAGTGTAGATTACTCAAAAACAATGCTTTTTGTCCATGGCAAAGTGAAAGAAAGCTTTCCAGAAAGAGCAAGGAGAGGTGATTTTGGGAAAAAAACAGAAATTGTTCCTTTGGAAAATCCCACTCTGAGAATTCAAAGTAGTATCCCGAACATGAAAAGTAACATCTGTTAGAAGTGAGCAATCATAGTTCCACATATTCTTTACCTAATCTTCAAATAGCAACAAATGGAATTGGTGACTTTTTACATTTACTAGACACTATCCATTTCCTGTAGTGTAAATTAATAAATACATGAAAACATAACTACTTAGAGAAACCAGTGAAACTTGTGACTATAATGTGCTGTCATCATCTATTGATGGAACCCGTAAGAAACCTGAGGAAGAAAAAAGCAAACAAGGAAAACCTGTTATTTCTCTCACTTGCAGTAATCCTCACTTTAAGCTAAAACAATAGCAGGCAAGTATTTTCAGTATCTCAATCAACCTTATGCTGTTAATTTAAAAGCATATGTTATTTCTGCAAAAGCAGTATCCAGTCTCATCAAGTTAAATCTCCTGAATTTAGCTTTAGAAAACAAAACACATGTAATTTTTGTAGGGGAAAAAAAAAGGATCCGTTCTTAAAAATAATTAATTGCATTAAAAACCTTATTTGTTTACCACAAGTATATTCTAAAATCTAACTGCTTTTATAAATCAGATTTACAAGCAATCATCGATAAATTCTGCCAGTAAATTCCTTTTACTTTGGGACTAGGACCAAAAGATCTATTCTACAGAGTCCCAGCTGCATGATCCAGCTAAAGGCATCACTTACTCCAGAACCTGCTTGTATTACTGGCCTGCATGCTCATTATGTGTTCCATCAATGAAAACAGTTCACAAATTAGGAAAGCACGCAGTTGCTTCAAATAACAAATGTAACATGGTAGTGACAGTCAGTTTTGCTCTAAGAAACCATTCTTGCTTTACTGCAGCATTTTATCTGTATGTTGTTAGCTCGAGGTGTTCAAGATGGAAATCACAGTGGGTTCCTCTTACTTACATTATATTGTTGCAAGCTGTATCGCAGCTTTCTCAGTGCTGCCTCACGATCCTCAGCCCACACAACTAACTTTGCAATCATTGGATCATAATGAACAGAAACCTCATCACCTAAAATGAAGAAGTTTTGAGTGTTACAGAACAAGTACTTTCCTAAAGCATAACACATGGCACCAAGCTCTGACACAAGTAGTGGCCACGTTTCTGTATGCTCTTAAAGAACATTAAAATCTTTAACCACGTGATCTGGCTTGTCAGTTCCAAGGAAAATCTCAGCTTTTGCAGAGGTAACATTACAAAAATTCCATTTTTTTTTGCCGCAGTCTGAAAGCAGGAATCGTAAATTATAAGAATATAACCAGCGTGGTCCAAGAGACAATAACTCAAATAGAGATGAATAAAGAAATTAATAGAATATCAAATATTTCCCATTTCATCACTGCCTTCAGCTGTACCTTGTCTGACCCCAGTTTCTATGCGGATGTCCCTGTCAGGCAGTGGGGTGGATAAGTGCACCAAGGGCCCAGCCCCCGGCAGGAAGTTATTGGTAGGGTCTTCAGCATATATTCTAGCTTCAAACGCATGGCCTCGCAGCAGAATCTCTTCCTGCATTAGTGGAATCCTCTCTCCTGCAGCAACCTGAAAAAGTTTTTCCTCTTCAATGCAGGATCAATACTCTGTCAAGCCATGAAAGGTCAAATCTCCCTCCTCCAAACACAAACAACTAGAAGGAGTGTTAAAAAAACAGTGTTACCAGCTCTTACTAACAATTCTGAGCAGTATTTTATCTTTAGCTGTTTGGGGTTTTCTGTACTCTGCCTTCTGCCACCAAACCAAAGCTTTCAGCGGGGACAGCAGGATACCACCCAGCCCTCCATGCTCAGCTTCCACTCCTAGATCTGCAATCCCAAAGCTCCTCCTTTTTGCAGCAGCATTTGGTGTTTTGGTTTAATTTCTGCTTGTGTTAAACACTTCACTACCTTATCTTCTTACGCTCAACGTATGCTGCTGTCCTGACTTTTGGATATACCTGAATAGAATTAGTTTCTAATTTCCAGTTCCCTAAAGGCCCAGAATTTCCTATCCAAACATGTGAGTAAACTCTCTGCACATGGATATGCAGGAAATAGTGTGTTTTCAGTCCACTCAACTACACATTTTAGAAGGACTATACTGGCAAAACAAAAACATCTGGTGTAAAGAGTTTTCCTTCTGCAGCCTGATGAAAAAATGATTTTGGGGCCAGACACACATTTAAACTGGAGTTTACAAAGTTGGTCAGGACCCCACTCCTCCTACTTTCCACATTCTCCATGATTTTGTTAAATATATGGGAAAATAACTTTTCCACAACTGGATAAAGAAGAGATGCTCCTCTGGAGCAAAGAAAACTCTACCCAATTAGCTGAATACAAGACAAGCATCTAAAGATACACGTGGTCTCCCACGGGCACTATCAAAGAGCACTACTCACCAGGCAAAAAGGGGCTCTGCATGCAAAATCAACCATCACTTACTCTAAGCTGCCATTCTACCAAGTCTGTCCCAGTGATCATCTCTGTAACAGGGTGCTCCACCTGCAGTCTGGTGTTCATCTCCATGAAGTAAAAATTATGCTGGGAGTCCATAATAAACTCCACTGTTCCTGAAGTATTTAAGAAAAGGACATTTTACAAGACTTGCTCAGGATGGACACCTAAGACAACCAATCTATTTAAACTTACCTGCTCCCACGTATTTCACTGCCTTAGCTGCTTTCACAGCAGCTTCTCCAAGCCTCTTCCGAACTTCAGGATTAATTCCTGGCTGTAAATAATCACAAAATATGTAATCTTATAAATTTCAGTGATATTAAACTCCTATGCATGAAGATTTAGAAACCTCAGCATAATCCTTAGATTTCACTTAAAGCATTGACAAGTAATTTTGCCTTGAGATTGTTTCCCTAAATGAAATCATTTTTTCCGTTAGAACATTTTCTACAGCAAAATTAAAACAGGTACTTAGAATTGTAAATCAATTTCTACCTAATAAATAAACCAGATGGGATTAACAATGGCTTATAAAATAAAAAATGGAAAAATTAAAAAAGACAAATATAAGAGAAATATAAATGAGAAAAATATAAAAGGAAAAATATTCTGCTCACCCCCGGTGCTTCTTCAATGATTTTCTGATGTCGTCTTTGCACGCTGCAGTCTCTTTCAAACAAATACACCGCATTGCCGTGCTGGTCACCAAACACCTGGACTTCAACATGCCTGTTTCATAATAATAATAAACATCACAATGCATTACACTGAAGCACCAATGCTGCCACTGACTTCAGCAGTCCTGATTCAAGAACCTTGTCTACTTCAACACAGCTGGAAGTGTTTGAGAGACAGGAGGCAGGACTTTGTTTTATGGACAAAATTAACAAACAATTGTCACCATCCTGACAGTCCTCCAATGCTGGCAAATTCCCCAAGAATCTAATGAGGTTTTCTCACAGCCAGTGGACAGCACAAGCAAGGCACCACTTTGTTTCTTATGAACTTTACAGCAGTGATTCAAGAAGAAAGATGTTAAGTACAAGATTGTTAAAAGACCTCTGTCAAAAGCTTGTAATAAATAAAAATGAGCTCAGTTTAACAGCTAGATACAAGCTAAAGACCATCACTCCTATTATTAAAACAGGTGTTTGTTTAACAGTAAAATAAACATTATCCTGTTTGTGTTAAAACATCTATTTCTCACCTTGGATTATCTACAAATTTTTCAATCAGCATTGCATCATCATTGAAAGACTTCTTGGCTTCCCTCCTTGCTGATTCTAGTTGGTCCGGAAACTCCTTTTCTGAATGAGCAATCCTCATGCCCTTGGTATACAAAAAAGAAAACATTAAATGCCATATTTGGATGGCTAAGAACACAGTAAAAATCCTTGATGCACACCAGCAGGGTCAGAACTAAACAGCAACTTGACAATAATGCCTAAAGATGCATACCAATATATATACCAAAATATAGGATAGAATGCATGGAATCCTACTGAAAGCACTGCTGAGAGGGCAGTAGACACAATCACTCCATTGACAGAGATGAGTGCCAAATTCAGTTTGATTCTTAAATATCACAGGAGCGTTTCAATACTGGCGTTTCAAAATTGAAACTGATTTTATTAGTTATTTTGGAACTAATTTGAATTCTCTGTCATTGCATTTTTATAAAAAAGTCTTTGGAGTAAAATTCAGATTTAGGCTGGGAATTCACCATATGTTAAAGAGTGTCTACATACAAAAACTGTAAATGGTATCTCTAATCATTTTTTAACCAAGTAAGTTAAGGAAGTCACTAAGTAACAACCTCACGTCTCCTACTTTCATACAGATAAACCTCTACAGTAGTCTTCCTGCTCACATCATTTTCTGGAAATCCATTAAAACAAATAAAAATAAAAGTGTTCCACTTTACACTCTCTACTTATTTTTTTGCCTGATTCAGCAGTGAGTGGCAGTCAGGTTTCATGGTTTCACTGTATTGTACTGGACATGACTGATGCAATTTAACCAGAAATATCTTCCTGGCTTGTTTTCATACATTTCTTTTACAACAATTAACCACTAGAAACTGATGCAAGACAACACTGCATGTCACATAACCGTGACAAACAGATCTGTGTTAGCTTCTTTACCTTTCCTCCGCCGCCACGAACAGCTTTAATCATTACTGGATATCCTATTCTCATGGCATGCTCTTTCAGACACTGGTCTGATTGATCTTCTCCATGATAACCTTCAACAACAGGAACGCCAGCAGCAGACATTATAGCTTTGGAAGTGCTTTGACAGAACAGTTTTGTGTTTAGAACAACAGTAACACTTCTCTCCTAAGTTCCAAACCTGTATATGTTACCCACAAAAACAGTTCCACTGATCTCAATCCATCTACTTACACAGGAGAGTTACAGCTAATATTACTATGATTAGTGATTGAAGTGATTCAAATACAGATTTTTTTCCTCCAAGACCCCCAGATAAATGCGAGTGAGTTTTCAGGCTTCGTGTTCTTTTCTACCCTTTAGCCCACTTTATGGAGGCCAAAACCAAACATTTCCAAATCACCACACTGCACCTTGCAAAAACTATATTTAAAGCTGTACAAAGTTGCAGCTCTTTTCACGATACAGGATGGCATAAAACACTCAAGCATAACAATTAACTTCCAACAAGCATGCCAAACTAGCTCAATTACAGAGGTAATTCACCCCCATATTAGCAAGTGATAACAATTTACTTCTCTGAAATTGTTACTCATTTTGTGAGTTAGCAATAACCTTATTTCCCTACCCCCGACTTACACTTCACAAGCCAAAGAAATGCTTCCAGCACAAGAATAAGGTCCTCTGAATAAACCTTACCACCCCATTATACAACAGCCACAAGAACCTCTGATGATATGGTACCAATATGAGAGAGACTCAACCTGACTGCTAAATCTGTATCCATACAACACTGCCAGGTCCCAGTCCCGCAAGATCAAACAAAAAAGAAATAAAAATAGAAAATTAAAACTTTGGAATAAAATAATTAACAAAATTACCCTTAGCAAACTATTAATTGCATAACAAGTAACAAATCAGAAATTGATACCTCTTAATACCCATATCTCTGATAGCAGACGAAGGTGGACCTATGAAGATGATTCCCTCTTGTTTGCACAACTCTGCAAACTCCGTGTTTTCTGAGAGGAAACCATAACCTGGATGAATAGCCTAAAATAGAATAATGTTACCAGACTACTTTTGCACTAGTTTAGCTTAGAAAGCCCTGAAACTTCAATAAATTGCTAGGCAAGCAGAAGATGGAACTACCATGTGTAAACATGAAAAACCAAACAGCAGACACATATCCAAAGATACGCTGCGACCAACATACCTGTGCTGCTGAGGTCTTGGCCACCTGTATTATTTTCTCAGTAGCCAAATAACTCTGCTGTGAGGGTGCTGGACCAATGCAATATGCTTCATCTGCCTGACACAGCAAAAATAGATATTGCATTGGTTATTTATTAGACAATAAAAATCAGTATTAGCTTTGGATTTCTGAGCTAATTTTATTGTTTATCAGACTGCTGTTATGCAACAGTTTAAATCTTTTAAATTGCAGCTTAAAGCTCTCTCTTCACAGTGGCTCAACTTGGAGAAACAAATTCTGACATTCTTCCCAAAATCAAAGTTCGTTCTCAATTAATTCCCAGTGGATATTCCGGGCGTGAAGCACCAAACTTATCTGCCCTTCCTGTAACACTGTCACTACTACCATTGTGAACAAATGTTATCCCCACGCTTCATTGTTTCCAGAATCAACCACAAATATAATTAATATACTTCACCATTGCTACGTGCATGGAATTTCTGTCTGCTTCACTATAAACTGCTACAGACTTCACTCCCATCTTCTTTGCTGTTCGCATCACTCTGCACGCAATTTCTCCTCGGTTTGCAATCAGAATCTTCTCAATGCTGTGACCTCCTGTACAGTAAGCAATTTTATAATGAAATATATCCTTGAAAACACCCCTAGAAATAAAGCAACTTACAGTGTTTATGTATTTCTTTAGTTAAAACTAACCAATAAAATGATAACACATCTCAGAACTCTAAAACATGTCCCTCTAGGAACTTAGACAAGGAGGTCAGTTCAGATGACCTTGTCAAATTTTACTGTCCTATTTCTTATGTTGCTTAACTGTCACACCTGGCTTTGCAATCTCTGTATCACAAAGGATCTCACAGGAAAACATCGTGAAAATAAGTAATTTTCATGCTGACTTGAATATGACCGACAACACTGTTCACACATTAAAGGTGATTGCTGTTAAGTCAGGGACAGACTACTGGTTTCCAAAACTACACAAATATAGAATGCTTATTAAAAAAAAAAGACAAAAAGTACACCTAGAACAGTCTAAAACCAATTATAAAATCACCAATGCAACACAAGCAGTCGAGGCTGGCAGCTAGAGGCAGCACAACATACCTGCTGTGGAAGCACACCTTGCCAACAGCTGTGCAGGGCTCCATGTCCTGTGCAATTACAAACAGAGCTGTTACAGAAGCACGCTAAGAAGCTGCACCTGAACAACTTGAAAGCACAGCACCAGCTCAACTCTGAGGCTGCTGATACCACTATTTAAACACGGCATAACCAAGCATAACGCCGTAAGCTTGTACAGAGCTCACAGTTTTCTTGGACGGGCTCTCCTTGAGGCAGAGGGAGCAACAGATTTCCCTCTTGCTTTCTGAGCAGTGTCCAGATCGGAACAATGAACGTGAACTTCATGTCTTTCAGTGGGCAAACCAGGCACTGGCATTCACTGAGGAGAGGGCAGGTGTTAGGACACAGGCAGCAACAGGAGACGGCCGTTTGTACAGTAAGGGGGTGCAGGAGAACGTGAATGTTAACAAGGGAGTTTGAAAAATTAGAACTGAACTATCCTAGACACGAATAACTTCAGAAGTGAGAAGTCACACCTGAGCGATGACAGAGAGCACTGAAGGAATCGGGTTTGGAAGGCTAAGCGGCGATAAAGCCGCAACGGGAATGCCCGGAGGGCCGCTAGTTAACATACATGCTTTATGTCGGATAAAGCCCAACAATTCAGGAGCAGAACCAGACAAAGGCATCCCGGGCACCGCAGCTCCGGGAACCCCGCACCTCTAACACAGCCACACAAACCCACTCCTCCGTCCTTAGGGCGAGCACAGAGCCGGCAGCGGAGGGGGGAACGGGTACCAAACCTTCCCAAACGGGTACCACACCGCCCCTAGGGCAGCTGTGCAGTAAACTCCGCGTTGGCAGCTGCCGGCGTGGGGTCGGGGCGGCTTTCCGTCTCGTTGCTCTCCACAGCAGCGCGGTGGTCCTCGCACCGCAGCCCGCCGCGTCCCCTGAGCGCAGAGCTCTCCGCCGGGCTCCTCCAGCCCTCCTCCCGCTCCCTTCCCCTCCCGGCCCCCTCCCGCCGCGGGCTGTGCCAGCACCGGTTCCCTCCCGGCCCGCACTCACTGCCGCCGCAGCGCCCTCAGGCAGCGCCGGCCCCGCACGGCCCCCAGCAGCAGCGCCATGATGGCGGGCGGGGGCGTGCGCGGCACGCGGCACGAGAGTGGCTGCGGCGGCAGGGCCGGGCCGGGGCTGGCGGCTGCGCCGTGCGGTGCGCGGGGACGGAGGGCGGGAACGGGAGCGGCCGCCTCACAGAGTGCTGCAGAGCCTGCACGGTTAGAGCGGCTCAAGCTGAGCCCGAGTCGGCGTGGGAAAGTAGCACGGTCGCTTGAATTGGGCTGCACGAGGTTGTAGGCTTTGCAATCTCTGTATCCCTCTGGGGATGGGATGTTTAAAAGCAGATTATTAAGCAAAGCTATGTCATTCTGTTATTATTAGCTATGTCGATTCCGTTATTTATTCTCTTCGCCCTTCAGCGTAAGCCGTCCACACCACAGATCCTATTTATCAGTGTTCAGCATGGTTGCTTCTCCTTTAAACACAAGATGGCAGCATTTTATGTAGTTTGCCATTAAACGCTGAGCAGAGCTAAAGATGCTTTGCAGTATTTGACTCAGAGACGGGAGATTGTGTGTTTCGAACAGTGAAAACGGGAGCAGCAAGCTCATTCGTACTGCAGATCTGCCCTTGGTGAAGGTACCTGTCAGCACGGCTTTTCAGGGCGTGCAAAGTCAAAAGGGACCACCAGGTTGTGTACACAGATGTTTGAAAGGACAGTGCAACAAAACCTAAATCCAGAAAAAGGATCTGGCAGTGTCCTAGGGAATAGGGAATAGCTTAAGCTGTGCCCGGGATTTCCAGCCCCACCTGCCCTGGTCTCCCTGGGGAGGACATTGAAAGGTTGATTCACATCTTCCTTATCATGGGTAACAGAGAGGTGAGCTCAGTTTTCCTTTGTCTATCTGTGTACTCTTTAAGTGTCTCGTCATACTACTAGTGATGTAACTTCACAGAAATCTTTCTCTACTCACCCTTGTTATTTTCTTTGAATTTGTGCCTTTAAAAGTACTTCTTTTCTCTCCTAGACACTGAGATGCAAAAACACTTCTTCAGTGAACTCGAAAGCTGTGCACTTCTAAGACGGTGTGACATGGTGTGACTTACAGGTTTATTTATTGCCTTAAAAAGAAAAAATATTGATTACTCCTCTGCATGCCATTAATCCTTGTCAAGAATAGATTCTGAGACATCCAGCAGTCTCTATTATGGTATCTTAGCACTGAAAGAAGTTGCTTTCTTCTGGTGCCTTCACCAGCACTTCTCTTGTAGGTTCCTGAATCAGCTGCTAGCCTCAGATAGGCTTTTCTCCTCCTACCTTTACCACATCTGCTTCCTGCAATTCTCCTATCTTAACTTCTTTAGCCACGAAGAATATGACACAAGAGACTCAAGCAGCTGCTTCTGAGCTGCAGGGAAGGTGGGATCCCATTTCCCCATCTCTCTGCCCACCCCTCTGAGCCAACCCAGCCACATCATGCAGCCAGCCTCCCAGCAACGAGGTGCTGCAGGAGCCCACGCCCCAGCCGGGGTCTGGCTGCACTAATTAGCCAAGCTTGGTTTCAGATTTCACTGGAAAACCTTTGAAAATAAATCTGAAGAACTTTCGTGTGTCCCCTTCCATTGAGCAGTTTACCACACACAGTTGTCTTATGGTTATGCTATTTTAAGCTGGCAATTGTTATGTTGATGTGAGAAACAGCAAAATCACAGCAAAGTCAAGTTCCTTCAGGAATTCCTTTGAGCAACATAGAAACTGTTGAACTCTGGAGTTTACATCTGGAATTTTCCAAGCTACTGATTTATTTCTTGTATTTTCCATAACTGCACACTGAAAGGTTCTCCTCCAAAGAATCTCATCACAATTCCTAAGATCATTATCTGTGAAAGCAGTTTAAGTACACAGTAACAAACATCCATTAGATCTGCTGTGAGTTACGTTCTGTGTTTATTGGACGAATAGGAAACAGAAGTAGACATAAATAAGAAACTTGAGGAGGAAGTTGTGGGGAGATGAACAGAAAACCTCATACTGTTTCCAATACTCATTTTTTTATCTTTTTTTCCTGATGAAACGAAGATGGAAATGTCAGACGAAATGCCCAGGCCACAGAAAAACATCACTGTCAGTTACAGCGGGAACATAATATATCTGTGACTGGGGCTTGTGTCCCAAGCCCACACAACTGTCTGATTGTTACAAATAGTGTTTGTACTTCAAACTGTTTAGGTGAAACAACACTCAGGAGAAAACAGTTGTGCAGCAATGCACGCTTTAATGACTAAATACAATCTTTATTATAGAAACACCAATAATAGAAAAATAAAGGGCATATATTCCTTTTTGTAACAAAGTAATTTTTAGCAACCATCTATTAGAGCAAGCTAGAAGTGATCAACCAAACCAACTCCATACACTTAAGCAGCTAATCTACATCTCCCTTCTTCTGTTCAACCACTGTTAACAGCTGGTTTTTAATTTGGACATTATTAACTGTCAGAGGACAACAAAGGACTGAAAGAAATTAAATCTTACTTTGTGAACTTCTTGGGTATTTGGCTAAGTATGACACTGTATATTCATTGGATACCCTGGTGTGTAACTTGGGTGTGCAAGAGACGACAGTGAGTGGTTTGGTGCAGCAGACCACCATGTAGCTGCAGGGATGTGCTCACCTCCTAACTTCTGCTGCACTGTATTCTTCACTCTTGTAAGTAAATGGCAGCACGTCGTGACCGTTTCCAGTTGTTCTGCCTTTGCCGTTTAGTGCAAACCCAGAGAAGACTATATGCAGCTTCCGAAAAACAGCAAACTAATAATGGCAATAAATAGTATAAGAATTAATCAGTTAAACATTAATCTAAACATTGTTCACCAAAAACAGTTTGATTCATTCTAGGGGTGAGAGAAAAGCATTAACTTTTCATCGCTGGTAAAGATGCCAGAGGGTGTGACAAGATTAAACACAGAATTATCAATCATCATTAAGTATAGCTTTCTAGCCTCACTTTGATAGTAAATGTTAAAAAGTGAATATTAATATAAAGAGCTTTTCCAGTACAGAACATAACAAGAAAATCTTATATTCCTCTATTTAATGAAAGTAACAAACCATACAGATCAAACAACCCAAAAATCCAAAGGCCATGTGAAATAGGACTTAGTTTTGAATGGGAAAGATGTCTATTGCCCACCACTTGGATTGGCTTAGGGTCAGATCACGTTTAATAACAGTTGTTATTTAAATGTCCATGTGTAACATGCTTTACAGTGTTAAAAAGCAACCTGCTTTCTAAACAAAAACAAATAACTCAGAAATGACCCACAGCTCCACTTCTTGACCAGAAGGCCAGGCAGTGGCAGACATTTTACTTTGTACCAATGGTTTTCTTGAAAAGAAACACATGCAGCAGGCTCACAGCTCCCAGACCTTTCCATGGCTGCAGTTCTCACAGGGAAGGACTTGTTTTCACCACCCAGGTCAGTGGGCTGCATGTCCACTAACAACAAGGAAAGGTGGGAGGGAGAAAACGAGCTTAATAGTTTGCTAAGTAATATTATCACTGCCAGAGCCTTTTACAAAACAAACATTGAAATAATGGAGCATTCAAGTGACTGTAACTGCATGCTGCTTTACCTTATAATTGTGTTCAGCTGCCTTCCTTGCTCACAGCTGGTTCTATGTTCTGTCTTTGTTTTCCCCAAGAGCAAAAGTGCTTGCAAGTTGTCTTTATCCTTGTTTATGAGTTCATTCAAACTAACCTGGAACATTTCTGGAAAATGATCATTACTTGCACAGCTATGTGTTATGGCAGGTATGGAATGGTGTCATGTTTCCTGCTTGGCATGGACCAGAATCTTCTAGAAATTCATAGAATGAAAGGATTTAAGTAACTAAACTCTCTCCTGATGGTTAAACACTGGCAAAATATCAGAACTATTCTTAAAAATACTTCAGACACATTAGACTCATGAAGTACTGATGTAAGTTTTACCCAGTGAAAAGCCACTGCCATTCTTAATTGCTCAGGATTCGGACAGAATTGCTTAATGGAAATCAAGTTATTTTCCAGCATTTATATTATGTTTATTTCCAAATGAAGCTGACAACAAGAAATTTTTTCCGATAACTTCAGTCTTTCTTTTGTTAAATGGGTGCCATTCCAAAGTCCTATTGGGGCAAAATACTTATCAGTAACATTAAGCTATTACCCTAAACCCTAGGGGGAAAATCAGTTATGTTATATTGTTTTCTCTTCGATAAATGTTTTTACATATAGTTCTTATCAATTTCATGTGGGTTCCTGCAGTGAGCGCATTTGTTTGTGGTGTGTGTACTCACACATTTGTGCATATGTTTATCTTTGTAAACCTTTTGTGACAAGGAGATTTTCCTTGTTACAAAAAAGAAAATTAGCTGAACTTAATTACTCTCAAAAGCAATTACTGCTTACATGCCTTCACATTTGCTTAGCAGGAAGCAAACTACAAAGTGTGGCAAATACTGTGCTTTAAAGCAACTCGAAACTATTTCCATATGAGAATCCAGCTGCTCAGCTACAAGCGTGGATCGCATTCTCTTTTGGACAGTTTGTTCAAGGCTTGTGCAGACTTTCAGTTCCCACAGACACCTTAAACAGACAGCTTCAGTGGGTTTGCATTAGCTTAAGGTCCTTGTGCAGGTCTGCCACATGCTGGCTACTTAATCTCCAGCATTTTCAGTTACCATAGTATCTTCCAATATTAAAAGAGAGATTGTAATACCGTCATCCCAGTGAGGTGACAGTTACCAAGTTCAGTAGTGAACACTGTAAGAGGTCCATGTCTGTAAAGGACGCAGGTGATGCACAAGCTCTGATAAGACCATGACATAACAGGCTCCATGAATTAATCAAGCAATTTCACCCCTGACCCTATCTGTCACAGTAACATCCTCAGCACCAACCCACTTATCACAGAGCCTCGTTTTCTCCACCTCATGCTGTGAACTCAGGGCAAAGGGATGCTGCATCTTGAGCACCAATTGGTAAAAAGAATGTATTGGCCTCGTGTGGATGAGTGGAGTTACTGACTCTGAATGCCTACTCACTTCTGTACAGACATCCCAGCTGCCCGTCATCAGCTGCAGAATGGTGCAGCTAACAGAGTAATGCTGCAGGATAAACTTAGCAATGCCAGATGGCTCTCATATGCCATGTCTTGTGAGGCTGCAGTTCAAGAATTACTGGCAAGAAGTTCAGATATCACTGCAGAGAGGCTGAGACAGGCAATGATGAGTGGAAGTTTTGGCATACATTGCTCAGGCAGACCCTATATGACCCAGCTGAGTCATCTTACTGCATACAGAGTCACCAGAAAATGAATAATGCTGCCTCCAGAGTGAGAGTAGCATATTACCACTGTGTCCCTCCAAAAGACTTAGTAGGAAACAACAAGAAGTTACTAAATGCAAGTCTGGTGTTTAAAGGGCTTAAGGGAACTTACTTATCAATTGAAATCATTCTTATACTTGCCCCAAATCTTCAGAAAAAAAACAATGTTTGCTCTGATTTAATAGGGTTGCTTGCCACTGTGGACATCTGCTTTACTTGAAGGTCACATTACTCGACTCAATTCATCTAATAAATATGAATGCCATCATAAAGAAATTGATTTTTCATAATGTTTTTTAGAAAAATGTGATGAATTTTGTGGGGGACAATGATGCTGTCTGCTTTAAGCTATTCCTAAGCATCTGACTTAGGTGGGCTGAATTACCTCTTTTTTTATGGTAATACAAAGGCTTCTAACTTTGGTCCTCTGGACCCCATCTAAATTAGTTGCTAAGAATAGCCTAAAATAGATGGTATAAATCATTTCCTTCCCACCTTAAAGAAACTGCTTCCAGAAACATGCATTAGCTTAAAACACACAGTATCACTTAAAAATATGTCTCCAGAGCAGCAAGGCTGCCAGGTAAAAGCAGAACTCCTGTGACTTCTTTAGTTGCCATATGCATTTGGAAGTACAAGAGCACCTCAGATACGTTCATATCCTCTGTAGGGCTTTTTTCTGGAAATGAGAAACGTGACTAACACAATGACCAACAGTCCCAGGATACTCAGGCCCACAGCGATGGGAACAGCTTTTCCATTTTTATCAAGAAAACATTCTTCTTCTGAAAATACAAAAGAGATCAGAGAATGCATTAGAGTAGAACACTGCATTTCTAGACTATGCATCTGTATTCTAGAAAGTTAGCAGATACAAGCCAGAGGTTCTCAAGATCTTTCTTTTTATACTGAGCTATACTTTGTATGTTTTTATCTCTGACAGATCTTATCCCAAGAAAATAATATTAAGGCTGGTAATACCTACATGCTTCACTGGACAGGGACTTTTTCATACCCACAGTAATTGTTCTACCACCAAGATGGGTACATACACAGTAGGAGGCTTTCTTGCAGATGTGGAGCACGATGCTATGATGTGCAAGTCTGAACATAATGAGCATGACACATCTTGTATGGATAAAAACAACTGCTATGCAGCATCTAATTGTTTCTGCCCAGTAAAATGGAAATGAAGTTCAGAAGACACTTTTGCAGCTTTTCAGAGTGAAACAGGCCAAGCTGTCCATGTTTTGCTGATGTCACAAAATTATAAGGATCTTGAAACCAGTGGTCTTTATTGCTTTCTTTACCCTTTTGATTACCTGGAAGCAGGTAAGCAGAATCTGGAGAAATAGAAGTGAAAATATCAGTCCCAAGAGACCAACAGGGAGGAGGCTGCTGACGTCCTTACTTCATTGAACTATTCCTTTAGTGGGAATTTGGCCTTTCAAAATCTTTATGCGCAGCAGACATACGTAACAGCTTCATAACTATTTCACAGCCAATGGAGAATTCTTTCAGACATGGTACCTGCTTTCTCGGCCCTTTGATTAAGAGCAAAACTAGTTTCATTTCATACATGATATTGGCTAGCAGAGGATAGTCTGTCCTTGAAAAGAGGAAGAGTCTCTCTAAGCTGTCTCTGCTAGAGGTGAGGCCACCAAAAGCCATATCTGAACTAATTCATGTCCTAGATGTCCTAGAAACAAAACAGCGGCAACGATCTGAGGAGGAAAGCTAATTTACTAAATAGATATCGGAAAGCAAATTAACACACTATAATACAATATAATTGGAATTAAAGCTAATAAATCAAATAAAATGAGCAAGAGAGAGTGTCCGATAAACCGAAGGCCTTACGCTAACGCTGAAGGCGAGACGGCAGCGAGCATCCACTGCTGAATTGATCCCAAGGAAAGAGAGTGTCCCGTGACCACAGACAGTTTTTATCTTTCCCTCTGAGCATAAATACGTAAAAACGCAAAGCATCGCAAAGTCCCCTGGGGAATGTAGTTCTTCTTCTCTTCTGAGACAGATATACCTGGAACTATCGATGATCCATGGAGCTGAAACCTTAACTCTTTAACTCTAAATGCACTACATGATGTTATGATGTGGAATACCAGTACCAAAAATCATAAAACCATGACAAGGATGCAGAAGCAATATTTTATAAGCATTCAGAAAGCTGGATGGCAGACAAAGGGAATGTTTTGTTAGTGCATGCAAAGGGCTGGATTGCTGATTAGTCATCTGCCCACGAGTTATTGTATGGAAATACCCTGAGTGAAAGTCCCAGAAATGAGAAGGTGTACTATTTGAAGGAGAACTCAGGGTACTGCTGAGACCATCTCTTTTCTGTGTACGGTTTTTCATGAACCTCCTCAAAGTCAGTCAGTGGTCAGAGTACCCATACTGTGAGACATGGGGATTTCCAAGGTCACCCAGCAGCCCTGGACCCCACACCCCATCCAGGACCTGGCTGCATTCGGACAAGAAACATGGATGGCAATGCCTCATTTCCCAGGTGTGGGCATAGAGAAGAAGCTGCGAGGATCCCCAGTACATTCTCCCAGCATGGGCAATTCAGGGACCAGGGGAGTCAGTACTGGTTGTCTCTGTCTTTACCAAGCTACACAGTTGTGTATACTCAAAACACAGACAAATAGCCATCATATTTAATTCTGAGAGTAGTGAGTGTGCCAGTTGTGCTCCTCCTCAGGAGCACATTTCATCATGTCTAGTTACAGCTGCTCTGCAAGCATCATCCTGCTTTGACAAATATCTCTTCCTAACTGGTAGTTTCACTGCTGCAGCTGTGGGATGACATGGGTTGTCAAGAGCTTTTCAAAATAGTTAAGATACTGAGGGCAGTGACCTTGAACTGTATTATATACTAGGGGCTGTAAAAAGCCAGTGAAATGGTGGTAAGCACACCTCACCTAGGGAAAAAGAAGAGTGGAGAGAAATAAAATGATGGCTGTCCAGCTGAACATTTGTACGAAAATGGGAAATTGAGGGTATTAAATTCAGGAGGGAAGGATGATTTGCCATGGGTATTGAAGCAGTGTTGAAAATGAGTGGGAAAAGAGTCAAACTACAGCAGCAGGCAGGATACAGTATCTGGGAAGAAGTTTGTATGGTCAAAATCTAGCAGAAGGAGATACCTAAGTCTACTGGATTGCAGACAATTAGATCTCAGAAGGGTGGAAAAGATTTCCACATTACTTACCTCTTCCAAACTGGTTGCCAACAATATCAAAGGCCTGCAGCTGCATGTTAACAATGAGTAGCTGGTAGGTTCTCTCCAAGCCAAAGGTTTGCTTGCTGGCACACTTGAAGGAATTCCCCAGCTTTGCTGTAAAATGCTGCTGGCGAATGGCTACGTAATAGAGTATACCTGGAGGCCATAAAGACAGAGAGAGTGATAAATGGGCGTCCACAATAATGCTGCACAACCAGAATCTTTCTGAGATAAAAGGGCAGATCAGCAGCAGTGTCACAGTGTGACTAAAGCACAGACATTTTGCCTGTAATGTATCAGTTAATTTTGTCTGTGTTTAAATGAGTGCTTTAATTACCAACGGATGACTCAGCCAAGCTTGTTCTGTCTGAAACAGATGTAGGTTTGTTCACCACAACAATGCTGCTGATGGACTATGAAATGGCAACATCTAGCAGAGAGGCAGTAACAACAGGATGGAAAAGCAGTGTCCCTTACCAACACCACTATGGAGAACTGACAGACCATGTGAAAGATTTAGGACTTGTGACTAGGCTGGTCAGCTTGTGTTTGCTGCAGTGTGCATTTAGCAATGCACAGGAAAAGTCTGATATTTTGACATTTTGGATCTCAGATTTAGGTTTATTCTGAAACAGAGGTGGAAGTGAAAGGAAAGGTTTTGATGGTAAATGGAAAATTGAAAACAATAATAATAATGAAACAGCTTGGTCAACATTTTTTCCATTTTCATGCCATGACTTTCAGGTGAATGACATGTTGAAATGTTGACAATGTTGAAAGCCTAATAAATGCATAATTTGCAACATTCAGAGTTTTGAGGATACAAAAGCCTATCCCACACCCAGAATAGTTTTATACGAATTTAATGCAGTGAACATTAAACATAAAATCACTGACCTTCAGAAGGTAACTGTAATTCAGCCTCAATTGCACTGACATAGTATGTTGGATCTTTCTGCAAAAGATGATGTATCATTATTCCTACTACATCCCTGCATTTGTAGGAAAAAATAAAGTTCACCACAGCAAAATGGTCACAATAAAAGTTCCCGAAGAAAGGCTTTTCAAAGTATTACCCTGAAGACCTAAGAACCAACTTGCTTGGGTGTATTGCATTTTCTTTTCCAGCTCATTAGTAGATAAGTAGCCAGTGTGGCACTGTGGTCTCAGATACACCACCAGTTCTGCTCAGTTTGGTGAAACTAGCCATGCAGATGTGCTTTTGCACACACTGCTCAAGCTAGATATTTGTGTGACTTGTGGTAACCAAAAGTAGGAGGGGATTAAGCAAATGTTACATATTGCATAAGGGATGCGGTAGGACGGTTTTATTTTTATCCACCTGTTTTGCTTTTGTGGAGAGTCCCAGCAATGCTCGCACTGGTAATCCTGCAGTGAATTGATCCCTGCTGACCTGCAGGCTGACTGCTTGCAGAACCTGTGCACGTACATTTAAAAGTACCCAGGACCCATCCCTGCAGTGCGGTTTGTGCATCAATGGCCTTCGTGAGAGCAGATGGCAGAAAGCAGCCACGCTTCTGTGTTCACCATTGCTTTGAACCAGAAGAAGGCAGCAACCAGCAGAGACAGGAGCCCTTCACAGAGGTACCACTCATTTTCTATTTTGTCTGCCAACAAAAGTCACTACAAACGAGGACATAGCAACCTTGACTGTGTAGGGAAGAAATAACCGTCATTTCTACCCTGCTGACACTGTTGGTGCTGGCAGGCTTTCTTTCATATGCCTACAGACTGCCGACATGGAAAGCACCTCCTACTACAGCACAAAACAAAATTTCCACTTGAGGACTTTGCCTGCACGTGCTCCAGAACCTTTCTGCAACCTGAACACTGTCCTGCCCAGGGCAGTCACAGCATGACAGAAAGTCCCAGGGGCTTTTCACTCCTTGTAGAGTTGCAGTATGCTGTGAGCCTTTATGTAGCATCCCTGTTATTGGTTTTAATTCCAGCTCTGAGCACATAGGGGTTGGTGGCTGCAGCTGGTGGCTAAATAGTAGCAAACATGAATGTCTTCTGTAAACTCGCCTTCAGTGTTGTACAGTTTTAATATCGTTAGAATGGATTGTGAAAGAAGTTTAAGAAATAAAATGATTCTCAGCATTATTCTACTTGAAGACATAGACAGGTCAAATAATTTCTTGGCAGCAGCATTATCTTCTGTTTGGACAGAGTTATTGACTTTGCCCAGGATAAAAGCCTGTTTCTACTTCATGTACTGTGTGTTGGTTATGAAACTTCCCTTTGTCAAGTTCTTTGCCAAAGGCACCTGGCAACAGAGCCAGCTTCTCACCTTCCTACAGCCACATTGCAGCTCCTGCAAATCAGGAGTGCCACCTCTATAGCACTTCTGCTTCAAAGTCAGCACTGCAGCATCTGGAGAGGCCAAACACATCAGAAATGGCAACAAAATGATTTCTTATTAACTTGCGTTTCAAAGAAAGCTAAGCCGTGCCTTGCTGGTCTCTTGAGACTTATCTTGGGTGGATTGCATAATACTGTGCCAATAACCATCGTTTCCAGGACAAGAGAGATCAAAAGGTTCATATCACTCTCCTTAGCTCTGCTGTGAGCTCGTACTTTGATGAGTACTTGAATCACCAGGCTTTTTCTAAGGATCTTCGTAACACAGAGAACACTTCCCTTGTTGCAGAAAGCACACATTTAAACCAAACACTCATGGTCTGAACTGATCCTTTGTTCTAAAACAGCACTTTTCCTTTGCAGCTTTTAGATTTCTTTCAGTCATCAACTAAAATCAAGACAATTGTTGATTAAGATCTTTCCTCAAGCATTAATGACCAAGTATTCAGCTGTGATATAATTTGCTGTTGCCCTTTGGAGCATGACTGGCCTCTTGGCAGTTTTCTCCTGAGGTTATAATATCAGCAGTACTCATGGTAGCTTATGCTGAAGACCTGCCTGCATGTGATGTGGTTTGAGCTGGACATGTGGTATTAGTACACATCACATCAATAAGAAAACTAATTTTCATACTAGGAAAGCATAGGCCTGTCTCTTGCTCAAGTTTCTGTGCATATTTATAAGTTTCCCTGGACTGGTGAGTTTTAAGTGCACTTCTCTACAGTTCTCTTGTTGCAGTTCAGTTGTTTGGAATCTTCTAATCAGAATCAGAAGAAATTAGGCACTCTGGGCTCTGGATAGGCTGTGGCTTCTGGGCACATCCACCTTCCTGGGATGCCCTTTGGATTTAACATCCACATCCGACTTTTGCCTGGGCAGCATTTATGGGAAACAAATGACTAATTCCACATGCATCCAGGTTGTCTCTGAGACACCATTCACCATTTAATAAGGACAACTTGACAGCATGAGTCAGAGCATGCAGCACACACACCTTGCTTCTGCACAAGCAGCTCCAGCTCCACACCCAACTCTCTGTCCCACTCCAATGCAGGCAGCAGACCTGGCCTTCCCCCCAGCTAGATTTTACCACTGGAAATATGAGTTGCAGATTTTACCTAGGGCTAATCCATACTTTGTGCTGCTAGTTTGGCAGAACATTTAACTGAAGGATCTGAGGGCACTGTACTTACCCTTTATAATACAAATGAACCCTTCAATACATAGAGTTCCAATAGATGGGATGTAACATCGCAAGCAGCCCTGCTCTGAGCAGGTGGCCTCAGGTCTCTCCCAGACTAAATCAATCATGGTTCCATGAATCCAGCCCCTTGGGAAGGACAGGAGTAATAATGCCTCATACAGAGGTGTAAAACTAGCACTGAGAATGGATGAAATGCCCTTTCCCACAGCACACTACACGTCACTGTTTTGGCTGGAAGTGGATCATAAGCAGCCCAGGTTCCCATTCCCCAGACCTAAACCCTTGTTCCCACTAAATACAACAATTACCTTTACAAAGACAAAGCTTATAAACCCTCCAACGAAAGTGATGTTCAGCACAGACTGCACTGTCCCACAGCTTCCATATATCTGGGTGGTGTTGGGGTTGATAGTTAGGTACTTCATCTGTTTCTGTGGAGAAATGAGGACATGGTGGAGCTATTTATGAAGGGGAGGGGAAAAAATAAGAAACCTGCAGATTTATATGTTTGAGGTTTTAATTATGTGGTTGGATTAAGAGACCAATGCCCAGTGGTGATATTAATGGAGGTTACAAAACCTGTATTAGGAAGGCCATAAGCACATTTTTAGGGCTTTTTTACCTCTTTTGCTGAATCATTCACCATGGATCAATGCCAAGAGAGGGTAGCAGCTTCCCAGAACCCCTGTGCTGATCCAGCTGGCCGTCTTGATGGTCCCAAAACCTCCATTCGAGGCAACTCATCTCTGAATCCAACCAAGTCTGTGAGCTGACAGTTTATTTCTCTCATTGAAATTTGCTATTTTAAACCCTTCACTGATGTCACTTTAGATTTCAACTAGTCTCCCATTCTGGGAAAGAGAAATAACACTGGAGCCCAATCTGCCCTCCTAAATATTGTTACCAGAGACATAATGCTGAAATAAGGAAATACACGTATGTCCCTCTGACACCATTATATGAACCAAGGTACAGCAGTTAAGATGCTGTGGGACAAAAATAAAAATAAAAATGGTTTCATACTAGTAACAAACCAGTTATTTTTATCACACAACTTAATCTCTGAAAATTGCTTTTAAAAGAATAGAATATGTTCCAGCAAATGAAGTAGTAGTCTCTATAAGGCTTAGCCTTGTAGTGCTTTCAGCTCACCTCCTGTGTGCTTAGAGCCATCAGTTGCAAACCCATCACTGCTTTGATGCAGGTCTTGTTCCTGCTGGAAATGGTGTATGTGCCAGTGGGGATGGGAGAAGGCTGCGGTGCTAGAGTGGGCCTCACCATCATTGTAGTAGATGGGATGGTTGTGTGAGTCCCCTGATGAGTGGTGGTTGTGTTGGTCATGGCTGTGGCTGTTGGACTTCCAGAAGTTGTATGATTTGTTGAGCTTGTGGTGGGATTTCCAGTTCTGTTAGTAGTGGCCGTAGTATTTATGGCAGTGGTTGTCATTTGCAACTTTGATGTTGTATTCTCTACGGTTGTGTTTGTAACTGCGTCCGCATGCGTTGTGATTTGCTTGTTTGGGGTTGCAGTGTGTAGGGTTGTGTTCTTCACAGCTGGTGTAACTGTTTCCGTTGGCTGGGTTGTAGCCAGGCTGGCTGCAGCTGTGTTTGCTGCAGTTGTTACTGCTGTGGAAGACGTCTGGCCACATCCTTTGCTGGTATTTGCTCCTGCCTGAGCTGTCATATGATAGACTGGTGCTGTTGTTACCCAACGTTGGTTTGTTGTCTGCAGAGTAGTTGCATGGCTTTCGGAGCCTGTGCTGTTAGGTTGAATGGTGGTGCTTCGATGGTGTGCAGAGCGAAAAACGGAATGTGGCAGAGCAGAAGTAATGGTATGGTGGAAGGACGTGGTTTGTGGAGATAGCCTGACACCCAGGACCACTTCAGCACAGTAGGAAGAAAATGCTGCAAAGAAATGAGAAGTCAGTAGCTTAAAACCATTGCATTTAACATTCCTGATGATATCTGCAACATAACTGCACTCATTTTGTTATCATGATTTTATTCTTTCTTTGACTTAATGTCACGATAGGAGCACAAGCAAACATAATTTCTCGCCACTTCCCCAGTCTTCACACCTCTGAATATATCCACTGCAGATGCAGCACATTGGCTCCTTACTTCCCACATGCTGCTTTGACTGCTGAAGAAGACAGCTATAGAGGTGTGAGCAGTTCTTGCACAATCCCCACACAGTACATGAATTCCCTTTCAGACAACAGTACAGCAAGATTTGCTGTGAATAGATTATCAAGGTCTAGGGGACAACTTGTTTCACTATGGGTTGCTGTTAAAATGAAATCCAATAATAACAAGGGAAGAGGTGATTGGTTACTTACAAACAAAGCATGGGGGAAGGGAACATTTTTTGTATGTGAAAGAAGTGAAGAAACATAGTGGTCTTAAGATGATTCGTATTAGTCCGGAAGACAGAAATTCTGAGAATTTGTTTATGGTGCTGATATGGCAGCCTGAACCCTCAAGTTCTTCCTCATGGGAGATACCCAGGGAAAGATGAGCCCTCTTAGTAATGCTTTTACAGCAATGAGAAACGAATTTCAGGGTATAGCTTTCAAGGGTTTTTTGAACCACATCTGAAAATAGTCACAGCACGAAAATCACACTGACATTTTATAACATTTACAGAAATGCGTTCCTTGCAAAACAGAGAAGATCTAGTTCCTATACATAAGTAACAAAGGGAAGAAAAGGTAGAAAATGTACACTGTAAAAATAGATAAAGTTCACAACTATTCAACTTGAATCTTTGATTATGAGTATGCAACAAGGTATCATAAAGACAAGATCAAGCTAGAAGTCACAAATCGTGGACATAAATGTATTCTTTGATGTGCATGAGGCTTTAAATGTAGTTAAATGCTTTACTGCCTAAATTAGCTGGAAGACAGAAATGAATTCGCCAGTTTGGGGACAGAAAGAATCTAGAAGTCTAATTCTCCCTGATAAAAGGTTATGATAGAAGAGAAGTGGAGAGGTATGCTCCATATTCCTAAACTTGGTGTTTCACCTCCATACTGAACTGAATATACTTGACTGCAAACATAACTGTTCTCGTCAGAGAAATGCAACTTTGTACATTTGAAAAGTCACAAAAATGACAGGACAGAGCCCTCTGATATTAAATTTTATCAGAATGAACTAAAAGTGCTTCATCAGTATCATATCTTAGTACATTTTCTCTCTTTCTCCTTTCCTTTACCACATATGCTGCCATAGCTGAGAAGCAGGTAACTTCTCTGTATGCTTGTCACAATTAGACCAGTGGAAAACCAGAGCAGTTGCTGTGTACCAGCTGCATGTAATTTAATCTAAGTGAAACAATAGAAACAGAAAAGAAGAAGCTGCATTTTTCCTTTTTTAGCCATATATGATTGTGAAACAACTCATATTTGAATTTATGTAAACCTTAAATAATCAGTACTTCTTTATTTTTACTTAATGGATTGGATTTGATTACTGACTGTGTAACGCAAAATTTTATGGAAGTGGAAAGGAACATCATTTCCCTAACACTTGGATGATGTCCATAGCTATTAAATGGAACTTCATTTTCCCCAGAAGGTCATTTCAACACAAAAATATTCAGCCCAATGGGGTCACTGAGGGGTGAAGTCAGAAACACCTCTGGGGTGGCCTGTGACTCATGCTCTCCAGGTGACTTGCCAGTATATGCCAGCTTAGCTCTCCCCAGCATTTTGGACCCTCTGTTGGGCCATGGCCATACTACCAAACCCATTGGTTTGGGTCATCTCACAACGCATTTGGCCACTGATCTCAGAAAGTCTTCCCAGGGTTGAGTAAAGATTGCTCTCTGCCAACCTAATGGTCTTGGCCATCTAAAGTGGCCACAGAGCAACAACGAATTGCAGCTCTGCATCCCCTTGCTAGCTCTCATTTCTTTTTTCTCTGAGAAATTTGCCATCCCTAGTCTGGCCAGGAGCTCTTATTTCCATGCATTGTGACAGAACAGACAGAGGAGGTTTCAGGTGAAGGGTCTAGAGGAAAGTTATACAAGGAGCACCTGAGGTCACTTGTTTTTTTCAGCCCAGAGAAGTGGGCACAAAGGGGAGGCCTCATGGCATCCTACAGCTCCTCACAAGGGAGCAGAGGAGCAGTGCTGAGCTCCTCTGACTCTCTGGTGGGAATCAACACTTGCACAGGCACACAGTTAATCTGTTCAAAGGTACTAAGGTGGAAGTGGCTTGATCTGGCTGCAAAATGTCTCAGCCTGCCAGCCCATAATGCAGTGGGTGGAAGAACCTCTTGCTGGGGATTTTTGACCCTTCTTGCCTAACCACACACCCATAGTTTGTTCTGCTTTATTCTGCCCAGCAGAAATGCCCATGTTTGGCTGAAGAATTTGTGCTACTTACAGACACAAAAACCTGACCCAGCTCCTACAGTCAGTGAAAGGACTCTTGCTGGTTCTTTGATTTGAGCTCTTGAGGAACTGGAATAGCACCAAGATTTTCTGAGAGGCTTTGGTACTCTCTAGTATAGTTTACATCAAACACGGGAGCGGTTTCTTAAAATCTCCAACCCTTCAGACTCTCCTCCCTTAAACTCAGATTGTTTTTAATTCACTACCTGCATAGAAAGAGTTCATGGTATTAACAAAAGATTGCTACAAATTACTATAGGAACGATCAAAAATGGATGAAGAGCAACGGAGCAAGAATGTTCATCCTGACCAAAGAAACCCCTGCTGACTGCTGAGTTATTTCTCCAAGGCTGCCTGCATTCTGAGGTCACTTCTGCAGACTGTGGCTTTAAGGCAGGTGTTAGAAAGGAGAGCAGATGTGGCTGCACTGCTGTGTAACAGTTCCCACACTGCTCCCCTGCTCACTGTGCTGCCATTGCAGAGCTGGGAGAGGGGCAGAGGTTGTTGCTGGTGTGAACCGTGCATGCAGATAGCAAAGCACATCATGAAACCCACCAGCAAGCAAAAACCTTTAGCTGTTACACAGATTAAATTACTCTCTGTCCACCTGTGCCTTGGCAGATTTTGTACAGCTGCAGGTGCATGTGACTTTGCATGCTAGGACAAGCACCAAGGATCAAATGGTGATTTTGATGTACTTTGCAGTTAGATAAGCCCCAGCCTGTCCCAGACTTTCCGGAGCCCCCTGCCTTGCTCTTGCTTTCCTCACACCCTGCATCGAGCAGTACAAACAAACAAGCTACATTTCTTTAGGTGTTCCTTCTTTTTTTTTTTTTTTGCTTATCTCACTCAAAACGATTGGTCAGTTCTGCTGGGAATCATATTTAATTAGGGAAACCAAACATAAATAAGCCTGCTTCTAATACTATTTTGAGCTGACTTGATCACACAGAGTTCATGTCACCACAGAGTGCAAAATACAAGAGAAAACATTAGACTAAGTACACATCAGCTACAATTAAATGTAGTTATAGTTAATTCTTACTGGTGGGATTTGATTAAAATCACCTTTAGTGCTAGCTACAAGACTGTTTCCAGTTTTCAGTCTATTAGCTCCTCTCGTAAGCACAAAGAAACAAAAGCAGCATAATCTGTCTCTTTTCTATAGAGAAATGATGAAAGATGTGACTCACCGCAGACAAAGGCTAGCAAGACCAACTGTGATTTGCTCCTTCCCATGGTCAGTACAGCTGTGAGTTCAAGAGATGCTGCCTCTCGCTGTGGTGCAGCAGAAAGGAAATAAAGGTTTCCTGGGGACTGCAAAGTTTCACTTGATTCAGGGAGTGCTCAGTCACCCTTCTTGAAAGGAGGTGGGGAAGGAGGGGGAATCCGGTGCTGCTCATCTATAAATTAATGCAGAAATAAATAGCTGCTGGTTAATAAAGAAAGTGAAAACAAAAAGGACTGCTGAGTTAGTGCAGCAGAGGACAGGCTCTCACCCGACAGCCAAGACCTGGGGCTCTGTAAGGCCATGCAGAACTTCATGCCTTTTTCTCCAGTTCTGGTAACGCAGAGCAGGCTGCAGCTGTACCCCACTGGAGGGCTAAGATCTGTAAATCAGTACTTTCTCCCATGTTCTTTAAAAAAAAATATGTTTCTTTAAACTCCTTCTTTGAAATTAAGGCACAGAAGGGAAAGGTGTGATCTTCATCTGTCTCCTCAAAACCTGCTAAAGCTGAGACAGGGCTGAGCAAAGTCCCAGAAGAGCCCTGGTTCTACGTGGGGCTGCTGGCAGCCTTTCCTGGCTGGTGCAGCCAAGGTGGCTCGCCATTAGTGTTGCGTCCAAATGTACTCCCGAGCAAACAGCAACGACCTACCTGTGTTTTGTGAAGTGTCCTCTGTGAACTGTGCCAAGGCAGAACAAGAATTGCACAGACAGGTCCCAGTATCTATAACCACATGCCAGAGATCTGCAGCAGAATGTTTCACCTGCACGTGTGTGTGGATGGGTTTCCAGCCCCGCGTCCTCACCCTGAGCCTGCTTAAAAGCTTAATGGAAGTAGAAAAGAGATAATAAACTCCTAGAAGTGAAGGAAAGAATCTGGGAACTCCTGTGGAGCTGATTTTTCTTTCTCTCATACCAGTCTTAAAGTGCAGTAACACAGTGAGGCCAATGACTTGAAAACTCAGATGAGGTGAAGTTTGCTCCTAGAAATCTGGATGCTGGCTGAAAGTAGCTCTGATTTATTTTGCTTTCTGTATTTCCATTGTGTTTCTACATTCTCATTTGTACCTCTCTGCCCTCCTACATGATCCACAGCATGCACTTGTGCCAATTCACCCTCCTCAATGAACCATTGGTAGACAAAGGTATGAAGACACTGTGGGGAGATTTGCAATAAAATCATCCTACTGCTTCCTTGCCTCATGACCCCGAGTATCAGCATGCACAACTCTGACCTGTCTTGGTAAATCTTTGCACTCTCCTAACAGTCCCAAAGATTCAGGAAATGAATAAGAGAGAGAGGCAAAGAAAATTTAAAGCAACATTTTTTTATGATTCACACATAAAGTTCAATTGGATCAATGCATGGTTGGTTTTTTTTCAGGTGTTTCAATTGGCCTTTACCAATACTTGTTTCTTCTGAATAGAAGGAAATCTCATTTGACTTGTTGCTTCGTACACAGACATCAACCACAATGTTTTGTACTAGTTATAATTTTTATAAATTTCAAACAAAGTGTGGTTTTACACAGGTCAGAATTACAGAAAGTTCATTTGCACACTTTTTTCTCTTGTAATAATTTCATACATTCATCTTGACTGGAAAAAAGAACAGGTAATTCTGTGCTCTTTCCCTGTCTGATTATCTCTCATCAGCCACAATATACAAATACATCATTATCAACACAATGGAAAATATGTAAGAAACAAACTGTACCAATTCTTAGCTGGGGAGAGGAAATCTTAGCAGCTGTTTCAGCTCCAGCTGCAAGAAGAAATACTGAATTTGGCTCTTTTTTTCTTCTCCTTATTCTTAAATACTTCTAATAGTACATATATTAGAAATCAGGCTTTGAGTACTTTTGGAACGGAAAAACAAGGCCTTTTTTTTACCCAATTCTCTTTGTAATCTCAGAGATGATGGATAATAAAATGGCTTTTCATTACATGCACAAACAGAACATAGGACCACGCACACAGCTTTGTTGTGGCTGGCAACGTAAGCCAGTGTCCAGACAAGGTTTGGCTGCAGCCATTTATGACCCAGCCAACAACCAACGGTCTGATTCTCCATTCAGTGACATTAGGCAGTAGAAGGAGAGGATCAAGATTGGTTACTTTCTGGCCTTGACTGACATAATGATGAGTGCCTGTACACGAGTTTGTCACTACCTCCAGTAACGAAGGAGTCCACTGCCCAGGTAAACCAAAATGAGCAGAGGGCATAGTTTCAAGGATGTGAAGTTGCTGAAAATCTCACATACTGCATACAGCCATGGGGCAGGGAGTTACTAACCATCCTCAGGACGTTCATAGTGCAGGGATGACTTAACCTTTGGTCAAACAGGAAAATGTGAAATTTGGGTGAAGAAAAAGAAAATAATTCAAAAGCAAAGTAGGAATGAGACTTGTAATGACCCAGCCCAAACCTTTGCAGTGGGTCAGTGTGCTGGGTGACAGGAGACACCTTTGTAACAATCTACTTCTCTGCTTCAGCTCCAGACTACCCCCATAGGATGCCACCACTGACACTCTTGTAGGGCGCAGTGGGACATATGGGGGTGAATGCTTTGCTTTCCCCTGAAGGGTCTCCAGTTTTTCAATACATGCTAGAGCTCAGCATCAGAATTGGATATGAAGGAAATTCAGTATCTCCCATTTTACACAGAGACACTGAGGCACCAGGGCTAAAGGAAAATCTCACTGTCTGCACACAGCAGAGGTAGGATGAGGATTCACAACACCTAATTTTCCATCTGCAGTTCAAACAAAGAATTCCCACTGCTATTTCACCATTAGAATGAGATTCCTTCACTTGAAACTCCAAAGTGCGTGTTGGGGTCTTTCATGAGTGTGTAATGTCACAAGTACTCGTTTTGGCAGTTTCACATATACAGGGTAACTCTTCCCCATCTCTCTCTCTCACTCACACGCAAATCTCACTATACTTACTTAATGTGCAATCAAAGCTCCCTTCCCCTTTCCTCTCCTGTGCTTAGGGCAAGGGTAGACAGGAGCATGGTTATCAGGCTGTGCAAAAATTACTGAAAGTAATATAGAAACAAAATGAAGTCATTTTATGGAGAGGATTAAATGATTGCACTACAGAAAAAAAAATATATCACTGCACATTTCCTTGGGGGGGACTGAAAGGAATCAGTTCTTCCCTCAAGGTGCTCATAACTTCAGCAGACTTTAACAGGAGTCATGTTCCTGGGAGCCTGCAGGTCATTTTTAAGATAAATGACCTGCACAGAACGTACAAACTGTTATCTCTGCAGGATAAAATTAGCTTCGAAAAAGGTACAGAACTCTCAAGTCCTTTTGTCATGAATAAAAACCATTAGAAACCACAGAGTTTAGATATTGAGGGTCAGAAGAACATTTTTCATGGGAATTCACCACCACAGTGCAACTAATAATTAACTAGTAATCCTTCACAGGCAAAAATAATAATAATCTGAATAAACCTTTATCTACTTACTTCGAGGCTTTTCCTTGAATAGGACTATTTACTTGCTTCACAGCTATCCTGACTCACACACTAAGATATTTGCAATACCAGCCTTCACTGAAACACAAAGAAAAACGTTCAGGTCCCTGCAAAGAGGAAATGTTGCAGACTCTTACTATTTTGCTATTTTACCGAGGAGTGATTTTTGGTTTTGCTTCATCTCCATTTTTAGTGCTTTTGTCCCTTTTATTATTTACATAGAGCATCACTACTCTTAGGGATAAACAGGAAATCTCTAACAGTGAAAGTCAGTCACTAACTCTTGAGCTTCTAGGGTCACTTATTCCTGTCTGATCTTTACTTGTTTGCAACCCTTAGTCAATTCTAATCTTTACTAAAGTACTAAAGCAGCTTTTGTGGGACCTAAGACCCAGTTACCATCAGAATGCTTTCATGCCTTAACAGCTGCTCTAAATGAGCTAATGGCTTGTAAAGGAATAATAAAATCTGTAATCACTTCATATTGTACATTACATACTTACGTGGCAGAGATTTGGTACAGTCCTATAACCAAATGTCCTGGAAATAAGTATTTAACAACAACACTACCCACTCATTGGAGCCCCTAATGCTCCCTGTCTATTGGTGATGCTTAAATATATTTCATATGGGGAATGAAATGTAGCTACTCCATAGCCCAGCACAAAAAGAAAGCATGCAGTTTACTCAAACATACGACATTAAATGGCATTCAGCTGAATTCTCGGCACCAAATGCAAGGGATTGTGAACCAGCAACCACAGACTGCAGAGGGTGCAGAGGAATAACTTGTGTTGTAAAAAGAGTTAAATATGTTCTTTGTCACAGTAGCTGTCACACATCTTTGCCTCTTGGCTAAGACCTGCATCTCCACTTGACAACCAAGTTGTCATCTGCATTATCCCACAATAATGCTGAATGCAACAGGTTGTTCACTGTGCCACTGCTGCATGAAGCCTCTGATGGTCTGAGTCAGAAGTTTCCTTTCCACATCCAATCTAATGTGTGACAGTTTTGGTGATGACCATCAGCAAAAAGGGCACATTTGTGATGTATCAGCTGTGATTAAGGAGGGTGGGGAAGGCACAGCTACTGAGGCAAGCAAATGGAATAACCTCCAAGTGACCCATGGTAGAGAAAGAACTCAAAACCATGTATGTGTCCCTCTGCAGTGACTCGGTGTTCAAGAGATGTTGCCAAAAGGTGCGTGCATAGTAACTCTTCAGCTCTGCTGTCGACCTAATTTAGGCCACATCTTCTGAAACAATTTGATAAACAATGCAAGAAGCATTTTTCTCCTCTGATACTGAAGGTGGTTCTTGTTCTTGTCTGGATGTTTAACGTTCCTCTCCAGTTTGTTTTTCCTCTCAACTGTCCATGTTAATGAAGTTTCAGAGAATATGAAGCTCAGAGCTTGTGAGAAAGGCAACTTTGATCCAGTGTCAACCCAAAATAAAGAGATGGAGAGGGTCCTGAGGAAGGCTGGTCCTGCCCTTCAGCTGCCAGCCCTCTGTTCTGCTGGGAAGCTTTTAGCCACCTCACTTTCCTTGGTGTCCGACTCTACTGAAGCCGTGCTGCAGGAATCGTTGTACATGTCTGAAAAGGAGGACACAGGCATTGTCACTACAAATCATCTAAAGGAATTCTGATCTACAGTCTTGAGACTGATTGTTAAAAGCTTGAAATAAATTAGAAAAATAAGTATAAGGATCAATTCTACTGTTCTACTTCACTAAAGGCAAAGGAGGTTCCTTTGGCAATTAATCAACTGTCATTTCTGTGGTCTTGGTTTTCCAAAGTGACAAAAAGTAAACAACCCAACCAACCGAACAACCATAACAAAAAGGAAACCTATACTTTGGAGTAAAATGCTAGTAGTTCTCTGTCACAGGTCCCCAGGGAATGGCTGTGCCAGATTTTGCTTTGTTCTGTTACCAGCAGAAAAGCAAATTCTGGTAAATTATGTTTATGAATGGGCAATAATTTATCTAAAATTTTGAACCTTTGATCTGCAGAGTTGTGGATATTCAGCTTTTCCAGTGCAACCTGTTTATGTGATAGATCAGAACCAGAGCTGACGAAAGAGTGACTTTTAGTGCTGGTTTGGGTGAGATGTCACCAGAGCAGCCTTTCCTCCAGCATTTGGAGGCAGCAGTGAAATATCACGAAAGCACGAATAGTTCACAAGAGTTTTACTTTTTCAAAGCTATACCAGAACAACAGCCCCAATGCTGATCTAAATCCAGACACTAATGGTGTGAAGGCACCAAATTTCAAGCCAGCTCAGTGTTGTCACCAGAGCCTTCACTCAGATGAAGCACTTAAGACAGAAACTGCACTGTTTATCACATCATTTTTGGGACACCAAAAAAACCCCACCCCAAAACAACAAAATCGTTTTTAAATACTAGTTAAACATTTACTCTCTTACCTGCATTGCTGTTCTTAATTATGTTGTTAGCGTCCCCCTCTGCTGGCTGCAATATACTGGAAGGAACCCACTCACTTTTCTCTGAGACCAATTTCTTCACTAACCTGAAATTGAGAGACCAGTCAGTGCATTTCCCTACACTCTCTTTCCTGATCTGTGTTTCTTAGAAGTGTATGTTGGACAACTATTTCACAGCTGCAGGCCACCTCTGAGTCAGGGGTCTGACGGCAGGGACACTTCAAGGAGATCAGATCTTCTTCCTCCAAATTTCCCATGGAAAGAGAATTTAGGTATCCTGCCAGGTCCATTTCTAACACTTTCTTATAAAACAGAGAGAATAATTATTTTAAAATAAGAATTTTATAAAATGTTTGTAAGCTCAACGGGGGCAGATTCATTCTGCTTTGTCAATCATCTCTGAGTACAGTCTTATATCTAAATCTTTGTGTCTAAAATACACTCTCTGGTTCTCTGCTGTATCTTGGTGGATGGCATAGATGACATTTTATGGATGTACCCTATGGGAGGGTGCTGTCTTTAACAGCTGTCCTTCTGGGCTAGGTGTCAAAATCCTTCTGTTTTCCTTCATGCAGACTCCTGTCCTCTCACGTCATGTCGTAAACACTTAGGAGGAAAGCTAACCAGGTAGAATTAAACAAAGTTGCACCTCTGTTCATGCTCCCCACTGCTTCTTTCACATTTTGGTCAGTGGAGTGCGTGCATTCAGACAGATTTTGAAGACACTTTGACATTCTTCTGAATGTTTCTGTCTTTTCCAGGAGGTTGTACATGTACTACCTGCTAAATTACATCTCTCTGCTATACTTACCATTGCCCATTTTCTCCTTCCTGCACAAACTGCACAAGGTCTCCATCCTCAAGTGTAAGAGAATCTGGGAAACAGCTGTCAAAACTGCCTTCTACTCGAAAAAGATTGGTTCCCTAAAATGAATGAAATCAGAAATACAGTCATGGAGAAAAGAACACTGCATAAGAGTTTGGTTAAATACTGAATTAGGCATTTCAAGATGACAGATTTCTCCTCCAGGGAATTGTGCCACCTTTCATTATGTTTATCTTGCTCAGAATCCCCATCCTTAGAGAGGAGAAGGCTGCACTGGGAAGGGGCATTTTGAAAAAGGAATTACATTGTTAGCGTTGGTTTCTTCCTCCATATCTGAAGAGTTGGAGAGTTCATCCATGCTTGAAGGAATGGCTTCAAAATCTTCAAACGTGTCTAGAGATGGCATTTGCCTGCTGGGCCAACCTTTGGAAAAGAGAGAAAACCAGAAGAGTTAGCTAATGGCCACTACCATCTTTCACACTCGGCCTGATAAAAAATAAATGTCACAGGTTCACTTCCCACTGTTTCACTTAGTGAATTGCTCACACCATTTTACAGCTTGTTCCCTGATTTTGCCATAAAACATTTTTTGCAGACATTATTCTCTCTCTAAAGAAACTGTACTGCTTGCTGTCATTTGTAGGAGGGCAGACTGTGTAGCCATGATGTGTATGTGCATCAGTACCTTGTATGTGTAGCATCACTAAATCTCTTCAGTTCATGAGGTACAAAAAACAAGGTCAGAAATATTTCTGCAGGGCAAGAGCTGTAGCAAATTATGACTTTGCCAATACAGTCTTCATAAAGCTACGTTCATTCAGATTCAAGCTTATCTCCACATATTTATGTACAAACTGATGTTCAAAGCCATTGAATTTCAGTTGATTTCTTATCTCCAACACACCTCAAAGTAATATTACCACCTGAGCAACTACAGGACTATGTTCTGGAGCAGACTGGAAATGCAGGGAAGGGACAGAACAAAAACAAGCTTCAAAGACAACCAGGCCTTCGGGGGCAGTTAAATAATGATTATTTAAATTTAAGAGATATTTACCTAAAAATAAAATTATTTATTTATTGTTTACCTAAGAATAATAAAAAAAAAGGTAATAATTTAATTCCTCCCCATGCACATTCTCCCTGCTATAGGCATTGCTCGTGCAACATGTGGTCATGCAGCTCCACAGCCCTTTCTCCTCTGTCACGTTCCTTGGGACTGCAGCAATTCTGTTATAAGAGTGACAGTGACCTTCTTTCACCCAACCAGCAACCACAGCTGTAACCCCACAGGTATGGTAGTGTCATCCAGCTGATGCTTTTCAAGCTATAAACTACCCTCAAAAGTGGCACTCGTGTCCTGGGTTGTGAATGTCCCCATTAAGATGGAAGAGACAGCTTCAGTTACAGACCATGCCAAATATAGAACTGGACCCTGTGTCAGTAGAATCACACCAGCAAAATTGGAAAAACTGTATAAATGTGCAAGAATGTGTTGTAGCTAATTAGCTTTAAACTGCTGTAGTAATTTTAGTTCAAACTCGCAGGTTGGGCAACAAACAACAAAATAAATATAATCCCTCTTCTCACCTAGACAAAGCTTCAGTGATCTTTTGACATTGTCATTCATAGGAAGCATCTGAGGCACAAACATAAGCAGCAAGGATTCCTTACAAGTGCATGCATCACTTTTCCATAAAAATTGCTAATAGCATTTCAGAGACTGAGGAATAGCCTAAGTGAGTTTTACATACTTCATTCAAGCTATAAAATAACACAGATAAAATTCTGAGCTCTCTGATGTCAGTTCAAATAACTATTGTCAACTATGCCTGAGCTACAGGAAATCTGATTCTGAAACAAGTTAGAGTTTCTGTAACTGCTAGTGATCCAAGCTTGTTCTTTCACTGCTTTCAAGGGAAATGATACCCATCATAAGAGAGAAATCCCTTTTAGTTAAAGAGAATAAATATTGTCCTAACATTATATTACACTTTCAAACTGAGATGATGATAAATGTTTTAATTACGTTTACCTGTCTGTGAAGCAGATCTAGGTACGGGTCTCGTGGTGGAACCAGTGTTACATTTAGTCTGGGCCAGTATGGTGTTCTCAAAAGCATCTGTGGCAGGAAGTACAGTTTTTTGTCTTAAAGGTGAAAAAGTGACCAGACAACCAGTACAAAGTGTGTTCATGTATCACAACTGCAACTTGTCTCTTACACAAACTGATGGATGGGGATCCAGCAGTAATAAAGAGATATTTAATGAGCACAAATGAGTGAAAACACAGCAGTATCTCACAGGAAAACTGTTACGTCTGAGAATGACAGAGAGCAGCCAAGTGAATCAAACAAATTCTGATGTTAATTAATGAAAACAGTTGCTAGGTGAACAGTGCAGTGCTCTATTTCACTACAGCTTCCTCATTTTTAACATACTTTGCTTGCAGGTTTTCTGGTCACCCTGTATGTGATGGTGTATGGTTTTGACACCCATCCATGCAGCAATGAAAACAGACCAGGGAGGTTCTTCCTCTCAGTGAGAAATGAATGATATCACTCTTGATGAATGCAATTTTGTGGGGGAAGTTTTTATTGAAGTAAATGATATCTTTAACATTATTAACTCTGTCAGAGCACTAGCAACAGCAACAATTTTCTTCTGGTGAAGGGACAACGATGTTCTTTGTCTCCTACTTAACTCAGTTTGGCAGGGGATGTTGTGCAGTAGGATCATGTTCTTTACCCAGTGAAGGTCAATTCATCTCTGAAGTTGCACCCTGAAATACCTCCAGTCTCTGCAGCCACACAGTATGCTGAGATGAGAAGTATCTATGACTATAATGAGTACCTTATATCTATTCGAAAGCTATAAATATAGGAGATAGCTTTGGTATGTTAACAATCCCGTAACTGACGTGGGACTTGCCAGGGTTTTCTGCAGAGCAACACAATCGTAACAGTTCCTCAGTTTACAACTCTCTTCTCCCTCTTTTGCAATAGGAGTACCTGACTGCTTGTGCCTCACATGGCAACATGCTCTGGCAAATCCCTGTGTAAAGGGAAGTGCTGCCAATGGAAGCTGGTGATCTCTCAGTGGTTGTGAAATCACTCCCCAGCTCAACTTCTTGGTATTGCTTATGAAACAGTAATTGATGAACCTGCTGCAACAAAATAGGTAGAAACTCTGATTGACTGAAATGAAACACTGCACTTTAATGGTTACCAATGCAGTCTAGCCTCTTTTGTGATCTTCACGCATGTGGCTCCTGCTCCTCTTTTTAGGTGTAGATGCTAACAAGGGAAGAGGAATCCAAGTGGCCAGACTGTGGGTGAAGGTGAAAAGTAATGCCTTGGTTCCCTGCTGCTGCCTGAACTCTCCTCCCCTTCCATGAGGTGAGGTAGAAGCCAGGCAGAAAATCCAGATCCTGATCATGGTCTATTTACCAAAACAGACAGAGACTCAGGGTTTTAATTTAAGTCCAACCCTAGGTGAAAGTTGATAAACATAGCTTTAGTTCTGGGGACAAGAAAAGAGGTGACAAATTTTGTTTATCACATACAGACGAACTGACTTCAAACCTCTGTTGCCTGCATGGACTCCAGTGTCACCCACTGGCAGAGATGAGATGTGAATTCAGTGAATGATATCAAAAAGCTGCTGAACAGGTTGTCATGCAGGGTGGAAATACTCGTACCTTCAAACCCCAGAGGAGTTGGGTCACTCTTTATTTCATGTCTCTTGACTTTAACTGCAGGAACAAGGGGACCTGTGTGAAGTTTGCAGAGTCACAAGGCTGTAAATATTGTCAAAATAGAAACATGCTTTCCCATTACCTGGAACCATGACCTGCCTTTTACTTTCCATTTCGCCCAGAAAAATGACCATCCCCTAAGTTCTAAGTGGCGAAGACAAATACTTCTGTGACGTGAATAGGAAACAGACCTATTTCTGCAAAAGCCATAGTAAATGTATCTGCTCCCAAACAGTATTCACAGATGGTTTCTCTCCCACAAGTCCAGGAGATGGCACTAATGCAAGCAGATTCACAGTCTGAGCTTCCTACACACGAGGATGGCAGGGAAGAGCTGACAAAAGCCAGCGCTTCAGTTCCACAGAACAGAAGGGCATCCTTCACAGCTCCAGATGCAGTGCTTCTCCTGTGTCCTGACTGCATATGCAGAGGACTCGTGATGTGACAGAGCTGAGCCATTACGGAGAGGATCAGCACACAGTGGTATGCAGTAGACTTGAATGAGCCATCTAAATGCTAGACCTGCATTTGGCTAATGCTTAGACAAGACTCAGGCTTCAGTTCTTTCAACGCCTAAAATATTTACTTAAGGCAGATACTGTAAATAAATAACTTCATTGGAGAGCACTGATTTTGTTTTCTAGCTTCCGAAATCAGTATAAAAGTACTTTTCTCAGCATTCCAGGAAAATTCCAGCAGTCTCAGTCTAGTGGCAGACGGAATCATGCAAGATTGAACTTCATTGTAATTTGCACATAACACTCTTCAATGAACCACACTGCAGAACAACCCTAGTTTGCACATTCTCTTGTGTATGTGCTTCTTTCTGTTTGACAGCTTAGGAGATAATTCTGTATGCTATCAGTCCTCCCACAACACTGTAACTGATCATACATTTCTGAAGCTGTTGCCAAAGACTGAAAGCTATAAGAACCTCTTCACCTGTGCTATGCCCATAATTTCCATGTGGAAATGCTGAAGTATTATCACCTAAAGAGGTTGGCAAGGAAATGTTTGTAGGCAGAGGTGATATTACATCCTTCCTCCATCATCATACTCTGAAAGTAGATCATTTCAGATACCTGTCACTTCATTCTACAGTCAAGGATATGGTTCATACATATGGTACTGTGCCACCTTCCTCCTGACAAATAAATACTGAAGACTTCTACACGAATGAGTTCAGCCATTTTTCCTTCTATTTTGGTTTGTGAACTGCCCTGAAAATCTTACACTTGCAAATCAATTCCTTCATTTCATTCCAGACACTGTTAAACCACAGCATAACCAGAATTTGACCATACATTCTGTTTTCAAAAGCAATTCTGACACATAGACATAAGTGCTTAAAACCCTGCTAATTTTCAGCACAACCAGCTTGCCCAGATGTATGGGCTGCTCCTGACATTAAATATAGACACTAGTACAATAACTTGCAGTAAATTTTGTAAAAGTGCTTTTTCTGAGTAGAATTACAGCTCAAAAATAAAATTTTCTTCAGCTCCCACAGGAACTGTGTGGAGGTCAGTACATTCGGGGCACCTAGCTCGCTTATGCACTTCTGAAAATTCCCTTGCAAACATTATTTCTAATGATAACTGTAATTATGCTAAATATGTTTAAACTGTCACTGATTGCTACTCATTTCTTGGCCTTAATTTCAAGCTTTCTTACTGACTCAAAAAGAAGATCCTGTCTTTCTTGAAAGCAACAACCCTAAGCAGTTTTTAGGAAATGGTGAAATTTCTGTTGAATTTCAGTTAACCCAAATCCAGGGAGAAATTGGAAAACAAACCCTACAACAGCCAAAAATTAATTCAGTTTCCATGGAAACCAGCATCATTTTTTTGAAGCTGAAAAACCTTGATACACATCCAACTACGATGGTCTGCATTCCCACAGGTATTATACATGTTCTAATTCTTCTATTGGAACCTCATGCATTTATAAAAACTGAGCTTGATGAAATTGCTCTGAGAACAGCATTTGGTAGTAAATTTATCAGCAGGAACGGAGAAGGGTAGCTAAGCAAGCAGCATGACAATACCTTTGGTCACAGCAGATGCATTAACTGTGGTACTGATGGAGGAAGCTAGGGAAAAGCGACGGGCAACTTCTCTTTCCTTAGATTCTGGATCTGGGAGAATAGACAGATGCAATGCAGGGCAGGATTAGAGGTTAATAAGCATTGAGGGCAAAAGATGTCCATAGCAAAGCAGCAGCTGGGAAAAGGTCAATAAAAGGTAGCTTGCTCCCTAAAACAGCCAGGAAAGATGCTCTCTACAAAGTGAAAACTATGGAAAATACTTTACAGAAATATATTTTCAAAGCAATTCCAACTGCACCAATCTTAATAATGTAGAAGGGAGACTTATGCCAACTCATATTTTAGCAACAAGCTAGTCTAAGTATAACTACAAAAAACAGAGACATGAGCATGATGGTTAGAATGGTGTGTGTCTACAGATGAGGCTGGGATTATTTAGAGACACTGAACTGCTTGTGCTGTGATGACAGAGCTGAAATACACTGAAAAACAAACACAAATGGTTTAGAGATCACATTCTGGAGCACAGGCCTCATGAGGGGAGGCTGAGGGAGCTGAGATTGTTCAGTCTGAAGGAAGAGGGTCAGGGGATATTTATTGCTCTCTATAACTGCCTGAAGGAGGTTGCAGTGAGCTGGGGGTCAGCTCTTCCTTCATGTAACTAGCAATAGGAATAGAGGGAATGGCTTCCAGTTGCGCCAGGGGAGATTCAGGCTGGGCATTAGGAAATACTAGGAGCAGTCAGGCACTGGGATGGACTGCCCAGGGAGCTGGAGAAGTCACCGACCCTGGAGGTGTTGAAGAAATGTTTAAGCATTCTGTTGAGGGACATAGTTTAGAGAGAACTATTGGTGATGGGTGGATGCTTGGACTGGATGATCTTGTAGGTCTTTTCCAACCTTGGTGATTCTATGATTCCTAATTTCTGGAAGTTAAAAGTGTGAATGGTCATTCCTTTCTAGAGCAAATCATCATGGGAAAATGAATGCACCAGCATTTGTTTGTTTGTATACTCCAATTCAAATCACATCTTTTCCCAAATTCCATTTAGGAATGAAGACACAACTGTCTAAGATTTCACTGTGAGATGTGTGTAGCATTTATGACAAAATACTTAATAAACAGATCAAAGGTGTAAATGGACTAACTGCTAGCCTCAGAGTTCACATGGTATTTCAAGATGCAATGAAGTCATTAAGGAGGTTGCATGTACACATCTACAAGCCTGGGAGAAAAAGCTGCATGCTTACAAAAGTTTCAGGATTAACATTTTAGCCTTTTCTACTTGCCATATGCTGTGTTCCTCAAGTGACTATTCTCATTGAGACAGGAGTAAAGCTATTCATATAGTTGGCATCTTGGTTTCATCAAGATATTTGAATGCTTAACTATACCAGGACACAACTTCAGCTGAAAATGGCATTAGAAGTGGTTTTAAATATTCTGCTGAAGCTTTTTAGTTTTGTCAAAAATTATTTCCCACTTTTCATCTTTAGATTTGCCTGTTTTAGTACTCAGTCACACAACTGTTGTTCCTAAACATTTCCTGTAGCTCTGCCTAATAAATAACACACTCACTGCTACCTTCTCACATCTCTGCTGGAACAGCCAGACAGTATAACACTAACATGATTTTGCGTTGTCGTTGGCTACAGGAATGACCAGTCTATGAATTAACCAGGCTATCTTCCATTCTCTAGGCCAGGAGCAGATTAGTAACTGAACAGCACAACAAATTGAAATCAGGAAACATTGTACACTGTGTAGTAGAACTAGGATTCTCAAGTAACCAGATCCAACAACACTTTGAGCCAAAAGTGCCTATTGCTTAGGGGTATATAGTCTTCTAAAGCATACCTTGCTCTCTGGAACATGGCATGACTGAATGAAACACAAGGCGTCTCATATGACAAGACAACTTCAGCTAAAATGGAGAAGGAGGCCTGAACACAAACTGCAGCATTATTGTGCAATCACCAGATTTCAGTTTTGTCATTGATTTCCCCAGGGTACAGGTCCTGAAAACCACCCACTTCTTTGTTTTCAGAAAATTATTCTCATCTACTTAATAACATTGTATTATAATACTTCTCTATGTTTATTCTTTCATCTTTTTATTCTTTCATCTCACTTTTTTCTCTTTTGCTGCTCCCTTCCTCCATCACTGAATACTAGACCTTTGTCTCACAGAAGAAATAACATTTATCAGAGACAACAGAAAAGCAATATCATAACAATTAAAAGAGTAATTGCACTATATTTTCAAATAGTGATTGTGAATATAGTCATTCAGTTTCATTTCTATTCATATTTCTATATTTCCTCTAAAATCTCTTAGTACAATCATAATGGGAAGATGCATTGCTCTGCTCATGGATACTAAGTGCCTTCTAAATGTTTACGCATGAAGATTCACAACACACCATTTTACAGCACCATATAATGCTATTATATGAATGAATATAATGAAAAGGCAATAAACTCCAGATCTTCTGAATCCCAGTACCCCGGTCTAACCACTAGGCCATGGCTAAGCAACATATGATAAACCAAAGAGATCCAACCAATGAACATTTTAACACATGAAAGTTTAGTGCACTGTAACACAGAGATGATGTTCTGCCCTACAAACTAGTAAACTGCTGAAAGAAGTCAGGCTGGTAACCATTGAGGAAAATGATAAATAAACGTTATTTGCACTGTGCACAATGAAAAAGATCTGACCACTCAACTCCAAGGTTGCCTTGCCCACACTGCCTTGGGAGCTTTTTCCAGTAACGGGATATTTGAGGAGAGCCGTGTGCGTGTATCAGGTAGGTGCATTTTTTGTGAGATGTGGCAGCATTTTAGGAAATAGTGATGGATGACACTATGGGATGGAGAAAACATTGTGCAGGAGACAGATGGCCAGAGACCAAATGCTGCATGTGGTGATTT
Organism: Odontophorus gujanensis; assembly: GCA_013399175.1. Lineage (NCBI taxonomy): Eukaryota > Metazoa > Chordata > Aves > Galliformes > Odontophoridae > Odontophorus > Odontophorus gujanensis. The sequence continues at coordinate 309,969 of VXAB01010099.1, read as the reverse complement.
TACCTTTGGGTGGAGCTCTGCGGTTGGAAAGACCTTGCAATGTGAATCGCTTTCTAGCAAGCGCTGTGCGCTCAAGGTTAAGGCTGGTGGAAGCATCAACTAGGAGAGAGAGGGAGAGGGAAGAGAAATAAGGAAGGAAGGGTCAGCCATTCAGCTTATGGGAAAGGAAATGTTAGCACTGGATGACAACTAAAAATAGAAAATTGGTTTTTGATTCAGTTCAAGCCTGAGCAAGAGCTAATCAAATAGAAAGGTGACATGAGGTTAATGATCAAATCAGCTGAGCTAACAGAGCCACAGGGCTGAGTTTGGCTCACTGAATTTCAATGGAGAAAAGCAAACAAGCAAAAACAAACAAAAAAAAAAACAACACAAGAAAAACAAGTAAAGGGATGTAGCTCTCATCAAAGGAAAATGCAGTTTAGTAGCAAGCTCATTGAAAAGGATCTAGTGCTTTTTACTATGAAAACACATCACTGTGGTTGGAACAGCAAGGCTGTAGGGAGAAAGAAGAGAAGGAGCCTTGCAGTGCAGGATATACACAGACAGCAAGCATTGTGAGCAATAACACTTCTGCTGTCCAGTACCAGCTCAGCAGTCTGCCATGATCAGCCCTGTTCAGCCTTACCTGCTGAAGCCTTTCTAACAGCCTCTAAAGCTGGCAACTAGTAATGTGCTCCATCTGGGACCTGCTGGGATGTAAGGATGGCCATGGCATCAAAGCCATGGACATGTCGGGCTCCTGTGTGGATAAGCCCAACATACCACCTGACAATTGCATTTATAAAGGTAAGTCATAGATTGATCTAAGTCCTAAGATTCTGGATTTCAAAGATACACAGTTAATTGCAGTGCAGGAAAGAGGTGGACCTAGATCCAATCCCCTGACCCATGCACTCATGCCAAACTATGCATTTTTCCTTGTGTGGACAGGTAACACAAAGAAGGATTATGGCAAATGAGCAGGAAAAAAGCTATGTGTTAGCTGCCTGGTTCCCTGCCTTCCGATTTAACCTTCTCCATTTTATTTCATACACTATCAAGTAAAAAACATTATAAGCACAAATGAAGACCAGAAATACAAAGGGAACATGGAGAGACAGTGAATCCAGACTGACAGACAAGCATCAGACACAGAAGCTGAGCTTCCAAAGGAAAGTGCATCCCATCACTTCCTGACTTGCAGCCAAGATAATCCAGGATCCAAGGTGCCTGCATGCATAGGTGGGTGTGAGATGAACAGGTTTTAACAGCACAGAAATACTAAATCAGCATGGTCAGCTTCTTCCATCCAGAGGCCTGATGCTAGTCTTGGGCCAAGCAGGTAAAGAAATGCTACCTGCACGCTGGTGCACTGGGATGTGTATGGCTTTTTGACCACTTATGCTGGCCTTCACTCTCTGCTGCAACTGCTCCCACTGCTAGGCAATGCCAGTCAAGATACTGTGGGCCTGGGACAAAGCCCATCCTGCATGCTGAATTTTGGATCACACTGGATTAGCATATAAAGAAACCAGAAACTTGTATATGAAGTGTATTTCCTTCCCATTTGTGAAGAGCAAGAAAATCCATAGTATTCAATAATAACAGTAGTATCATAAAGAAAGTACAACAGTGCATGTGTGCAGGGGTGGGGTCTGTATGTAAGTTCTGACTGTTCTTCAGCCATGGAATTGTACCACAGAGGGATCTCTGAGGATTTCAAAAGTCCCCACAGCTGCTCAGTGTGTGCCACTTGCTACAGACTGGTCTCTAGTGACATGTTGTCTGCACAGGAGTTCTTTCAAACCTTTACCTTCATTCTGCAGATGTACCAAATAATCCTGAAAAACATTTCTACACATACTAAGGGCTGGGTCTAGAGGCACAACAGGTTGATCATTAGTCAGCAATGCACACTAGTGGCAATGAGAGCCAAGAGCATCCAGGGCTGCATGAGGAACAGACTTATCAGCAGAGTTCTTCCCGCTCAATACTGGTGAGACCCATTAGTCCTGTGCTGGGCTCCCCAGTACCAGGGAGACATCAGTGTACTTGAGTGAATCCAGTGAGAAGCAATGGATATGAGTAAGGGATTGCAGTTGCTGAATTATGAAGAGAAGGAGAGAAATGAAACTGTTCAGATTGTACAGAAAAGGTTGAGGGGGGTCTCATCAATATATACAAATTCCCAGTGAGAGTGAGCGAAGATGGAACCAAACGTTTCCTAGGGGAGCCCAGTGACAGAATGAGAAGCAATCAGCATCAACTGAAAATACAGGAAATTCCACGCAAAACATGAACAACAAAAAAACTTTTTCACTGGGAAGAGTAAAGACTGAGACTGCGTGCATTGGGAAACTGTGGATTCTCCATCCTTGAAGACATGCAGCAACTGACTGAACACAGCCCAGAGAACTTGCTCCATCCGACCTTGCTGTGAGCAGGTTGGTGGCACTAGCCACCATACTCCAGAGGCTCCTGTAGGATTTGGCTTCCATGTAACTTCAAGTCAGTGAATTTACCGATCAGGTCTGCGCAAAAAACTGTTTTATATGTGAACAACACATAATCACATGCACTTACCTGTAACAATGATAAAGCTGATACACCTTCCCGATAGTTTCCCCCCCAACACACACACACTCTGTACTACAGAAAGAAATTATTTGGAAATCTTTTCTCATGCTAACTGCAAAGATATTGGGAGTAATACAGTCAGTAGGTGGCACAAAAGAGACAATTTTAGCAGAGTACCAGACTCCATGCTGCACATGTACTGCAGATGAGCACAACCCCAGAGAGTCACAGCATGATTCCTATGCACCTTCAAAAATAGGACCTTACTGTGCCCCCTTAAAATGACTGAATTCAGCCTCTGCAGAGCCCCAGCTAGAGGCTCTAATGCCTCACAAGGACACAAATTAAAACCGCACATAAAAGTGGGACATCAAAAGCTGGATAGCTCTTCCATTGGCTCTCTGCACAGTGTGTTTTGCAGAGCAGGATGCACACACACCCCAAATCCCACAGAGAGAAGTGAGTCACAGCTTAGCCCTGAGGGAGCAGTCACATACCAGAGCATGAGGTGGCTCTCAGCTGAGCTAGCAGTTGCAACAAAGGAATTACTACCAGAGCCCAGAGGAACTAGTCATGGGAAAGCAGAAGACAGAAGAATGAAAATCAGCAAAGACAGTGACCACACCTGCCACACTCCACGTGCAAGTCAGACCAGTTACAAATCACCAGCTGTTTTCCTGGACGTTTTTAAAAAATAAAGTTTATGAATGTAAAATGAAAGACTGCTTTTCAAGTTTTGATTCTTTTTTCTTTTTTCTTTGTTCTTTTTTTTTCATTTTAAAATATTTTACATTTAGAAGATGTCTCTTTTTACAGAAACATGCTTTTAATTAATAAATTTCATTTTTTTCTTGAAGAATCCATAACTTCCTCCCAATAATGAAAACTTATTATGATGAAACATTTTTAATGAATTGCCTGCTTTTTAATCAAAAACTACTTGATATTTTTGTCCATATTAAGAGTTATTCATCTTTTCTTTTAAGACCTTGTGATTTTCTTTCTTTTTCTATTAATAGAAAAGTCGTTGTTATGGGATATATAATAATACCTGAAAGAGAAATTGTTCTTGAAATATTTTCTGTTCCTGCTACTGTCGGATGAGATCCACTTTCTTTTTAGTGTTCATTTTAACCTATCCTGTACAGAATTTATCAATTGTCTTTATGCCCTTAAATCATGGAGCGACTTTCTGTGACCACGTGTGTTTGCTTACTATAAACTATCAGGGAACCTATACATAGAGGAGGTAAAAAAAAACAATCTGGGACACAAAGCAAGGACATTTGTTGGCAGAATTCATAAGCAAACTTAAAATTTAATATGGTCAGAAACTAACTTATCCAGGATATAGAGTTAAATATGCATACTATACCTCCAAAATTCTGTTCTTAAAAAGCAGAACTTACATAAAGAGTACTGTAATGCATCAGAACTTGAACCTGAACATTCCTAAACTGGTGATGCTTAGTATTCAAGAAGTTTCTCAGTACAGTCATGCAGGTTTGTGGCATTGAACTTGGACAACACAAATTCTAACTATTCTGATAAACTTTAGGAATGGGTTTGCAAATATAAAACTATTACCCTTTGGAATCAAAGAGCTCTGTCACAGAACTCCTACCTCTCTTTTGTCTGGCACTGGGACTGGAATTCCTGTTTTTGTTGTTAGATGCTTCCACGTTTGGTGTCTCGGATTTGTTTTCATATACACTTGATGACTTTCTGCTATACCTTTGGACAAAAGAAATACAAAAATAGTTATATTCCTGTTTAATAGCTAATGGTGTACTGAGCCATGAGTCAGATACCAGCACTAAGCATTCTTTGTTACCTTCAGATACAGAAGCCTAAGGTTAAAGAGTAAAAGGTGTGTTTTAAAACTGGGTGTCCTGTAACAGTCTGCATCTGTGCACACATGTATGGTGGAAGAAGCTATCCTAGCCCCTACATTCTTCCTCTTTTTGAAAGTGGAACAGATTTGGAAGGAAGAGGTGTGAAACTGGATTACAAAATCTCAGTTCTCCATTCTTTAAGGCCTGAGTGTACTTTACTTCAGGAAAGAAATGAGTGCTGGATAGTCACACACAGATCATAGCACGTGTAGACAAGCGTATGGATTCTGCTGGCACCAGGACTCCACAGCTTCTGTTCCTTCTCCTTTTTGAAAACATGAATCGAAGTGGAACATATACATCTGAATCACAGACCACAGGATCCATCTTGTCAGATCTGCACAGGTACAGACATTGCCATTCGTAATGGGAATGATCCCACTGCCCCAGGTTCGTATAGCATTCAAGCTGCAAAGTTTTTGTGTGATTGCTGCTATCCTCATTCTGCCTGGCAGTTTACTTTGGCTGTTTGACTGTTATCTTTGGCACATCAAATTTTCTACCTATTTCATTATATCTACACACTTGAAATACTCTTCCCAAATGCTCATTATTAACTTGTATCAGCAATTCTATTGCTGTTTACAATTAACATATGAACTTTCATGCTTAACATGCATGTCTTGCTGTAAGGGGAAGCACAAGTTATCATTAAAATCTTAAAAACACTCAGATTGTTGGAGATCTATGAATACTTTTAATAAACACAAGGCAGTGTGGGACTGCTTTGTATCTGAATCCCTGACCTGTGTCTGATGGAACCTTAACAGAGGTCTCTGTTACCTCCTGCACTAAATCTAAATGTGATTTTACAGCCTGATGTTGGGTACAAAATGGGGCTCAAAATAAATATAGGAACAAATCCAAAGCACACTCACATTTCCTTTTTTTTTTTTTTTCTCTACCCCTTCCCAGCTAGGCTGAGATAACTGTGAAACATGCAGCTGACAGAGTGAAAGATTTACAGCTGTGAGAAAGACTCCAAGAAAACACACCAGCTTCTCTGAAACAGCATGTGCAGTAAAAATCCAAGTATCTGTGTATATCTTTGTGCTCAGATGTTTTACACAGATGTATGAGTGAATCAATCATTTCCAAAAAAGCAGACAAACAGTTAGAAAAATAGTCTCTTTCAACTGTATATGTTTAAATAGATTAGAAAACAATGCAAAGGGATAATTTCATTATCAGTGAAATGCAGCAGCCACCCTTTCAGAGAGATATCAGCAGCAATAGATATCACAGGACATCATTTTAGGATTAAACAATGAAACTTTCGGGAAGAATCTAAGAGAGTATTTAAATAGAATGAACAGGATTTAGGGACATTCAACAACCACCTGTATTAAATGTATCAACTGTGAGTGGTTTTTTTTGCAGAGATCTCAGCTGCAATCCTTAGCTCATGGAATTGGAGCCCTAAGAGCTGTGATGGCATGTAAACAAATAAAGGGAACTGTGAATGGATATGGCTCAGGGAGATGGAGGTTTTCTGCAGATTTCCTCAGAGTAATAGTACAGGTTGGGCAATTTCCAATAAGCAATAATCCTTTTACAGAAGGGCACCAAGGAGAGGGCGTTGCAACAGTTAGATAAATCTCAGTAATTAACTTCCAACTGCTGGCAGGACACTGATTATGCTGGCTGCTCTTTGGCAAATAATGTCTATTCCTGGCTTAATAGAAGTATCTTTCACAACTGGGACTGTTTAGTCATGTCAGTCATAAACAGACTGTGCACATGTCACAAAGTCTAACTTCCTCCTCTCACTCCATGCTGCCACCCAGCATCCCAAACCTGTCTGCAGGCAAGGCTCCACACTGAAGAATTCTGGATCCACTATTTCTCATTGGTCATTGCAGAGGTGTCTCATGCTGCAATTCCTCTGTCCTTGCTCCTCTTTGAGACACTTTACAGAGGATCAAGGTAGCCTCAGTTTACAAGAGCCACTAAGAGTCTGTACTTGGTTCCATTCATGAAAGCCCAGTGTCTTGTTCTGTCATGAAGACATACCATATTTTCTTGCCCCCTATAATAACTCAGCATTTGGAGTGGAGGCATCTAATCTCTCTTCTCTGTGGTAGTCAGTAGAGTATGGACAAGCAGTAAATTTTCCCTCTGATTTAATCCTTCCCAGGATAAATATATATTCTTTCTTCCTGGAGTTGATTGATTTCCTGCTGTCATATTTTGCCTATAATTTCTGCTTTGAAAATTTTCACTTTAAGAGCTTTGTGAGAAGAATTGATTTGAAATATTTTTATGAGTGCAGTTCATCTTTTATTTGAACAATCATCTCCTTCCACCTCCTAGGTAGTTTTGCTGAAAGATTTTCACCTTAAACCTCTTCACCTTAGTCTTTAAACCTGAAATATAACCAGCTCAAGAGAAACGGAGGATTAGCAGCACTACGTGTGTTTAATTTTTCTTGCATTGAGTTTCACAGCTCTCAAAGGCTGGCTGTGTTTACCTGGGATATTCTGGTTTAGTTAGTCCTGCTAAAGCACTCGTAAATGAACTTTTATAATGGTATACCATGCCAACTCACTTAGTAAACTTGCCCAGCAATTGGGGCATTACAAAGATGTGCTGACAGCTCCATTTAACATCCTGGAAATGTTCCAATATCTAGACTTCAAGTTAATTGGTAGCATATGGTTCTTTTGAAAATTCAAATGATGATCTTTTAAATGAATTCTAAATTGTGATTTTGAGTTTCCTCATGAGCAAAAGTTTTATCTGCATTTACATGGCTTTAAATAATACAGAGACAGTTTAATAAGTTCATGCCCCAGAAGCTAGACATAGAACACTAAGAATTCATGTACTGAAGATGCAAAAGGCAAATCAAAGACATGGCCCTGATATGCCATGATAGCTGTTGTTACCTGCTTATACTGGAGGAATTCATTGGTGCATGGTACACACTCTCCGTGATTCTTTGGTGTAGTTGACTTGCTTCTGTTATAGAAAAAGTAAAAAGAAATTGATCCAAATTGTGTAAGTTGTTTCCTTGCTCATGTAAAATACGAGAATGAAAACAAAGGAGAGGAGGGGGAGAGGAGACAGATGTTGATAAGCTGTTTTTCATGGCCAGGAAAGTCAGACACTGATAAGTGATGAGATAATGGAAAGAACTGCCCTCAAACTCTCAGGTTGCTGAGATCCTGGGGTTACTTCACTCTGGAAGAAGAAAACATTCTGTCAATGAGATTAAAATGGAGAAAGAGGAAGGGGTGGCACTGAAAGATAAATCTTTTCAGTCTTTTGTGAGTGGGAATGCTGGGAGAAAGGAGCACTCTGAGCAGGGAGTCAGAAGTAGCTATATTCCTGGTTTTGAAAACTGATTCACAGCCTTGCAGCCCCTTGAGCAGCATCCTTAGTTCCTCTGCCTGCAGAAGAGACAATTATGCTTATGGGGATCTATGCAGCAAGGTGTTGCCCAAAGCCTTGCTAGAATTCTATCTCACTGCAGAACTCCGTAGAGAACACGTATACTAAATGTCTGGACACTGATTTCTCATATGTTGAACTGTTTATCACATACCTTTGTCTACCTCCTTTGACCTTTGCTCACTTAAACATCTCAGATGGTTCCTTCCAACATTCCAACCCCCTGCGCAACTCTTAACAACAGTTATTAAAAACAGCCCAGATAAACAAATGTTTCCTTCTTCATTCTTGCCACAGAGCACAGTTGGAAAAATATCCAGACTTGGATTAAGCAAGGAATTACAGCCTCTTCTTTCATAAGTCATTGGAAATAGAAACAATTGTATAATAGCACTGGAAAAAGCATTTTCTTCCTGCTCTCGGTATCGGACTAAGGGCTTCCATCACGTGATCATTTCAGAAAAGGCAATGGGGAGAGCTGCATTAGTACATAAAGTACAATTTCTGCCCTGTGATTGCTGTTCTCTTGGATTCACAATGAAGGAAATTTTCACTTTATTCGAACTAAACTGGGAGGCTCCCAAGACCAGACTGGACGTAGTCCTGGGCCACATGGTTTGACAAATACTTGACTGCTTTGAGTAGGATATTGGTCTGTGATCTGAGATACCTTCAAACTTGAATTATTTTAAGATTCTATGATCTTAAGACAAAACAGTATAGAATATCAAAATATTTTCTCCATAGAGTATTTTTCTGTTCTGCAGAAGCCCACATCAAGTCACCTTTTACTTCAGAAGTAAATATGAGAAATAACAGTAGACATCAAGAGATCAAGTCCTGAATCATGGCTGATAAGAATCTCGAGTTCTTTCCTCAGCAGTTCTGCTGAACTGACTGCAGTGAAATTCAGAATGAAAAAGAGAAAGGATGACTACAAGAATAGAAACAAAAGATCTGAGTACTAAGCATTTATTTATATGTACACATATTGTTATGGCTTCAGTGACGTTGCTGAAGCTCAAGTGCACAGTTGTTTCCTTCCACTTAAAGAACTCGTCTTTGTGAAGCAGACAATTAAGATAAAGGTGACCTCTAAAGTTAAAGCACAGGTTTCCACTCAGGACAAAGTCTGCTTAGGAATCTTAAGGATGTGGGAGGAGAGGCTTTGCTGGCATTGCTTTAAAGACTGTGTATGACAGAAGCAGAAAATGACAGGTCAAAGCAAGAAACAATGCTAGGGTACAAGAAAAGTCTGTAATGAACACAGCCATGCTTTTTTGCCTTAAGAGGACATATAAAATGGCTTTTATATGACATTTTTATTTAGTACATTATTGTTCATAAAAAGAATAGTATCTCAGGTAGCTTTCACCACTATGTTCTCTCACTGTCATGGATAACCAAACTGAATTTTGGCTGTCTTAGACTCAATAGAAAGTCTGTCATTATTTTAGGTACTTACAAGGCCTCAACCATTCATGTGTTGAGCATGTCACCAAACAGCTTCACAGTGACATCTCAGCGAGAGAGGGAAATGCCATTAATCACACTTTATAGGAAGGTCACTATGATGAGAAGATGGGAGAGGTGACTGACAATCACATTTACAAATGTCAAAACATAAGGAAAGTGACCAGATTTGAAACTGCCTGCGCATCAAAACAAACAAGCAAATAAAAAAAAAAACAATAAACCCAAAACCACAAAATACAATAAAGTATGAGACAGAGAACACTCATCTGTGTGGAAGGAGAACTTTTGTGTCAGTCTTATAAGAAGGCAAAGAGTAAAGACTGGGCCTCCATCTGCTCGTGTGCTGATGGAAATGGATACCTCTAGCATTATGCTTGAGAGGAAGATCAGAGGGAAATCACGTTCCTCAGACTAATTGTGAATGGGATAATTATGCATGCACAAGGGTTTAAATCCCAGCAATCCGACTCATCCTAGCATAGAAGCTCAGCTCTTGCTGATTTCACTGCCAGTATTGAACAACATTAGAACACATTCTAGTTCTGCGTTGTCACATACAGGTACAGAAAGAAAGCAACATCATCAGATCACATTGTGTCCTACCTCTACATGCTTCCAGTTGTCCTGTTAGAACTTTGCGTATCTCAGAAATCCAGGTGTTTTTCAGCTCAACAGAAGATGCCTGAGAACATAAGAATAACAGGCAAAGCAGATCAAAGCATGCTACCAACCTCTTGGACATCCTAACATATATTTGCTCCCAATTTCACGTAAGAATGAAACTCCATGGCTAGATTTTTAGAACAAAAGAAAGGCAAATGTTACCATGAATCTAAGGTCTGGTCCTTCCCTTTCTGCCCAATCTTCCAAGCAATTTTCCATTACTTTTCTTTCTTTTCTACCCAAAATCATATGATACATTGCTATATACAATATATACCATGATATATTGGTGATTTTAGTGCCAACACAACAATGAAGATTTCAATCACTATTGTTTCACATCTGTACCGGACAGGAAATTCATGAAACTGAAAACTGTGTTAAAAATAATTCAGTTGAAAGGAATTATAGTCCCCAGAAATAAAGGACTGCTGTTACCTGAATGATATAGACTTCTTCTCTGCCATTATACCAGATCTCAAACTTCTTGTTATCTCCTTTTACATTTTCGGTAATGCCCACTGTGCTCATCTGTTTCAAAACAGAAAATTAGAAGCTGGACTTAGGAAAATGTAAATAATCTTTAAATTGAGTCCCCCCAAGAAGCATTTTTAAAAGGTTGGATTGAATTGCAAAACTTGAGGTTCACATCTGAGTTGCAGGACATATGATTGGGTCTGTCTCCAAATCAAAACTAAAATGGGAGCTTCCATTTACTCAGTGTTGCAAGATACCTTCAGGCCTCCATGTGGAAACCTCCTGTATTGTTAGAACAACAGATTTATTTCTTCCCCCTTCCCCATTACTGCATTTATTACCTTTAAAGAATTTTTAAAGCTGTATGAAGCTGTCTTCTCATGACCATCTGTGTTCTCCTCTCGTTTCTTGCAAAAAAGCAGCATCTTTGTGTAGAGGAAGAGGTGTCTCTGCATCGGTTTGAATCTTGCCAAGTCCTTCACCTTGTTGTGACCTTTCTTGTGGTCAGTCCACACGTTGAAGGAACCTTGCATCAACAGCTTACCAAGCTCATTTACATCACCCTAGCAGACAAAGAAAAGAGAGAACGTGCATTATGTCCAAACCAAACTAATCGCAGGCACAGAGCCTTCATCTAGGCAGAAGCATATGCCCAGGCATCCCTTCTATTGGAAGGCAGACGTTACATCTGCAAGGCCACCCACTCATATATTGCTAAACCTGTGTGGTTTCTTCTTATTACATTTAACACATTGTTTTCCATGTCTATAATTCCCACTTTGTCTCCCAATTCATAGTTAGTTTCAGTATCATATTTAGATCACATACATTAGCTGTCCCCTCTGATAATTACACAAGCAGCAAGCTTTCCTGACAAGAACTGGGTTTCAACACTCCTGACTCCAAGGCAGTATGAAAAGCTAGTGAAATCCAGGCGTACAAGCAAATGCTTTGGTTCTAAAAGATTCTCTGTTCAGTTTCACCTCTGCTATGATCTTATGTATTCATTCCTGAGCAGGACCTTGAAAGACACTTAGATGTCTAAAGGCACAGACTGGTGCCTAGAGGTATGGAGGTGTGTAATTCTCTCCCATTGCAAAAGAGCATTTTGTCAATAGTTTCTCAGCTCACCATCTGTAAACCATGCAGTGCTGTACAGCCTTGGGCAAAGAGAGCAAATGCACCAAAGACCGATAAAAGTATCTGAGGGAGAATGAAACTAAACAGGAAACAGACCTTTCTGTGTTAAAGACCTTGCCTGAAGACCACTTAAGGGGAAATACTTCAATGGATATAAATGACATTTGGCTCAGATGCCACCAACAAAACATTTATAGCTCACTTCAGTGCTAAAGAGTGTAGTAATATGTGGATATGGCACATATCCAGAGCCAAACTGGCTGGCACAGTGAGCTACATTCACAGTGTATTACTGTACTAAAGAGCATAGTAATACGTGGATATGGAGGATGTGGCAACATGCACATAGTAATGTGCTTCAGTGCACAATGATGAGCATAACATGAATAATAATAATATGAATTATGAATATGAATAATAATGATAAACATGTATGAATGGCTAATGTACTGCATAGCCAGTCGACAAACTATCCAGGCCACACTGAAAGTTCTTCAATCCAAAGCCTTTACTCTGTTGTTGGTTTCTTTTTGTGTCTTGGCAAAAAGAAAAAAAAATAAAAACACTGAAAAACAAAAAGAAACAAACAAAAACAAAAACAAAAAACAGCGTTAAACACAAGCTTGTACATACACAGCTCCATGAAACAGAACTGCCTATGCAATTAGGAGCATTCATCAGCTGCCACAAAACCTGCCTTTCCACTGGCATATCTCTCTGCAAGGTGTTCTTGGCAAGTATTTCTGCCATGTCTGTGTGAGAAAAACTCCACAGAAAGGGGTGTGGCTTTGTGTGCAATGGGAGGTGCTTATTTGGCCACCATAACTGAGCACCAGGGACAGGTGGAATGAGAAGAAATTTTGGGCCTATGCTATATAGATAAGTATGCATTTAAATCCATTCCTAAAATAATGCTGACATAACAGGTACGGTTTCGTCAGCTACCAGATGGAGATGCACTTAACAAAAACAAAAAGAACTTTTTCTGGAAGTCCCATTCTGCACAGAATACTGTTCTTCTGGCGTTCAGACAATTATTCTGACATAATTCTTTAAACCTTACATTTTTTCCTTTACTTTTTCACCCTGTAGCTATTTCAAAATGTTTCCCATCACATCACCCACAGGCCTCATTTCACCAGACATGCTTCTCCTTTATACATTAGTCACTTCCACTCCTCACTCAAGGGTTCATGTTCTGTACCAGATCTTGTTAGTCATATGACTTCAGTATATATATATATTCATGGACTTATTTGTACTTTAGCTATTATTTCACATCTCAAAGAAACAAATTGCCACTCACTGAAGTTGATTCTACTACCCACTTTAAAGGGAATCCAAATATTCTTCACTAAGAGCAAAAGATTCGGAAATGTTTGAGTTGCATTGGAGTTCCAGACAGTTCAGCAAATTTCTTCAGTTATGTAAGTCATTTTTTCTGCCTCTCACTTACAAATGAGTTTTGCCTGTGACTACTCATAAGGATTGCATTTGTCCCATTTCCTCCCCACATTCACCACCCACCCCTGTGTGACAGGTATGTTGGCATGTCTTCTTGATAACCACAACAGGCCACTGAAAAGCACCCTACAAGCATGTGACATAGGCTCCTGCAAAGTGTACCAGCCATGGGCACAGCATGATCTGTGATGATACAAAACACTGTATGGGTCAAGAGAAGAGTAAGAGCAATGACAGTAATACCTCATATCCTGTGATTGCTATCTGGTGCATGGAGTCATTTGCGGATTTGATGATATCAAGCACTGTGGCCAAGGCCTCTTCCAGTTCAGCAGTACCCTCTGAATTCTTGCTACATTTCAGCATTTCCTGATTAAACAATGATGAGAAAACTAGTTGAAAATTTCTTATATTAAAAGCCACCGTAACACAGTCCTCTCTGAGATTTGTGCTGCAAATGAAGTGGCAGAAATATAGGATAAAATAAAAACAGGACATACACCAGGGCTGTCACTGAGGATGAACACTTTGAACTTCTTCACACTTTCAAGTTTTAAGGGTTTATTTAGGAAGAGATAGAACCATTTTTACACATTTACGATAATCTTTCATATATCACAAACTACTTCTTTTTTTTTTTTTACTCCATACCTGCTAGAAAAGAAACTCAATCTTAGTATAATTATTTCTGGTGTTACAGAATTCACCATTTGCCTGGGAAATGTGTTTCAATTTGTATCTCCACTACTGAAAATATCAATTAGTTTATAGTCTGAACCTGTAAGGCTTGAGGTTCCAGTCAAGAGGTCTTAGTAAGCTCTTACTTGATGGATAAAGAAATTCTGCATGGAAGAAAGTCAGTTCATAGTTTAGACCATGATCAGATCATCTCACAAATCTTTCTTTTCTGCAATAAATGAAGCTTTTTTGACCTATAAAACAGTTTTTTCATATGTTATTTTTTTGGGAGGAAGTAAGACAAATTACTACAAATCCTGCCCATCTCTTATTCTCTACTTCTCCACTATACATTACAGATCTGCATTTGCAAATGTGAAAACCTTTTTTAAGGGACAGCTATTTTGAAGAACAATGATGGTACCTAGCAAAAAAATCATTAAACATTAAATTCTGTTTGAAATAAGGGAAGTCATTCCATCTTCCCACCTCTGCATTAAAAGCAAGACAGAATTCTTGACAAGAATAGAAGCATGTCCCCAGAGCAAAGAAACTAGCAAATCAAACCTTTTAAGGGATCAATTTCTGTGATTACTTCACACAGAGATCCTATTTAGAGCCCCAGATATTTAAGGTCAACAACTTTCTTAGCCCAGTAGACCTCCTTACAAGGTTGTCTTTTCTTATTTCTCTATATGTTTTTTGCTTGAAAAGTTCTAGTCATAGCTCAGGACCTAATTATTTTCCTGGAAGCAACAGTTACAGCCTATGCAAATTATGAAAGATATAAAAATCTTCTGTTTTTAAATGATATAAGCTGCCTTGCCTCTTGCACTTCTGCATACACAGGAACCTTGAATCTGTCAGATGCAAAGATATATGCGGTTGTGGATTTTGTTAGTTTTTGTTGTTTTGTTTTTGTTTTTTACTTTATTTTGTAGAATGCATTTATTGCTAATAAGTATCCACCTGAGATCAGAATCAGACTCTATCCTTGCTAAAAGCATCTAGGGGAAAAATGTTTAATGGATACAAATCTGCATATGGTTCATGAGTAGACGTGAATCTCTAAGCAGCTGGAAGATCCCAAATGGCAGGATTCTGTCCTCAAATACTGGGGTAACCAGGACTTAGAGGCTAAAAACATGATGCATTCTGATGTTACATGCTGCACAGTTTCTAGGACCAGTATGGATCCTTGTTCTCTGTATAGCGGGACTAGTACATTTTAATATTAGCTGTATTGGTTTGCAGCCCTCTGTTTTCATAACTGTGACCCAGAATTTAAAACTAGTCTGATCATTGAGCATCAAGGCACACTGCTATGGCACTTCCTTGTGACCAATTTTTCAGATTCCTATTCTCCTATACCCGTAAAGGCTCCTGCTAGCAGAGATTTAGTGCACCATCTTCACAGATCTCATAATCCCTGACAAAATAAATGTCCTTGCCAATGTGTTGCTAAGTACAAAACTGGTCTGACCAGCCTCAACGCCAATGGCTGTAACCTGTTTTGCCTGAGAATTTTGCTCCTTGATCTTGTTATATTTGCAGATATTTTTCAAATTAAAAATATATTCTGTTTGTTTTTTTATTTCTTGCTCTTCTGAACACTTGACATTTTCTTCTTTCTCTCAGAATAGTTTAAAGAAATTGAACCAAATTTATTTCTGGATTAAGTTGATACAATTGTACTGGATTCAGTGAAGCTGTACCCTTTTTAACAACCTCCTCCAATTTTTGGATTCTATAGTTATCTTGTAAGAGGTCACAAAAGTACTACAGAAGCCAATGACCAGCCACATAGCTTAGAGTGGCCTAATTTGACCAGTGCCATGATAGCCATTAGCTAATAAGATTGGAGACTAAAATCTTCATTGCAAGTTTCATACTATATTTCATAGCAGTACAGAACACTGCTTTAAATCTGGATGCCTCAGAACAGCATGTATTCATTCATCTTTACTACCTTCTTGTAAGGCAAATCAGTAAATACTGATTATGTGTCAGAAATGGAGGAGATCAGATGGAAACTTAAGCCGCTGTCCTCAAAAAGTTTCACTGGTTTGAGAGTATCTTTTTTTCTGTTGCTCAGTTCTCACCAGAATTTCAAGCACAGACCACTCATAGTTCCAACCAAATCAAAAGGGAAGCTCTTCTACTCATGCTGTGGAAAAATTACAGACAATTTATTCTTAATTGAGGCTTTAAATGTAGGAGTGGCTCTTTCTGAAAGGTTTGAGTCACAACTATGATAAGTAGCAGGTTCAGAGAGCTGAAAGTGTTCAGTTAAATGAGGACGGACATCAGAGACATCAATTCCTGTTTTTAAACTGTAAAGCCACACTGAGCAAATAAAACCAATTTCAGTTTCTGTTTAAAGATATATAAAACAATAAAACATTTGCTACGTAAGATATTCTATTTTGTTTTCCCCCACCAGTCCTTATAGAAGACCTTTTTTTGACTCCGTTACCATTTCACAACCTAGCATTACAAAGTACTTGTAAAGGAAGTGAGAGATGATTTCCAGTCAGTCCTCCAGAACATAGTACTGATAAGCAATTCTGTAAGTAAAACAAGCTATGCATTGGAATCCTTTGTATCATGGAAGAATTACCTTTAATAGCAGCTGGTACTTGGTGATTCTCTGGACTGGCTTTAGAAGATACGCATCTAGCGAGAGCTTATGATCCAATTTACGCTGACACTCCTGCAAGAGACAACAAAGAGGAAAAATACTGTTTCTTGAAACACAGGCAAGACACCAAGATCATTATTATTTAGAAATCTGAAGGTGGTATGTCTGTGAATTGTGAGAGAAATTTGCTCTACCTGCATAGGATTTTCCAGGTTACTTATGCCGCAATGAAAACATATCAAAATGGGGCTGATCAAAGGTTCAACTTAGTGCTGAAATCTGGCATGCTCTGCTCAGGAGAATGTAATCATCTGGAAGCCAGAAATCGTTTGTCTTGGTTGTAGCCTGAAGAACTAGGTTCCTATCCAGGAACTACTCTATCTAATCTCCCATCGAGAGTACACTGACACATACTGAGCACCTGCCATCAATATAAGAAGCATTTTTCTGTAGATTTTCTAAAGTGAAAGAAGAAGGAAAGCAAGTTTTGATGGTTTCCCACTGCTTGCAATGTAATTCCACCTGAAAAAAGATGCTGTCTCCGCACTGTCTCCAGAGAGCTTCAGACCTTGGTTTGTTCTGACAGTATTTTTCATATATCTGGAGGTCCTCTTTCTGCAAGAAAAGGAGAGCTTAAGGTAATAAATAATCCACAGAGCATCTGCCAGACTTTCTTACCTTCCATCCTAACACAGAAGTAATTAATTTATGGTCATAAGTCCGTATGTAAAAATATACTGAAGTTACCTAACCTGCACATTAATGTTGTAAAGTTACATAAACTAGAAAATGACATTTTCTCCTTTTTTACACAAATCAAGAAGACTCTAGATTGAAGTACTTAAACTCTGTCCTATCCAGATTAGAAGCAGTGGATTCGCTTGACCTGCTCCCATGCTCCCACTTAAGTCCATAACAAAATCTCATTGACTTCAGTGAAAACAAAGGCAACCTCAGTGAAAATTCAGAGAGATTTCAAGGTCTCTAGGCTATATGGGTGGACACAGGCAGACAGATGTTCCTCTGCCAGTTTCTGGGCTCTGGGCTAACCACAATCCCAGTTCCTCAGAAGCCCTACAGCCGTGCCACCATGGAGCACTACCATACAGATTCCTGAGCAAGACTGCCTGAGCTTGGAGCCTTTCTTTCTGCACCTGCCCAGGTAGACAAGACTTTGGTGATTCAAAGACAGTGCCAAAAACAAAACATGGGAATTTCTGGTTCTCCCCTCTGTGCTTTCGGCACTGAACAGTGCCTACCTACTCATGGTACACAGAAAACATTTTCTATTGGATAGAGCTACTAGAAGAAACTAGTATTGTTGCTGTCTTCTATAGTCTCATGTTGGCGTCACCTTGATGAATCAGACATGAAAGCAGAGCTGTGCAACACCTCACTGTGTCAAGAATTATGCAATAAAAAAAGCTCCAGTGCTCTCTGTAGAACGCTAATGGTGCTGTTTTGAAAGAAGAGTAGAGTTTTATTCACCTAAACAGGATTGTTTGTACCTGTTGCCTTGGAGAGAAGTTAGCAATAAGGAATAGAATATTCCTGATAACATTATTAGGTTCAGACTTTAGAATTGCATGACACAATTAATTCTCTAATTATTCAGATCTCAGTCTTAAACATTTAACACATTCAAGTTTCAATATTCATAGCTTATGATTTCCTGTTGCTACTTTCACACCATGGTCATCTTTTCTGTTATGACTTTCCTTCCCACAGTGATTTGCATGCTGAGATCTTTATAGGCGTTCACTCACAGTCTGCACCTGTGGCAATAATGCACAGTTTCAATTATCTTTTTTGGCTGCTGGCTTTATATTTTCCTTGAGATCAGAATATAGCTCTGCCAATCCAATGCCAAGATTTCTGGTCAGCTGCCTAAATGACCAAATGTTAGTTTCTGTCAAATTAGTTTGTTTTTCTAATATTTCACAAACTGGTAATGCACAGCAAGTCACTCCTGCCAGGCACCTCACTTGGCATTTGTTTTATAAGCAGTGTGTCTGATGCATCTTTTGTTTCTTCTTGAGCATTCTTGCTTTGGTTTGGTAAGCCTTCCATCTTCCCAGTCCCTTGGGGCTGGGATGATCAGCCTAAAGTGTTCCTCTTGTTGCTAATATGGTGCTAGAAGATATAGCACTATACCAGCTTGTATAGGCATTTCTGCACACATCCAATCTTTCAGCATCTGCTGCATCCTTGCCACAAAGAGCTTTAAGCAAGGTCAAGTGACTGAAGGTGCATGGTGAAGCCACCATGGAGGCAAAGTTGATCTAGTTTACTTGCAGTTGGATTCACCTGATGACCATATCCTAACAAGAACATGCAAAGTGGAAGCGGGGATAAGGGTGTAGTTTCCCCTGTGCCACAGCAAACACAGTCATAACTCACAGGGCAATCCAGCAGCCTCTGCTCAGCGGGAAGATGCAAAGAGCTGCCAAACCATGGGGAACGCAAACACACAACTGGATTTTTGTTTGTGCCTCCTGAGGCAGTCCAACAGAAACAACAACTTTCTGGAGTTTATGTGGTTTTGTGTAAAAACAGAGCATGAGGGAAAGTCCTTGAATCAAAGGTGTTACTGTGTGAGCAGAGACATTTCAAGAGAGAGGTTTTTGCTTTCTTAGCGCAAAATTTGAATTAGTGAAAAAGCTAAGACATGGTTTAACAAATACATGTTTTAATTTCTTATTAGATACATTTAGTGTTGCTTGACTAGTCCATGGAAGCTGATAAGCAAAGGTGGCAAAGGGACTGATTTTCTTTCATTTGACACACAAGCCAAAGCTTTATTGAAGAGTATGAAACAGAGGGAACTGGCTCAGCAGCTATTCTGACAGAGAGAGACATAAGCTGCAAAATTTGAACATGGAATTTGATTTTTCAGCAGAACAATAGGATCAGTTTTGTATTATGAATTTCTACCCTCATGGTGCAGGGATATTTACAACATATAGATGGTTCAGTGCTTCCTGGATTTCAATGGCCTGCATTCTTCAATGACCGTTTATCCTATTTTGCATAATGATTTCACCACAACATTTTCCTGCTCAGCATCTGAATCTTAGGTTAACAACCTAAGTAATGCCATTTACTCAAGCTCTAAATACTGGCAGCTAAACAGAGAAGAGTCCAGCTGACTATAATCACGAATACACTGGTTTGATGCATTTCAGCATGACTTGTTTGAAAACCAGGAGCCTGTTCTTTGGAGAATATCACATTTCTCATGCTACTTTAAATAAACATTTAACCCCCACCACTTCATCCAAGTTGGGGGAATCTCACTTGGTTGTTAAATAATGTGAACAAGTAAAAGAATCCACCTTGGAGTTAAGGAGCTGGTAGAGTTTCACCACACCAGGAAGGTGGTTGACTCTACTGGATCAGTTCCAGGGGAGTAAGTCTCCTGAATGGTGCGAAGAAAAGAGACAGAAGACAGAGACAGGACATGCTATCTGCACTCAGAGCAATATGCTGTTACACCATTTCCTGCTTATTTACAGCTGGGTGGTGCAAGGTGTACATTAGATCGAGGGCATCATATATCTATCTGATATGAAACTTGATATTTGGATCTTGACTTTTTTCATCAGAGCTTAAAATACATGTGTAAAACACTGCTAACTCATCTTGTCCTGCCAGTAAACCAGATAAAGGCTCAGATTTCAGAATACATACAGGAAAATCCTTCTTATATGAATTTCCTTAATTCACACAAGCAATCAGAGTGAAAGGATAGGTGTTAATCTGTAAATATTGTAGGATAAGGCCATGGATATTCACACAAACTCAGAAAAGGATTTGCTTACCCTTTTCAAAAAGCATCGGGCAAGAAGCTCAGGATTTTCAATGCAGTTTTCTAACTCTTTAAGGAAAATCCTGTGAAAAAAGAAAGGAAAGCAAACAATAATGAAATATTCTGTTCACACTGCATGCTAGCTTCCAGGTAAATCCAGATTGAAGTGTATGTTTCTGCAGCAAAGAGATTTAATGTGGAACATAAAAATTCTGACACACAAAGAAAGATGTTATATATTGTAGAAAACTGGAATGTAGTTCACAGCTGATTGCCTGAAACACCACTATTATCATGTTTTCATCTGCTCACAAGCATCTGATACATCTGGTTCTTTCTGGCTGCTGAGATTTATTTCCAGTATGTGGCCCAAACAGCCGCTTCCCATTTGGTTATGAGCATATTTCAGAACAGCTAGAAAAGACAGAAAAGCTCTGTCAAATGCAGTTGTTTAATCAGCAAGCAGTGAAAATACGGGCTGTATTCCAAAGATTTCTGCAGTCACTGTAAGTCAGTGCACTAAGCTTTTAGGAAAAGAAAGACAAGGTTTGCAAAGGGAGGGGAATGACACAGTCGAAACAAAATGATATGTAAATCGGAAAAGAATTTTTCTACTATGTATAAGTTACTCTGGGATAATTAAACTTGCAAAAGGCTTAACTGTTTTTTTCATCTTACAAGCAATTATTATTCAAAAGAATTCTTAAATTTTCACTTTGTCTACAGACAATTTTACTAAGTCAAGGCTAAGAAAAACAGGAAATTAACAGGAGAGACCCTAAGTTTTGTGTTTTGAAAGGGGATCAAAAAGAGCCCAATCTTGTCCATAATCAGTATTCTGTAGTAATGGGTATTAGATCAAGTGTACAGTTTGTTGATGCACATCCACAGAGTGGAAAAGGCTTCTGGAAAGATTTATGATCATGTGAATTGTCAAATTCCTTAAGAAAAGTGCTATCAAATGTATCATGTCTTCTGTTGATGTGATAATAGAAATATAGGACAAATACAGCTAAGAACAATTCCTCGCACAAAGTTTTTCCAGAGAAAGAACATCAGGATTTAGTCCTGTGACATTTACCCATCTACTCAGGAAGGTAAAAAAATATTTACCACTAGAGACATTCGAAATTAATAATACAAAGGGTATAATCTTTCACAAATAGATGAAATTGATGATCTCGAGGGTATTCTCTGCACATGGATTTTATAGGACACATACAGAGGCAAAGTGAGGATGACTTTTCCTGCCTGCACACTTCTAAGTGTAAGAAAGCACCCTGTAAAAAGGCAGGAGAAGCATCAGCAGCACCAAGGGCTCAGGACAACCACCAATTCACACATACCTGTTGTGGAATTCATAGATTTCTGGGAGGTTCCCAAATAGAATTTCCTTTTTGTTCTGGAGCATTGATGGAATCAGATGTAGTAAACTGGGATTGTCCATTTCTGAAGCATACCCCTGGAGAGGAGAGTGAAAAATAAAAACAGGTTATTTTTACCACAGAAAAAATATTGTATCTGAATCACTAAAAAGCCCCCAAGTGTGTGTGCTTTTTGTTCTCAGCAGAGCATACAAAGGCTTCTCCCTGTGCCAGTTTCTCTGTTGCTTGATGACTTTCTGATGCTTTTAATTTTCTCCAGAACTTCTATGTCTGATAGCTGTGCAAACACATCCTTAACCAAATATGGACAGATTATGGGATCAAAAAACAGGATTAAATCATGTTCCTACTAGTCAAAAGCGATGGAAACTGCTAAGTTTGATAGACATTTGTCTCTCTGCTACACTGTTTCATTGTAAAAATTTTGGTTTGGATTTATTTGTTGGACTGTGGTATTTTACATGATGATTTCGATGTTTCTTGTAGAAGCTCAATTGTATTTCTCAAATACACATTTTTGAGAGAAGAACATTCTGAGTGTAGATATTAAAGTCAGAGTAATACATCAATTACTAGAGCTGTCAGCTCCCACAGATCAAATTGGAGGAAGAAGCAATAACAATTGCAAAAAGATGCTAGCCAGTGAATCAAATCCCACACAAATACACACAAGATTGAGCCAGTGTTGGGACACTACATGGCCTGCCTTTATCTCAATCGTATTCCAAACTTACCTTCAGAGAAACTTAGTTTCTGACCTCATGGAAAACAAGGGTGCTGTTTCTGAAGCTTACTGATGACAGTGTGGAAAGGCCCATTACTATTTCTCTGACCACAGCTTTGAAAGCAATGCAACTTTTGTCATTCTGTGGGCTGGAGTAAGAGAAAGTGCTTCTGACCCTGAGGTAAGATGTTCAAAACATCCCTTTATTTTCCACCTCCAAGGCTGAGCTATCTTGTTGACAGAGAATCTGTGTTCTCTGAACATGGAGTGGGAGGTGAGAGTGCTCAGCCCATGATGTGCAACACCACTGATGACTTGGAGGTTAAGCACCGGAAGAATTTACAGATTTTCTTACCTCTATTATGCTTTGAAGTTCTTCTACATAAACGCGTTCAGTCTCTATCAGCTCATTGATTATGTGGCTAGAAGAGAAGAAATACTGAGAGCTGTAATATTGTATCTTGTTGACAAGCTTAAACAACCTAAATATCTTCTGGTCTATTACTTTTTCAGTTCATTTTAAACTTTACTTTGGTTGTTAAAGCCATTTTTATACCTATACATCTGAATTAAGAATAAAAAGATTAAAAACACCCCACAGAGCAAACAAGAAGGGTTTCTTCTCCCAACAATCAATAATAAGAGCCAATAAAATAGGATTATGTTTCCCAAGACTATGTTACATTTCCAAAGGCCACTTTTCATGTATGTTTTCCTTTCTTTTATAAAATGAAATTGCAGATTGACTTCCTTTCTACATTACATTGCAAAAGCAGGTGACTGGTGTCAGAAATCTGATACACTACAGTCAGTTAGGGTAAAAATGTTACTGTAATCAGGATTTCATAGCTATCTTGCCATAATGCTTTAAGTTAAGACAAAACTGCAGAGTTCCCAGCAGAGGGTAGAGAAGTGGGTCAGAGCTGTACCCTGCTCACACTGAAGCATTAGCTTTCATTTATTTAACCTCTACATTGATCTTAAATGAAGATGTTTTTGAACAGTAAAGTCATGTCTGGCAATAGAGGTAAAAAGATATCACTTTTTGACTACATAATATTACTGTACTTTGCGACACCAGTGCAAAGGGATTCTGTTGGTCCCTAACTCATGTAACAACTGTTGGTATTTCCCTGAATTTGCATATGCTTTGGGTCTTTAAAATGTGTTTGAGGTATGCTCGAAGTGCCACATTACTCTTCATGAGATAGACACGTTTGCACTCAAATACATCTTTTTGAGAAGTGCGTAGTTAATTGCCTAAGGGCCATTTGCTCATAAAATGATTTTACAAACATTATCACTCACATTTATAACTGACTGAAACAAATAAAACTGTTGTGGTTCAATGTGCTTTCCTTTTAACAGCTATCACAGTTAACTGCACAGTCCAAATGCAAAGGGGACAAGCAGGTAGCTGCTGTTCCAGCGTTACTGAAACTTTCAGGGCTGAAAAGAAATCCTACAGGCAATCCACAACATTTCTGGAGCCAACCACTTTCATTTCACAGAATGAAAGGCCGGCTGTCCAACAGAACCTACATGGGGCTTCTTTAGCACTCCAAACGCGTTTCCAAAGAGCTACTGCTTTGTCTTTCTTTTTAAGTAACAGAGCAGGTGTAACAATCATCAGAGAAACTTTGTGTTTCTGAGCTTTACACTAATCTTCAAGTTACTCTTACTGTGGAAAGATGCATATTTACCTGCAAAGCAAAGCAGATTTCTGAATGTTGTTTATTCTGTTACCAAACAGATTGCACAAGGACTGACTCTGAACCCAACCCAACACTTACCTGACAATTATACCTAAAAAATAAATTACTGGCCCATAGGTTTCCTAGTAACTGTCATGAACAATCACACGCTTCCCGTCAGCAGTACAACTCAACCCAGTAAACAAAATGAAGGCCTTCATGCTCTTTTATTACCCATCTTCCTATTAATCTTCTCTGATTCCTATTCTAACACAGAGTACCATCTTTTCAATTCCAAGTATTAGAAATCTGTAATTTCTTAATTATTTTTTTTACTAATCCTAGTAGTTTGGGAGAAAGAAATGTCCACTCAGGACATCAAAAAAGCTTACATCTTAAGAATGTTTTATCAGAGGTAGTTTTGTGGGATTTCTACAATATCACCATTGTAGTTACAGGGTTCTCATAAAAGTTAGCATAACTTTTTATTATTTGATTTTATTAACTTCATTCTACATGTAGATCTACACTAAGTGAATGCTTTATCTTTTTAAGTGTTATAAAACCACTTAACTTATCCTTTCACTCCTTGAGGTGTTGTCAGTCATTTTATATCCCAGTTTCAGTGACACTGAGGCAAAAAAAAGCATCGTGGTATTCTTCAGCAGCTCCTGCTTGGAGTCCAAGAGCTCTGTTGTAATGCCCATATCTCTAAATTACAAGTGTTCTGTGCATAAAAGGTAATAATTTTTTCAATACTTCCCAGCCAGATGGCTGGATGTGCTGCCACAGTGGCTCTCATTGCTCTGTTTTATTTCTACTCCCTCTACAACTGTACTTTTACCCAACCACAGACTGTATTCATATTAAAAAAGAGGAAACAGACTGTTGTTCCAGAAGTTCCAAGCATCCATAACATGTTATCCTACACTATTATTCTGAATGCATCAGTCTGTATTTTTCCAGCAGCACTGTCACCACTCAAACAAGCAATGGCAAACTCAGTTTGTGTACCATAGAGGACTGGACCCAGGAACTGGTCCCAGTGCAATGACTGGCAATGGGAGAAGCTAAAAGTGGAAGCTAATGTGAGAAGCTAAAATCCTGGGGAGGAAGGGTGTTGCAGAGTGGTACAGGGACAGGGTTGGTGCAACAGCAGCCATCAGGAGCCCTCAGCATCCATCTGAAAACAGCCTTGTGTAGCTCACAGCCAAATAATACCCACAGCAACACAATCTCAAACATTAAAGGTTGTTGCACTTAGCAACAGGAATTGCTCTATCACCAAACTGTTATCAGTGTAAATCTGGGCACTGAGGCAAGAGGCTTCCACAGACCTTAGAACTGCCCAAACAAAGATGCAATTTAAGAACAGGAAATTAAAGAGAGACATAAGTAAGCTTTGCTGCTGTGGGAGACAGCACTCATGGGCTACAGATGTAATACTTTGGCCTGTGTGAGTGTGCTGGATTGCTAAATGATGAAGTAGAGCATCTGCATTGTGGCACAAGGGGTTTAACGGTGCTTGATATGGTCTAACCGCCTAGAAAACTGATAGTGATGTCTCCTGGCCTGCATCAAGCCACAAGGGGTGACGTGTGAAATGTTCACCATCTCTTCCAGGCCGTCATGGGACAGCAAGGGTAACCCAGCAAGCACCTGCTGAAAGGGTATCAAATGATGCAGAAGCTGACAGAACTATTGTCACAGGTAGTTCCTTCAACTCTTTTTTCATTGCATGGTCTCAACAAACAAGATCAAGTTAGAATTAATTTCTAACCAGCTGCATCGTAAATCCTCTATTACATCGTTCAATATTTGCACAAAGCAAATGTAAATACACACTGTTTCTAGACATACAGGAACAGGTTGCCTGGAGAGGTTGTGGAGTCTCCTTCCATGGAGATACTCAAGACTCAACTAGATAACAACCTGTGTGACCTATTGCAGGGTACCAGCTTTAGCAGGGAGGTTGGACTCGATGATCTCTTCAAGTCCCTTCCAACACCTGCAATTGTGTGATTCTGTAATACAGGACACTGAACTGCTGATAAAAAAAATTAAAGACAAATGCAGCTATTCTATTGTTTTTCTCGCTGATAAGAAAGTGCAGGCACAAGGGTTTACCTTGGTCATTCTATCAATAATCAGGAATTAAACAAAAGTGAACTGCTGGAGGAATGAGAAAGGGTAACAAAAAAATGAAGAAACATAAGCTAATCAATGGCAGATCAGAGATACAGGCTCATACTTTTAATTATAGCTCTTTCCAAAATCAATGTAAATCAAAATGTTTCCCAAAACTACAGTTAATTCAGCCTCCTTTTTTTTTTTTTTTCCCTGCATTTCAATACAAATTACATAGTAAAGTTTCATGCAGACTTCTTCCAGCTTCCAAGTGCTTTTCTCCAACCTGCAGTGCTGCCACACACACAGTTCACATGCCTCAGACAGCAGTGGACCCATGGAGGTAGCAGCAGATGCAGCATGATATATCCCATCTACTTTTGCATTTGCCTTCACCATCAGAGAGAAACAGAAAAATAGGAGATGGAGCCAGAAGGGACCACTTGAAATCACTTTCTTTGTGCTAAGGGACTCTTTACAGTGTGGCCAGTCAGTACAAAAACTTGCAAAACCCAACAAAACTCTGAGCTGGTCAAAGCTTCTGGGCAGCTCTCAGAAGAGTAGTTCCTCACCAGAATGCTTTTCAAGTGAACAAGTCGTTTGAGCATGGATGGTGAAGGCATTTAGCCTGGAGGTCTGAGGTCTCAATTGATTTTAGCCAAGGTCATAAACAAACCCTTGAAACTGAGGTAAATGCTGGTATTAATTAACACACTTCATTTCCAGAGGGACATTTCTGTATCTGTCTCTGTCTGTGCTGACATTTAGACCAAATGCAGCTATTTATACTGCTCTGACCTGTGCAAATAGCAACTAGCAATGTTGCTAACCAAGTATAAACTAATCCTAACAGGCTTCTCTTGCACTGTGCTGCCTTGTTGGAATAGAACTGTGGCAATTGGTGTTGAGCTCCCTTCTAGAAACTAAGAGCATATTACTAAGAAGGTCTTTATCACACAGAAGACACATCAGCCTATCAAATATTTGCAACTCCTTTCATTCTTCATTAACAAGAAAAGCAAAAGGGAAAGTAATTGGCCAGCTTGTCAGGCTCCCCGGGTCTGTCAGGTCATTGGGCAGCTCTGTCTCACAGTCATTCTGGTAGGAGCAGTGTCAGGTGGTGGCACTGCTATGTGCTGCATTAAAAAAGAAAAAAAACCAACACTCGAATACGATGAAGCCCTAAGCAGAAATAGCATCTGGAGTCTACCACAATCTATTAATATCTGCTCTGGTTAAACCTCAATGACTTTTGCGCATACAGTTACTATTTGTGCATCCTGCTCAGATGGCAGAACAAAACTGACCCAGGATTTCTGTTTCCATAACTGTGTTTCTTTTCTAACAAAATCAATGGCTCACTTTCATTCATAAAATTTATTTCCTTGTGAGGATTTGCTATCACAGGTGGTTGTTCCCAAAAGGAGTCTTTTCCCAGAGCTGGAATTGGAACCATCAAACCAAATTAAGGTAGTGAGTTTGTCAGTGGAAAAAAAAATACAAATCCTCAGTGTCTCTCCACAATTATTGGAGATGTAGAGCCAACAGAAGAGGCACTTGTGCACAGGTGTTCCATATCTGTCTTGCAAAAATGCATGGTGCCCAGAAGATGAAAAGCTAATACATGTCTGAGTTAGACACCAGCAGCTCACAGTATTGTATATTTTCTACAGCTGAAACAGCAGAATACCAGAATCTGTGTATGCAAGAGCAAAATGACCAGTAATGTCTATCAAATTAATGAAAATAAAATAAACATATTATAAATCTGTATGGTTTAGACAGAGATTTACTACTTAAATTGAAAGTACTAGGTTTCAAAATATCTGGGGGCTCAAAAGCATAAGAAAGGACTGAATGGAAATGCATGCAGTGCCATGGATACATACTCTACGACCAAACATCAGTATAGGATAGAGCTAAACAGAAGAGAAATGAGAGCAAGAAATGTCCTGGCATGCAAAGTGGTATGGAACTTATAGGCCCAGTATCCTGGCCAGTCTTAATTGTTGTCAGGTTTCTGTATTTGAATTTGAATGAAATAAAATCATAATTTTTGCAAATGTATCTGTTTGTTTTTACCCTGTGGCAAAGATGTCACTGTCAGAGTGGAATCAGCAACTAGCACAGTTAGTTTTCAACTAGAAATTGCTACTAGAAATTCTGACTGATCTAATGTGAAAATATCAAAATGATGTCTGTGCAATGGAACCAAAAGAAATGATAGCATGTAAAGTGATCCATAGAGGAAATTTCCAGTCCACTTACATAACTGCTTTCAAGAAGATTTTTTTTTTTTTTGCATTTCTCACAGTGTTAAATGTACCTTTTTCAGTTGAAAAGTATTTTCAGATGAAATTGTGCAATAGTTCAAGAGAAACTTGAGTATTGGTTACTTGCAGCACTTTACTCCCTGAAGTGAAGCAAAAGATTGTCATGGACGTAAGAACATTTGTTTGAATTGAACCTTGTATTTGTTCTTTGATATAGAAACCCTTTCTGATTTCTTTGACACATACACTCTCATCTGAAAATTAGTGACCTTTAGTGAAGATATTGTATTTGCCTGCATAGGTGATTCTATTTCACTGCAACATGAAGTCAAATGCTTAAGGTGTTAAGGAAGTTGCTCTGAGTAGGAGGACTGTATTTTTGCTAGAAATATATTTTACCTCTGAGGTCATTATTTATAACACTTTGTTTCTTTTGAAATGCTCTGATCTCTTTGCGTATGAGAAAGTGTCCCACATTCGTTGTTCCCAAAACAAATGACCTTGGGGAAATATCTTTATATATCTTAATTAGTTGACCTACATTGTGGGAATCAGAACATTGTTGTTAACAAAAAGGCAAGTTAATTAAATCACCTACAGAAATGAATAGTATGAACAGAGGACTGAAAGTCAAGCAAGAGCTGTCTTTCATCTCAGCTGTGCATCTACACTGAAATGATGCAGCTCTGCACACAAATCTGAGCTAGCTTTAGGAAACGTGTCTGCTGCAGACTGGTCATTGCTGTGGGCCAAAATAACAACCAGCTAATCAGGACAGACACAAACAGTCACAGATAGTATTTAAAAGAGAAGACTTCTAAAATACAGCACTTTAGATCTGGTGAGCCCTTCTGCTGTGGGAGTCCCACTTCTTGGAACCCACTTCTTTCATGTTTGCTTTTTCTTAGAAGTTTGAAATAGAGCAGGCAAGAGAGAGCTAGAAATTGAATGGCTTCTGACTTCTGCAAAAACTATTTAACAGGCTTTTTTTGGAGTCAACCTGATGTCTAAAATGGAAACTGTCTACATGCAGCATACTTTTTCCATTCCTTTGTAGACGAGATATAGCGATATCCAAATACCGATCGACCTCTTTAAGTGAGAAATCTGATAAATCTGACAGTGGTGTGAACTTTCCCTCACAGAGAGGTAAGCTGTGACACTTGGAAAAGGACTGTTTTAACAAAAGCAAAACCTAAGAACCACAAAACTTTCAAACAGATACGGCCAAAAAATAAAATACATTAGTTGGTTTGAGGAACCTTAATGGGAACCGTTTACAGTGAGAATTCATGTTCACCACTGTATCCTGAAGGGCCTGCTG
Source organism: Odontophorus gujanensis (assembly GCA_013399175.1). NCBI lineage: Eukaryota > Metazoa > Chordata > Aves > Galliformes > Odontophoridae > Odontophorus > Odontophorus gujanensis. The sequence continues at coordinate 280,248 of VXAB01010099.1, read as the reverse complement.
CAAGAGGAAACGGAGAGCCTCAGTGGTTCTGATCCTCCAGCAGAACTGCTCAACAGCTTAGTTCTGCAAGACTTTGGAAAGCCATTTAGGTAAAGGAGGAACTAGTATTGTTATTACAAAGAATAGTAGTTGATTTTACAGACAGTCCTGAGTTTATATTGGGAAGAGAAGACCAGAGAAGTGCATGTTGCAGTAATTCTGGCCTGGCAGTAGTAGTGGGAATCAGCACAGACAAACAGAACCTGTGCATTTTAACCAACATGCCAGCAAACAGCCAGCATGTTTGCTGCCATTAAGCTTTAATTTAAGTCAGCTGCCATACAAGAAAGATTGCCCATTTTAGTTTGTCTCATATGTCTATTGGCCAGGGAACAGAATACGAAGACAGGTTTGCAATAACTAGTAATGGCAATAAAGCGTAAGTGCCTTCAAACTAGAGGTGATGGAGAAGGATCAGCAAGAGTCTATTAAATGATGTGGATACGCACAGGAACGCTAGAGAGTTTGCAGAGGATCTGCTTGATAGGCAAGTGATACTATGTAAAACAGAATTCCTGTGTAGGCCCCTGTGAGGAAAGAGGAAGCCTGTTGAATGAAAAATACATGTGAATTTTCAAAAATAAATGTGTCACAAATCTTGGAAACTCAGTTTTTATATTCTCAGTTAATGAGTAGCTTGTTAAGTGCAGGAAGTAAAGTCAGCAGTGAATTATTGAACAGAGCACCCAATAAATCCCTGCTTCATTGCATCACCAGCTAGACAGGACTGAGTGATATCCCATGGTGCTATCTGCTGCTGCTCTGCAAACCAAGCAATTATTTAGATCAGCCCAGTGTGGGTGCAAGTCATCGTCACTGATTAGGCAACATGACATATGCTTTGTGCGTATAAACAACAATGTGAAGTGCTCAGCATGAATGCTTCTTTGTGAGCTTACTGACATGCAGGAGCTGTGTACTGCTAACTTCAGATCAAAAGCAATTTCATTAGAACTGCTGTGGACGTGCAGGGACAGATTGGTGTGCTTTGGCAGATCTGTCTGACAAACAAAAAAAAACAAAACCAACTCTGCCTCCAGGTAATTGTTATTCCCTCAAGAGGTGTCCAGCTGAGTTCAGAAACCTCCTCTTCAAGGGAGAGGGAACCTTGCCACTCTGGAACCTCAAATTAAGTCACTGTAAACTCCAATGAATCATTGTGACAAACTGGCTAATGATTAAGCACTGACAAAATGCTGCTAAGAACCATATAATCTAACACTGTAATTTTTTGTAAAAGTATTAATAAACTCATATTGCTGCTAAAACTAGAGTTGTGTAAAAATCAATCTGTGGCACTTCTTCAGAGTTCTCCTGAAGTTCTGGATAGGCATAGCAAGCAGCCAGCCAACAGAAGATGCAGACTACCCATGACATGAGGCAAGACAGAAGCTACCTGTGATCCCAGTCTCCCCATGTGCCTAAAACGAAGCCAGCATCAGTACGTGCATGTGGCCAGCTGCATTCCAGGAGCCTGCTGGCTGCAGAGCAACTGCACAGAAAACAAGTTGAGGAATTCCTGGAATTTCTGAAGAGTATTAAAATAAGCTTAGTATCCAATCGCAAGCAGGTATGGGAGGTAATAGCAGAAGTGGTTGCTTATCTTTCTTTGGTAATTGTTTAAGTGCAAATTTTGTAAGAAAGCATGTGAATGTTGAGACTGGTTATTTCAGCTTTTCTCTGCCTTCCAGATTCAAGAGCAAGGATGCAAGGACTTCAAAATTCCTCCAGAACATTTAATAAGCCCCTGTATTGTAACAAGAAGATATTTTTTCTTCCTAATAATTTTCCCAGCTCTCAGAAGCATTTGGATCTGTGTTAGGAATGCATCTTCTCTTGCTATTCTACAGACATTTCTATCAGCAGCAAGATCTCCCTACGTGGCAGCACACACTTCACTTCAAAGATCTTCCTAACCCGTTAGGCAGTAATTAGAGTTGTAAGTGTTGGAGCCAATCTGCCTGACAGGAAAACTTCTCTGAAAACAAAGATTCTGTGAAAGTTGAAAGAGATGATGGCAAACAAGCAATGGCTAGAGACTTCCTGAAATTTATTCCGCGGACTGCTCTTTCATTAAGTCTGGTGAAAGAGAACAGTTCTCTGTGCCTAACAAGAAAGTAAAAAACACTGTTTCTCTCTTAAAATTGAAGTTCCTTGTTCCTCCCCTCTACCAGCTGAAAGTTTTCATGAGGCTGGAAAGTTGACTGTGAAGAAATGCTGTTGGGGTTCTACCGTTAACACGTCACAGTCAATTTTCCAAAATCTCCTTATCTTCATTAGAATATGATAATGCGAAATGCATTACATCTTGCACTCAGACACTGTGGGGAAGCCTTTGCAATGAATCTTACTCATTCCATATGAAAGAGGAAACACATTCATCTCTGACTCCTGTAGAGGCTCCACATCGATAAAATCTTGCTTCCTCTTTCCTGTCATATGCAGCTCTAAGAATACAGCAAGCACTTGAACATCAAAGCTTTTAGCAGCACTCCCTGAGCTACTACCATATTTGACATCAGTCCACATTTAAATTTAGCAATTCCCAGACCTAATGGCAATCCAACTTTGCCATTGCTGATTTAGAATAGGACTCTGGCACAGTATTCTCATTCTGAAAATAGCTTCTAATTCTTTACTCAGGGCAGAACCACCGCCTTCTTCTACCATCACAATCCAATGATTCTGTGACACATTTAGTCATTTCCATGTTCAGAGTCACAGACACTGATTAATGAAGCTCTCCGGTCCTTGTTAGATCAATAACACTAGAAGAGTTCATGATACACGAAATTTAAAGAAACCTTAAGTTTAAATGAACTTTAAATCAGCAGTTGTAAACCGTCATTTGAGTACAAACACTTCAAGGCAGAGGCCCACAAGTTGCATACTGCAGGATCTGAGTCTGCAAAGGTGCTTGGACAGCTGACTGCTGGTGTGCTCCACAGATGCACATAGAGCACAATTTCTATGTATGTTCAGAAGATGAACAATGGGTTTGGACTGTATATGCTTGGATACTATTTTCTGTGTATAGAGAGCTGCCACACATACACTTGATGGCTGGAGTTCTTCCAGATTGTTGAAGCTGATTCTTTTTCACTGAAGTCCTATAAATGCTACCTCGAACTGCAAACCCACAGCTGGTCATTCACCAGGTTAATTCTGTCTTAATACCAAAGTCATGCTATTTCATCCTTACAGCCTAACCTCAGAGGCACATGATCATGAAATCTTAGATCCTGACACTGTCCACTGGACTTCAGTAGATAACACAGCAGGCACACAGCTGCACTTCGGACACAGTGATCTATCCCATGGAACAGGTCTACATGACAAAGGTGGCAGCAGCTGGACCTGAAGCATGTATCACAACACAGCACCGAGTGCTGCACACAGCCATTGAGTGACAGCCTCTGATCCCAACCTCCTGGGAAAACTTTTTTAACACCAAGCAGGTTCCCGTTCATTTGTATTTTCTAGACAAGAATGGTTGGAGGGAATTCCTTCCCACCTTCCTCACTCACTAGGAAAAAACTAGAAGTATATTGTTCAGACCAACAGCAGGAAACAGTAACAGCAGAGCAACATAACACAGATCTGCAGAAAGCTCCATACTGCAAACCCATTAACACCTCTGTTCCTTTAAATCTTATCAGCTCAATATATGCTGAAATAGGGGCTGAAGTCTCAACCTGAGCTGATATACATACAAGGAACTGTTCAGTCTAAAATTCTGTTCCTGCAAACCACTAAAGTCCTTTGCACTCTAAATAGTCATAACAACCGGAGCTGGTAGCAGAGCGCAAGTGTGATGAACAAAAAAGGTAGGTACTTTCTGGAGAAAAATATCTGTGAAGTGGTTTTTAAAATGATGTTTGATAGCTCTGTTAGCTACTTTGGCAGTTTAAATACACATCCTGTTATTCACCTCTTTAAGGGATGAGGCCAAAATGAACAAGATATGGTGAGGCTGGGATGGTAACAATTTAATTTGTAATTAAGTAAGGGTGATGCTCTAAAAAATCCTCCCTTAATATTACTGGAGAAAGGGGAGAGGTGAAGCTGCATGTTAATGTGGTAAGGTGACAAAACAGGAAAAAGAACAGAGAGAATGCGAGTAAGCTCATTTTTATTAGTAGTAGTAGAAAATAAAATGTATGAAGTGACTTGCTCTCCCACTGTAATTTCAGGCTGGAAGCAGGCTGAAGTCTGCCCATTTCACTGACAGAAATACCTCTTCTACATTGCAAAAAATTCAGATCAACCAAGATGGGAAATTAGCAGGCACAAAAATAAGGGTGTTAACCTGCTGAGCAGATGTCACTTTTCAAGAGAAAAGTGGACAGAATTTTACAACAAACTCAGTCATGGTAAACAAAGCCCACATATGGTGCTTACTGGAAACATTCTCTTTTATTCTTTAATTTAAATACACCTGACTTTGCTTTCTATGGACTTCATTCTAGCGAGCTTGCTACTATGTCTGAATCTTACTTCCCTATGCACGCAGCGTAAAATGAAAAGTTATATTTCTGCTTTCCCAATTGTGAAAGTGTGATTCCTTGAAGTTGTGTTTTCTGGAAACTGTGTTCCTGAGACGCTGATAATGCAGAAATGTTTGGGCTCTGATTTTTAAATGTCTTTGGAACACTTGAGTTTGGAAAAATCTGAGTTGAGTTTGGCAACCTGATTTCACATGTAACAAAAATATTAAGTTAAAATGAAGTGCTTGAAGCAATATTTGGTTGAAGAACAACTGAGTCATGTTTGGCTTTAATTATTATTATTATTATTAATTGTGGAAAGAAGAATCCAGTTGCTATTTTATTTTTCCCTCTGGTTTACCAAATTCAACCGAAAATGAAAACAGGAAAAACTGGTAACACCAGCCAAGGAAAAGTTAACTTAGAGGTTTTTAAACTTCTCTCATTGAGAATACCTCATTTGGAAAGGGACCATTTCATTGCTGAAAGAATGTGGAATAGGGATGGCATTTAAAAAGAATAATGATGGATAAAGTCATGAAATAACACTTAAGAACTGGAGGAAAATCAGCAGCTATCGTTCTGGTAAGAAAAATGAATGGTCCTTTGTTTTAAAGGCTATTTCCATTGTTATTCAATCACTGTTCAGCACGCCAAATTTACACAACGATCTACAAACCCTTCCGGCTAAAGAGAATCATCCTTTGCAACAAAGTTCATTTTGTCTCAGGGCAGAATCCAACAGAGAAGAGACGCCTGCAAAGGGCGCTACAAAGTGTTGAGTCGCACTGAGATATACCGCAGGAGAAAGGAAAGGTCAAGTGGGAAACTCCTTAGGCCTGAAGCTTCCCCAGACAAAACCTGTGTTACAAAGCAGCACATCCTTCGTGGGACGGGAAAAAAGGGCTCCGTTTTTACCCTCCCCTTGCTTTTGCTGGGTGCCTTGACAACAATATTCCAGTCTCCTATTGTCTGTCCCTTGTGTAAAAAGAAAACAGTTCCTCACCTTGCAAAGATGCTTTCAGATTTCAGGTTGTATGCCAACAAACACATGCTAATAGTCACGATATGCAATAGTTAGATTTCTGGGAACTCACTGATGAGGTCAGGTATTATTTAAATTAGTTGCAGCCTTATCAGAGAATAGAAGATACACAACGAGCTTGTGTGCAATATTTATGCTCGCTGAGGAACCTCAGATTATCTGCTAAAACATACGGAGTAGCTTCTAAATTTACATTGAATAAGCCTTCATCAAAGCTCTTCTCTTTACAAAGGGTTTGCAAAGGACTTTACAGGAGGCATGTTCCTCCTGCCCAGCTTCCTGGGGCAAAGTACTTGCACCTCAGCTATGGACTTCAAGGACTGACTTACCAAAGCACTCAGTGGAAAGGAACTTCATGGCCTCTTAAAATCAGAGAAGAGTTTAGAGCAGGGCATCCTCCATAGGAGGATGCAAATAAATCACCAGCGGTCACGGTAAAGGTTGGGGGGTGCGGAAGCTAAAACCCCTCCTGCTTTTGCAAAAGCAAGAAATAAAGCTTGCTCTGTGACCTACGAAGTAACTAGCCAGCACCGAGGGGTTACGCAGTGACTCGCAGCAGCAGCACACTAAACTTTAAATCGCGACTCCCCACGAAACCCGTAGGATGCAAGAAACTTTTTAGCACTTGGAGTTCCTCTGCCAGACGCCTTTCCCGCATGGCGGGCACACCCCGTCCAGAAAGAAGGAAGGGAAAAAAAAAAAAAAAAGGAAGAGAAACAAAACA
>VXAB01010099.1:156953-272494 GCA_013399175.1 Odontophorus gujanensis | reverse complement strand
GAGGGGGGTGGGGGGAGGGAATCCGGAGAAGAAATCGCCTTGAGAAGATGATTTAAGCGTAAGGGAGAGATGGCGAACGCGTTCAGAAAGTGCATTTCGCTCTGCCAGCCCGTGAAGCTCAAAAAGCCTCTTTACTCCCGGCTGCGCTCCTGGCCGGGTGGAGGCAGAGCTCCTCCTTTGTTCGCGGGCCGCGTGGCTGCGAGCGGCTTCGCTGCCCACGGAGCTCCGAGCACCGCGGGGGCTCCGGGTGGGGATGGGTGCTCGAGCGGCTGCGGAGAGCTGGAGAAAATGGGTGGGTCACGGCGGTTTGCCCTCACTGTAGGTGCGATAGGAAACTCCGGAGCGTGTTGGGAAAATCAGCTTTGTTAGATGCTTCTGGGAACGTGGGAGTCTCTTTAGAGGAAGGAGATTGGCTCGAGTCCAACGCGATTAACCACGTTACGAGCAAGGCAATGATAGTAGCCTGAAATCCTATTTTGGCCACGCAAAGCTGTGATAAGTTAGTATGTGCTGCTGTTCTGTGCTAGAGCATCCTCAACTGGTGCCCGCTGGGCAGTATGCCTGAGGGTCTCTTAGCGGTTGGAATGGGAGAAGGATGAGATAAATGGGATAAATGAATTGGGAAGTGAAAAAGAGAAAATAGTTCTCTTTAAGGCAATAAAATGTTAGCTTTTTTTTTTCTTAGTTGTACAGGACAGGGGACATTAAACTGTAGTTGGTAACAGCTGCAGAATACTCCAGCAGTATATCTGGAAGGCTGGATCACAGAGCAGGGTACTGTTCTGATATGATGGGGGTTACTGGTTGGTTGTTCTGTGCAGAACTAGAAGCCCACCATCTGATGTACAAAGAACACAATCTCAATGCAAATGCCAGCTCTTTCACCGGTAAGGTTTTGCACTCTTTTACTTTTCCTGCTGTGAAACTTGACAGCAGCATCTGCTCACCAGTTCTCTTCCATTAAATGAATCACAACTTGCTGCTTTCTTTGGGATCATAAATTGAGAAGCAAAGCAGGAGCTGGGACAGTCCCTGTCATCTGGTTAAACTGGAGTGTCAAGTACTGAGACTAGGAATGGGAGTTCACCTACAGACTGGGGAGCAGCATGTGGGAAATCCTGCAAGTCATCACTTATCTGAAATGCTGGTGGCTAATGTATTCCCTCATTCCGTGTTAACATCTTCACCTACAGTGTTGTGATGTCTAGAACGTACTAAGAATTGCCCTGTTTCCCTGGGTTATCAGTCTATTCCTGAAGAATTGTTAGAGAAATTTAATTTGAAGATGTTGCTTACTAACAGGGCCTGTTTGGACACAAGTTCTGAGTGTCTCTTGTTGGGAAAACTGGTTTTGTTGCTGTTGCAGTATTCGGTTGGGCCTTGGAAGTGGCAGTGATGGGTTAGTGTTTATGTGGCTTGCAGAGTACATTAAGGTACCTTCCTAAAACACTGTGAGTGAGGCTACATGATTATTCAGCAGACCATGGTAGTAGTTAACATTTAAAATCTGGTGTCAAGCAATGTGATCCACCTCTGTCAGGCTGGCCAGAGGTAGCAGTAGGATTTACCACTGATACAGGAAACACTGTGTATTTGGAATCTTAGCAATGTTCAGAAAAGCCTGGTTCAGATCCTGATAGAATGTTTAAGTAGCCCCAATCTGTGCATTATAAGTCTTCATGTCTAAAATAACACTCATGGACACTTCCTTTCTTTTGTAAGCTTCACAAATAGTACATTTACTCTTGATGGTAAAGAGGAAATGCTATAGAAGGATCTTTGAAAGGTCACTCTTGACCTAAATCCTACAGTCAATGGGGAAGTGATCACAACATACAGAAAAAGGATGGTACAGCAACCAACCCTTCAGCTTTCAAACTGCATCTTTTTAGAATGAACCTGTACCAGTCCTGAAGTTTGTGTTTGTGTAGTATGACCCTCACCGTAAATGAAGTTGTGGGTTGGAGATGCTGCTGTTAGATGCCCAAATAACTTGCAAAGCCTAGAAGATCTCAAGACTGCTTAAGCAGACAGAGGACAGGTGGCCTTGAAAGAATGTTGTTGTCAGGGAAAGCAACTTAAGTTTGAAGGACTGTTGAAGAAATTTGTCTACATTTTGCTAATACAGACCATCAGAGTTCTTTATAGTGCAGAATAAATTTTGCTTGCTTTGAATCACCTTCATGAGGTTGAACTTGACTATCTGGCACCATCTACATAGTGCTGGGTATAATTTTAAACTTGAATGAAAACTGTTTGGTTGCTCAAATCTACCAGGAGTGCTGCCATGCTCTGAAGGTGCACCCTCATCTGCCAGGTGCCATCAGACAGTTTGTTCAGATTCCCAAACCTCTTCTGAAACAACTTCTGTAACACAATTTGTTTTTATTGTTGAGGCTTAGTGTCTGATGAAGGTATTTTAGCTAGCTCTTTCCTTTAGAGAATAGTTTAAATACAACTTCATTTGCTTCAGATCACTACTGTGATCAGCCTTTGCTCATATTTATCACACTGTTGTATCCTTCAACTTAAAAGTTTTTCCAATTGCTTTTCTGGTAAGACCAGAAGTGGTTTGTGCTGAATGCAGTAAAACAGCCTTTTGTCTTGGAGCAGGAAGTTTTATGGTTTTCTTGTGTTGCTATTTATTTATTGTTTATTGTTACTCATCATGTACTTGGGGTTAGTTCATGCTGTGGTTAGTTCTTTCATGACCTACAAAATAGCTGGATGGATTTTTCTTCTACTTGAATTGGTTAACTAAAGAAAGACTAGGCTTTCACTTTGCACTTGCTGCTTATATTGGGCTATGTAACAGTGTGTATCCTATTGTTAAAACAAAGTTCTTCTGCAACTCTCCCTTGCAACTTTCTTGACTTTCCAATCAAATATTTGTTCCACACGCTTCTAGGAGAAAAGCTTTATAGCGCATTAGTCATAGGGGTAGCACAAGTACCAAAGTTGTGACTAAGCTTTGTGTGTCAGCTTTGCCCAGTTCTAAGCACTGGGTGAAGTGCTGTGGCAACTACAGGTACTGACTTTCAACTGCATCATTCTCAAAGTTCAACTTTTAAGAACGATCAGACTTCTTCAGTGGATTACTGTTTTTGTTGTTTTCATTAATTCAACCCTGTTTTGTGGGCTTCTGCTCCTGTTTTTTGTTCCCCACCCTTTAAGAGTTAGTGTGCTGCTGTTTAGTGGTCTGTCTTTAAGACTTTAAGCAAAGAGAAGCAGAAACTGAAGTTGGAGACACTGTGTTTTCACATGGCAATTCTCAATCTGGTGCTGTGTGTATTCCAGTATTTTATGTAGTTCAGTTACATTCTTGACCTTACATTAGTCTTGCATAAGACAAATTATTTTCCATGACTCTAGAGGTTATTGAATAGCATGGCCTACTATCTGCCCTGAGCAGAGATGAGAACTGCTGGTCAAATGTGGATGTGCAACTTGCCTGCATCATTTAACTTAGACAGACTGTAGTCTTGGGCAAGTCTCACTGCTTATTAAACTTAGTGGGAGTGTTTTACAGCTCCTTTGTTTGACTTATCTGACTTGAATCTGAAGCTAGGCCTGAAGGGAAAATTCCCTGTAGCCGTCTGCTTTGGGATTTGTTATGTCCAGTGACTTTTTTTTTTTTTTTTTTTGTAGCTCTCAGAGGACACTTCAATTGCTGTAAACTAGAAATGTCTGGATGCTGCTCTTAGGTTCCAGTTGCTACAACTTACTGTGCTTTCACGTTCCTTGCATGTATGTGTGGAGGGACCAGGAGTTGGTTCTTTTTTTTTGTTGTTGTTGTTGTGGGCTTATAGTGTTCCTGATCCCAATACTTCATAACAGAAAGCAGCCTCTGGCCTTGTTGCATTGCAGAAAGCACTGCAAGTAAGGCTGAAATGATCTCTGATAACCACAAAAGTGTGAGAGGATAATGGAATTGGTCCCACCCATCTTTCAGGCAGGCTTAAACAAAGCACTGAACCACTGTTATTCCAGCAAATCTGTAGTTCCTTCGTATTGAGATGGTTTTCTATCTGTTTTGTCATTAAATCTGAAGTGGTTGTTCCTCTCTGGCCTGCTTGAAACAAGCATGGAGACATGTAGGAGTTTTCTGTACTGGGCCTGTTCCTCTGATGCGTATCATCGTTGATTTAACCAAAAGGAAAAAAACAAAACAAAAAAAAACAATATTTTGTCTTGCTCTAACCTACACATTTGTCTCACTTCTCTTGATTTTCCTGCCTTAGTGCCCCCGTTTTAACTACATGAGTATTCTTTGAGTTCTGACCCTGAAAATGAAGATGCATCAGGAGTGTGAAGCTGAGCTAGAGCATAGAGTAGGGTGTTGCTTGAGGAAGAGGGGATAGACTGGAAAGCAGATGAAAGAATACTTGCTCTGAAGATACGTTTAAAACCTGGAATTACAACAAAGTCTAGAGTGATTTAGAAATAGCCATGATATGATATCATTAGCCTTCTGCTTAAATAAGCCGTTCACAAATCTTCAAATTCCCTTTATTTTTAAATATTTTGCCTGACAATTATCCTTGAAGTGAGGTCCCACAGAAAGATAGCCAGTTATCTCAGTCTTGTATTAAAACTGGTGGTTAAATTTGGCAGTTGGAGGAACAAGTTTGGTTTAGGTAGTTAAGCTTCACCTTTGAGTACAGCCTATAGACCAGAACAGATTTTGTGAAGAAAATAAGCAGGAAATAACATTCCCAGAACCAACAGCAAATAAGCAGACACCATCCTGTCTACTGCCTGTTTTAAATATTGATTTAGGGGGGGCTTTGTTGTGGCTCATTAACTTTCTAACCTACTGTAAAACAGGTACTGGGGGGAGAGGGTGAGGATTGTTCTTTTGTTCTTTCTGTGGCATTCCTCCTGTGAACTAACAACAGTTCTGTCTTTCCTAAAACTAAAAATAATTTTGTTTAATAAACTCATTCTGTCCCTCTAACTGTGGTTGTCTGACTCTTCTGGAGCTGTGAAGCTGTCTCACTATTCTTGTTTGGAAGCCAAGTGGAAGATGGGCCCTTTTTAAAAATTAACAAGGGGTCTAAACCTGACCAGCATCTGCTCTGGATTTGGTTTATTGCTGGCTGTGAGGACAGCCAGCACAGACAAGTGAGAAAATCCTGCATCTCGGGAGAATTTCAGCCCAGTGCAGGCATTGCTAATTAAATATGACTTCAGTTTAAGGAGGAATATAAGATATTAAATGAAAAGAGTAGGATAGACAGACAGTTGAGCAGTACAGTTCCCCATACTATGTTTTCATTGTACTTTCTTTAGATATTTAAACTGACAGAAGTTCTACAATCAAAAGGAAGCTGTGTGATATGCAGTGGACAGAAATGGGTGCCTGTAGCAGAAGCAATGGAAATACAATGTTTATGTAGGTTTTGTGACATTGCTCATCTTTGTATAGCATTTAAAATCTCTGCTGATGTGGTACCTATGCAGCAATTATTAGAACTTAAAGACATAATAAAAAACTTGTTCTGAAAGCTGGTTTCTCCACAGTTACTGAATAATTGGGCACGGGCATTCAGAACGAAACAAGAAAACAAGCTGTGTGTGATTTTTTTTTTTTAATTCTCCATAAAGAATCACTAGGCGTGTTTAAGTGGCTGCAATTGCAGTCAGTGGATCATGTAAGATAGGATCTTGTAAGCAAAGCAGCATCTTGCTGAACATCACTACAAAGATCTGAATTCCTTACTCTCAGCACAAAAATGATGCACTTGTTTTTACACACACAGCCATCACATGACTGTTGCAATCAACGTGATGGCAACAGCCTGCTTACAGCATGGCTTGAACTTCAACATAAGGTTAAGGTATCTTTTCTTGAAATTAGTACAATATTTATGTTATTAAACGTGTGAAGTGGCAGTTTGTGTATTTCCTGGTTTGTTGTTTTTGTTTTTTTTTTTTACTTTCCTGCTTCGTTTTCTTTTTAGTGAAGAAAAAAACAGCCAGTATGCATATGCTTTTGTGCTTCTTGTAGAATGAAAAGATGTTTCTTTGTTAAGGAAGTAGCAGCTCTGACCCTCAGTGGTACTGGTACTTATTAAAAGCCCTCACTTATGTTGGCCACACCAGAGAATCTAAATGAATCTATGTTTTTTTGTTCACTGAACATAAATACAGTTCTGTGCAAGTGCTTTTGATATTTAAGTTCTGCTGCCTACAGCCATGAGGTGGAAGCACTAACAGCTGCAGCTAATGTGTCCTGCTGTTTTCTGCTTACTTCTGCTTTAGTATGCAGGAGTTGAATGGAGCATGCACCAATCTGCCACATCATTAAATACTAGTGCTGAAAGTGAGTTTACGTAAATGCAGACTGCTGCTTGGTGTAGCATTAGTGCTTATCACTACCATCCTCCAAAACCTGGGTGATGGGTTGTGGAATAGGTACCATTATGGTCTTTGTAGGTACAGCCTGTGTCTCATAACTGTGATTTGCTTTCATAGAAATAAAGCACGTACTTGATCAACCTTCTCAGTAAATGAGGGCATGTGGCCTCCCTTGTGTCACTGCCAGACTCTGGAACAAAGAGCCATCTCTTGTCACCTGGTCTGCCGCATAGAAGCATAGAACTCCATGTTGGTACTTGCTTATTTTATGCAATATCCCTTGGACCAAAACATTCATATTTTGTAGGTTTTTATTCTGTGAAGTCTGTGTTGCCTATAGCAGGTTAAAGCAACCGCAAACTGCATCAGTGTAGTCTGGTGCTTGAAAGGAGTGGTCCTACGCATCTCATGCTATCTGCATGGTAGCTGTTCTGGGAAACTCATTCTGCTTGAGAAGGTGGTAAACCACTTGAGAAAAGGTGAGCAAACCTCTAAAACCTCTTCTGGCAGATGCCTTCTGCCTAAATTGGTCTGTTGCAGCTGGGAAGCTTGCTGCTCCACTCTCAAGGAAAGAGAAATAATTCTTATCCTTTTTACCCAATTGGCATGGCAAGTGCAAAATGTCTGCAGGAACTAAACCTTTGCTGTTTCTTAACAATCCTTGGTGTTTACAACCTGTTCTGCTTCCAACTGTGGAGAAGCTGAAATGTGTTACTCAGCTGCCATCTAATGCTTTGCAGTCCTTTGAATCTCTCTGCCAGTGAACAGAAAAAATTATGTACCAAGTGAGAAGCAGCAAGAGGTTGCAGCTTTCAGTGTCTGTCACTTTTCTACATGTTGCTGTAGGCTCTTCCTGATGTGAAGCTGCCCTGGAGATACTGCTGTAATTCGGTGCCTTTTTTTTAATAGAGAGATCCCTCTTGACTGAGCAACTACAGAATCATTTAAGAAGTTCAAGCTTAGGGGGATGTTGATGCTCACCTTCTGAAAATCAGGTCTGTGTTCAGTCTGAGAGGGTCTCAGTGCACACACCAGTGTTTAAGAATGCTGATTCTACCACAGCAGAAAATTGAACCCTCACTGCAAGCTGCAGGCAAACTGTGAAATGTGTGGCCAAAGCCTGCATGTGGAATTAAAGGTTAAATGGTCTTGAAACCAAACTTCAGTCATTCCTTCACTTACGTTTCTTACTTAGGCAAAGTTCACCACCTGTCTTTCTATACTTTTCATGCATCTTTCTTGCACTAGACTGATTCTTCTTAACTGTTATCTTGCTGAACTTTTTCCTTAAATGTCTGGCTTCCCTATCTCAAGGTTTGTGTAGAACAAGGCGTAACTAGTGGTTTTGATGCTACTTGAAATTTTCTTTGCAGCATGGGTACGCGTACTTTCTTTCAATACAGGAGGTTATGAGCTATGTAGGAAGGAAGGACCAGCAAGTACCTTCCTGCATTTTTTTTTCCTAAAACAAACATCTGTCACTGTGGCAGGAAATCCTAGGAGTAGCAAGGGTGTGGCTTGTGACTGTTTTGTTATATTACTTGGTATAGCCCATATGAGGAACTTGACAGTCTGTTTCATTTGAACATCTTCAAATACTAGGTTATAGTTAAGGACATAACCTTAACTATAAGGACATAGGCCAGGGTTGTGATGACAGACAACCTGACTTGTGAAGACACGTCAGTGATGGAAAAAATGATGAAGGGAAATAGAGTTGTATGGTCTTGTAGCTAAAGCTGTGAGCAGCACAGCCAGTTCAGGCCTTCCCTCCATTAATTTAGGCACATACCTTCTTATCACCTTAGTTAATAAGAAGGGGGAAAAATTTAACAGCCATCAGAACACAATTACATGCTTATTTGATGCCTTAACTTAAGGCTCGATTTTCTTTGGTGCAAGCAATGTATAAATAAGTACTGCTGGAGATAAGGAGTTCAATTTCATATAGATCATAACAATTTAAATCACTCCAAAGCAAAATGCTTCAAAAGTTTTAAATTTTGCCTAACAGAATGCTCAAACGTGCCAAATGTTGTTCTTTGAACCTTGTACCTGCTGCCTAAGCAGATTCTGAAAGCTTCAAGAAAATGCAGCATGCTTTTCTCAAAATCATCACGCTGATGACCTGGATTTGACAAGCCTGTTGGAACTGAAATGTTGGCAGTGCTAATCTTAACTGCAGCGGTCTGGCTTCTGCCACCTTTTGTTGGACACATTCCTAAAGTGCTGGGGGTGTGGTGCTGCAGCTGAGGTCCCAGTGACTGAAGTCTTCCAGCACGATGAAGCACCTCTGCAATGCTAACTAGGACTATCCAGCAAGCTGATCTGAAGTAATTTACATGACAGGGCCCTCCAGCCCAGTCCAAAATCCTGTCCTAGGGCTTCCAGTTTTCTATAGTAACACAAAGCCTGGAAGTAGCCTGAAGTAAAACTGAAAGCTTTAGAAACAATGAATGTGGTACTTAGTTCTGCAAAACAAGTCCTTGGAGCCCTGCAGTAAACTGAAGTTAGCTCCTAGATGCAGCCTGTCCTAAATCAACTGCTTATGGTCACTGTGCACACTCTTGCAATGAGTGCTCCCTCTGGGATCCTTCCTATGAATGTCTGTGTTTCATGTCTGGGATGTCTGTATCTTTAGTTTCTTGTCTTCTCATTGGGTTTTCAAAAACTTGTTATTTCTATCCTTAAATTAACCTCATACTTTCTCAGATACTGACTTCTGTGGACACTGAAGGTAGCACCCTACAGATCTGCTTTCCACAGCAGTCACTCCACAAATCATCGTGAAGACTTTTTATTGCATAATGCTTTCCTGGGATGAAAGCAGAACTAGCACATTAATTGAATGTGAAGTACAGAACTGTAAACAGTTGCTACATTCAGATGACACAGTTCTATTTATGATAATGCCAATAGGTTAAATACACAAGCCCCTCAAGGAAGAGTAGGATTGTTGCAGGGTGGAAAAAGCTTTCAGTGCTTGCAGCTGGGGGAAGGCCACACACAGCTGTGACTTTTGTTGTTACACCTATCTGAAGGGAAAGCAGCCATGAGAACTATACAGGAGCTTGGTTCTCCCAGTCACTCTTCAGTCTAAAAGTACAATGGAAAGCTTCCAAGCTGCAAGTAAGAAAATGCACATCAAGAAGCAAAAGCACCTTGGTTCTAGTCATTAAAAAATGATTGCCAAGAATAATTGTATCTGTCCTACTGTTTCCTCTTTTTAGGGAGAAAATTGTTTGCTTGTTTTTGTTGGTTGTTTTTTCTCCCTTCAGAAGTAGAGAATCCATTGGCAGTAAATAGCTTCTGTGGGGTACACATTGAGTCACTTCTTAAGAGGAGGAGGACATGACTACATCCTAAGGATTGGTATTGAGAGCAGCTAAGAAGTTTATGCATTAAAGGAGATTCTTTGGCATTATCACCTCTACAAGTCTCTGTGCTGTTTTTGGTTTTTTTTTTGGAGGATGACAGGGTGTCAGTGGAGGGAAAATTCCTTAAATGTTACCAGCATTACTTAACTATAACTGCATTTGCATGTCATCTGAGGAGGATTCTGAACAAACTCTCTACTAAATGCTGATATAATTTGCTTGAACGCCTCTCTTCACGAGGTGACAAAGGCAATTGCAGTATTTTGCAAAAATGTGTTATCAAAGTACACCCCATACTGTACTTGGTGATTAGCATTATGGTAAGCTTCCAGGAATGTACCGAGTAAGTACAGATACTTTGCCTTGTGCTGATTCACTGAAAAGTCAGACAGCTGCTTTTAAGCTGTTCTGATAGCACTGGGCAACCTGACCAGTTAGACTGTCACCTTTATTTTTCCTCCTGTCCGCTGATGACTGCATATTGCCAAAAGCTTTACGGTGTAACCCTCACTCTTCCCCTTCCATGACATCTGCTATATAAGTCAACAACCTGACGTATGTTTTGTAAACTTAGTCGGGTGAGGCAATGCTTTGTTTTAACAGGCCAGTTTCATGCAGTGTGCAGATTTGTGAAGGGGAGCACAAACAAGCGTGCAGGACAGAGGGAAAAATAAAGTGATCTTCATTTTCAGAGGGTAGTAGATGTTTTTAGAGCTGCTTCCCCAAAAGGCACTGTCAAATGCCTGAATTTCTGTAGCACTCCTGCTTCTTGTCTACATCCCCATGCTTCATCTGAAACAACAACGATCTTTGCAGTAGTGTTCTATTATAAAGTTGCTGAGTTTATAACTCTGGGGTGCATTGTTTAAGTTAATGTTTCCAAAATAAAATGGATTTAAACGAACACTATAAAAAGTGCTGACTGAATGACTGTTACTCAGCAGACTGCCCATACAGCTTTTCTGTTATGCACTACAATCTCCAAGCCTCAGAGTGCAATCCACGGCTCCGTTTTGAGCTGCCAGCTCTCCTGCCTATGCTGATTACTGCAGCACAGAAGTTCATCAAGTTTTGATATCGCCGTCTAGTTCCTCGCTTTTTCCTAATGCTGTCTAGTTGGAAGACCTCAAGTAGGTAAAATAGTCTTTACAGGTGCCTGTGTTGCATGTAGTTTCTAATGTAGCTGCAGGAGCTTTGGAGGCTGTTTGCCTGCAGTAAGTGCTTAAGGAGTGGGCTGCTGTTCCTTGGTGTGCTGGTGCTGTGCTTCTGGTTTGGGCGAGAGCTCACCCGGTGCTGTTACAGGGTGGGTGGGCAGCTGCTCCTTCGGGTTGTTGTGTAGACAGACAGAGCTGTGGGTGCAGGAACACAGTGTTGAGTCTCGCAGGGCACGAAGGCTTTGATGGCTTTGCTTTCGATTCCTCCCTCAAACCCGAGCTGGTGGCAGAGGGAGCCCTGTCCGTGCTGCAGGTGCAGCTACGAAGTGCTCAGCTGAGGGGACTGTGGCTCCGTCCGGAGCAGCCTGCTGTATCATAACCTGCTCTCAATCCGAGAGCGGGCTACAGACAGAAATCTATCTTTTGGCACGGTAGGCCAAAAAGCGCAGGAACCGAGCTAACCACAGGATGCCTGACGGAGATCACTGGGGCGCGGCTCTCGGTGGCTCTCCTCAGCCGCTCTGTGTGTACGGGAGGGCTGCGTGCCCTCCCGGGAGCCCTCCCGAGGTTGAGCCGGCACAGGGCAGCCCGTGCCCTGCTCTGCCCGGCGCTGCGGCGCGCACCTTCCCGCCCTGCCCTCAGCGCGGCCCCGCCCTTCTCGGCGGCCGCGAGGGGCGCGGTGGGACTGCGCCGGGGCGGCTGTCGGGCGGAAGGAAGGCGGCCCCGCTCGGCTCCGGGAGCTCCGTCGCAAGGGAAGGTGTGGGGGGTGAGGGACGCTCCGCGGCTGCGGCCGTTGGCGTCGCGGCCACCCGCGCCCGGGAGCCGTTACCGCAGCTGGGCGGGCTTCGACCTTTAACGGGCTGCCTGAGACGCCCTGTGCGCTTGGGCGGCGTGCGGCTTGCCTTCCAGCTTAAAGGATTTGAGCGAGAAGTAGTCATCAGGTGGGTTTTCCTGCCCCGGGTTCTCCTTCGCCGACCTCCCCCGGCTCCGCCCTGACGCACCGCCGCCGGACGAGTTAACAGCAACTCGCTAACGCTTCTCTCCCTCCTCTTCTTAGGGTTCGTCGTGGAGGAAATCAGCACGTGAGATCATCTCATTGGAACCGTAGTGCTCACTTCAAGATGCCGCAAAGGGAAGAACTCATCTGCAAGTGTTGTCTTTCAAAACTGTCTGCTCTTCTCCAGTACAAGAAGAATGTTTTTGAGAAAGATGACTTGTGAAATCTGCGCGGGAAGCTGGAGTTACCGTACTGAGTGAAACGCATCATGTCTATCCTGAAGGGCTGACACTGCTCTCAAACTACAAGCACTCTTTATAAACAGAACAAAAATAACTCTGATCCTGAACAGGAAAAAGAATTACAGGAACTGCATCAGAATGTTTGTTAGTTCCAGAAGAGTCAGAAAATGCCAGTTCTTGCAGATATTTGCCACTTGCTTCATACTATGTGTCATGATTTTTTGGGGACCATTTGATAATCGCTTTGTAAGCCATATGAAGTCCTATTCATACAGATACCTCGTGAACAGCTACAATTTTGTGAATGAAAGCCTGTCCATCAGCAGGGACAACTTGGACAGAGTAGCAAGCTACCAGTACTTGATGAATCACAGAGAGAAATGTCAACAGCAGGATGTCCTCCTCCTGCTGTTTGTGAAGTCTTCTCCTGAAAACCGTCATCGGAGGGATGCAATTCGACAGACTTGGGGTAATGAGAAATATGTTCATTCTAAACTTAATGCCAACATTAAAACTCTTTTTGCTTTGGGACAACCAACAGATGAAATGCAGCAAAGAGACCTTTATCTGGAAGACCGGAAATATAGAGATTTGATTCAGCAAGACTTCCTGGATACTTTTCACAACCTTACTACTAAATTACTCCTACAGTTCAGCTGGGTAAATGCCTACTGTCCTCATGCCAGGTTTATTATGTCTGCAGATGATGATATATTTATCCATATGCCGAATCTTGTTGCTTATCTCCAAAACCTAGCACAGATGGGTGTTCAGGATCTCTGGATCGGCCGTGTCCATCGCGGATCCCCTCCCGTAAGAGATAAGACTAGCAAATACTATGTTCCATATGAGATGTACCAGTGGCCCTCTTATCCTGACTACACAGCAGGAGCTGCGTATGTAATATCAAGTGATGTAGCAGCTAAAGTATATGAGGCTTCATTGACTCTCAATACGAATCTTTATATAGATGATGTCTTCATGGGCCTCTGTGCCAACAAAATGGGAATTGTACCACAGTCTCACGCCTTTTTTTCTGGGGAAGGAAAGGCTCCGTATCATCCCTGCATTTACAACAGAATGATGACATCTCATGGACATGTGGATGACCTTCACTATCTCTGGCAGCAGGCCACAGATCCCAAAGTTAAAAAGCTTTCCTCGGGGCTCTGGAGTAGAATGTACTGCAGAATAGTTAATATTATGCTTCTCTGTAAACTGTACTATGAGAACACGTATCCTTGTTCAGCTGCATTTTCTTAATACTTGAATATCTGTGTTGAAGATCCACTGAGCCAAAACAGAGCAACAACTTTTTTTGCTGTTTATTCAAAATATAAATAAATGTGAATAGCTGGGGTGGGGTTGGGAGGGTGGGATAGGAAATGAAGCAGGGGAGTGCGAGGATGGTGCCAAGTTCTGTTCAGAAACTGTTATTGGAATAGCTCTCCTATTGTACCACAACTTTCTACACTGTAGCCTGTTTTTATTACTATTATTTTTTAACATTTCACAGGATGAGAGTTTCAATTATATGATCGTTAAATGAGCTATAATGGATTCTGGACTTTGAAATGCTTGGTGAAAATGTCACTTATTTTGAATTTGTTAGTAAATCCTAAAGGTTTATTTTCTTTTTAAAAAGGTAAGGTATATGATTAAAAACAACAACAACAAAAAAACAATCTACAACATCAGAATGAAGTAGACCTTTCAAAACAAGAGGAAGGTAGAACTTCTGACTCAATGTGGTAGTTCTAGCCAATGTAAACTGGCTACAGATATTTAGTATTTTTGAATGCTCAATGGGAAGTATGCCTGGACCTGCACAGCTGACGAACAGCGCAGGAAGAGTAGACCTGATACAATCTTTTCCTCAAAGCCCCCTCAATCTCTGAAGTAAGGAAAACAGTGTCTGAGTGCCCTCTCACTTGCTTCTAAGTAGCAAAGGAGCTCCCCTTAGAAGTGAAGTGGAAAGGATGAAAATCTAGTATTTGTGTAAAAGCTCTGTCTTCTGAAAATGTTAGCTGTATATTTAAACAATCCAATCTTTAATAAGCTGGCCTTAGGAAAGTGCATTTAAGACTGGTTTTCTTCTAACAGTGCTTCTGCTTTCTCTTGTTCGTGGTCCCAAAGGTGAAAAGAAGCAAGTGAAAGTCATAGCCCTGTTCCTTGAGAATGTTTATAGCCAATTTGAAGTGGTTAGTGTTTTTAAAGAGTGAAGTTTCATATTTAGCATTTATTAAATAAGGAGAATGTTTTCTGCACAAAGGTTTGATGTCACGGTGAAGGGTTAGGGAGATGGTGATCCACAGAAACTAAATACACAAAATCAAAATCACTAAAACGTTTCTCCTGAAGTCTTCTCCTGAAGAAATAAGATTCTTCACATTGCCAGAGTACTCTTTGTCCCCAAAACCCTGTCTCTTGGGTAGAGCTAAATGTTAACGTCCCATGCAGAAAGAACTTAATGCCTGTGCATTGTAAATCTAGGTGGTGCTGAAACTCTGGCCATTGAGTCATATTGTGGTGCCTTCTAAATCCTGTAAAAACAAACTTCTAAGATGTCTGTAGTCTTTTATTGTATAACTTACTAATGGTGTCTTTACAGGCTCTCAGGACAGGTAATTTGGTTGCCAAGTGCTAGGCCTGTGGTAGCTCTCCCTGGAGCATATACAGGCTATGCAAGGTGCAATCAGACATTGTGAACTGGTTTAATACTGGAACAAGTAATAGTGTAGGTAGCATCATAAAACTACTTCTGAAAGGTTGAATGAGTCAAGTTTATCAGCACAGCAGTAACACGCAGCCCAAAAGCTTGCAGGGTAGCAACTATCTGTCACAGTCTTATGATCAGCAGATCCTGCACTGTCTAAGAAGCAATGCTACTTGCTTTCTGAGATGTCTAAAGCTGGCCTTTTCTCCTCTGCCTGAAGTTTCTTGCTGCTGTGTGGAGAAGTATTTAATCCGTTTTCTAACTTCACTTCAGAACAGTTGTGTGTGGCATGGTAGTTTTAAGCTGTAAATGGTAAACTGTTCAAATCATTGCTGCTGTTCTACGAGCTGTGCTGTGGTTTTAATGATTTGAATAGCTAATGGTATAGGCTAACACAGATAAAAAGCAGCAGTGAACTTGCTGACTGCTCTTGAAACTGCCATTTCAGATGGATGTTACGTAGCTACTAGGCTTCAGTGAATATGTAACTTCACAAATGATTTTCCAAGAGGAAAATAATTCTAACTGGACAAAATGTTAGAGATGTATAGAGCATAAACAACTCATTTGTTAAAGTAATTGGACTGCCACAGCCGTACTCTAGAAAAACAAATGTAGTTTGTGTTCTTGCCTAAACAAACTGATTATAATCGGAGGAGGACTTTTTGTTTGTTTGCTTTTGTTTCTGTTTCTGTTTGTGTTTTTTTTTTTTTGAAGAAAACAACAAGACAAACCTAGATCCATAACCTGCTGGCTCTGTGTGAGTGTGGGGGGGAATGCACACAGGACACAGTGTTCAGTACTTGAAGGAAATATTCTTCCTCAGGTCGCGGACCAGTTGAGGGCCGTTTAAATCAATAAGGTGCACAGTAAAATGTCACAGCTGAAAATGCTACCCCATTCATTTCAGGGGAAAGAGGGTCTTGAAATTTATATACAGACAAAGTCTTAGTAGGAGACTACAATTTTTCTAGCATAACCATTGCGTTAGGATTTGTTTTCACTCATACAAGCAAAGTTGAAGTTGTAAGTATCTTGAGCTTCTAAAGTGACCTAGGTGACACCTAAAACACTACTTCAGTGTAGCTTGCTGTTATTTGAAACTCACTTTTTGACCGTTGAAATATGTTGTTTTGTTGCTAATCTAAATGTTGTTTGGGTTGTTTCTTAAAAGGGCCTTGGTGTTTGTAGTTTGCATTTTCTTTTCTGAAGTGAAAAAGGAAGCTGCTTATGAATAAAAAGATAAGTATGAATGCACTTCTTTCAGGAAAAACAAAACAAAACAAAACACCAACAACAAACAACTTGTTTTCTGGTTCTAAGCACCATTTGTACTCCTTTAACTAGAACCTCTTCTAATAATCATCTTGGTGCTCCAATGCAGGGCTGTCAGGTTTTACTTCTACAAGTAAAACTATCAGCCTGAATGGTCATGCCTCATTAAGAGTTTAAGAGTTTGACATTGTTGCACAGAGTTTAATGCTACAATTGTTTTTACCTGTTTGATCTGCATCTATTTCCATTTGGTATTACTAATTTTTATACAAAGTATTCAATATTTATTCTTAAATTTTGCTCTGTACCACAAAAAGACAATTGTTTTGTAAAATTTGATTGGAATAAACAGACTTGGTTTTCTTCTTTTTTTAGAAAAAGAGATTTGAAATTTCTTGTTGCTTTGTAACTGACGAGCTTGGCTCTGATGCTTAGCTGCTGCTCTGAGGACATGAGGAAGTGTCCTCCTGGGGCTGCTGTGTGGGTTTTTTTGGGGTGTGTTTTTTCCCTGTTCGACCTTACACTAAACCTTCAAACCTTTTATGAAACAAAAGGTGAAATGGATGTTCCTAAGAAAGGAGACAGTGTAATAACTTGTTTAGCAGGTTTGTGAATCTAAAACTGCAGGGAAAACTACAAAATATTAGAAGCTTAGCCTATTCTTAACGTGAGCTTCCATGTTCATGCCTTCTCTTTAGACAATCATTACCCTAGAGATGTGATTTGAAATAGAACACATTTTGTACCTTCTGAGAACTAGTTGATAGTTTGGTGAGCAGTGGTAGTCATAATTTTTATACGAAAATAAGCATGCTGTAAGTTCAGACAGCAGTGAGTTTCATTTTTGTATGCATCAGATTTGCACAGTATTACAAGCTAGTGCTTTTTCGTATAAAAGAACTTAAGTGTATACCTGTGTGAAACGGAGGCATCATGTAAGTAAAAATTATCTCAATTACACTGAAGAAAACAAAGGATATTGAATCAGCAGGGGTTTGGTTTGCAGACTTGTTGCAGGATTTGGTTTGTTGTGGTTTTTTTTTCAAATTCTATTTCTTTGGCCTAGAGATAATACAGTTTTAGTTGAACTGCACTTGCTTGATGCTACTTGCAAAACTAAATAACTGAAGTACTGGTATTTTAGATGGCATAATTAATCTTTCCCAAGAGTTACTAGAAAGTGAGACTACAGGATAATCACTTGAATTAAAAAAAAATGCCTCTCAGAAGTATACAGTCAAATGAGTTCTTTTGAACATAATGAGTTGATCTTTAACAACTGGTAAATGGTATCTGCAAGGCTTAGCCTAACGACTTATGTCACATAACCACTGAAGTGTGCTGCCTTACCTCCTCCTCGTCGACAGGTTCTCATCGCTTTCACTCATAACCAAGACTCTGCTAGATCCCCCTTGACTCGCCTCGTGCATTACTTCAATCTGAGCAAAAAGTATGTGCAAAGCAGAAATACTTAGTTACTGATACTTTTATTTAGAGAGTTTCAATTATTTACAAGAATAAAACTGCATTGTTACCAATGTAATACAGAAGCAGTATAGTGAGTCACTCAATAAGTTAAAATAATTTGCTTAGATGTGCAAGTTTTATATCAAAAGTAACTTTTGTCTCTATTTTTCCAGTTCTATTGGCATTGGAGGCATCCTTAACTCCATGCAAAGTTATCTGTGGGTTCTTCCAGTATAAAAAGTGAATTTATCTCCTTAGGTATATAATCATAGGCATAAAGGTCCGTACCTTAGACTCTGAAATACTGTTGTTTTTTTTGTTTTGTTTTGTTTTTTTTTCTGTCTGAAGCCAACAATTAAGACATTATTTTTAAAGTTTTTTGAACAATACCAAGCAGAGAAGTCTGGGAAATCCTTGTGCCTCTGAGAAATCTGTCATATTGTTAACAGGATTATATAAGACAGCACAGAACCTCAAATGCTCAGCACTGTGCATGTGTGCAAATGCTGCTCCCATGCAGTGACGGACTGGAGCTTTGCATACCATTTTAATACATATTAATTTACTTCCTTATCCAGTCTTTACAGCTTTGGAACATTTCAAGTGTGTTCCAGGCAGATTTTAAGCAGGTTTTCTCTCCTTTTACCTGTAGCTTTAGAACTAAGTGCTATTTGAGCTTGCTCAAAGGCAGAATATTTTAAATCAGAGAAACAAATCAAGTCGTGAGCTGGCAGATAACCTAAACTCCACTGCAATCTTTGAGTTCTTAAGCATTTGAAGAGTTGCTTCTGAAAGTTAATAGTGCCCTATATTTATTCCATATAGCTAAATTATTTACATAATTTGATGATGACAGATTCCATCAATAAACTATTATAGCAATCAACAATATAGCAATGGGAGAGGAGGAGAGAGGGGAAAAATTGGTACTGTAGTCTTGGAAAGTAGATTTTAAACATGAATAAATACACCATATTTTTGAAAGTGCCTGATACCACGAGAAGAATGTAATTGAGTAGAATTTCAGTTTTGGAAGCCAAATAGTTCATGTGCTATAAGGAAGGAGGGGCACTGTAGATAAACTTTCAATGTATCGTCATTGAACATTCACTCCAATTTGCCCCCTTCATCCATTATTACTATTTAAGTGCAATCTGTTTTTCATACAAACGTGAGCAGAAATCTCAATGCTGGCATCAGAGTAACTTTAAAACTGCAATATGAAGTGTAAAAAAAAACTGCAGAGAATTAACCTATACTAGTTTTTAAAATAGGAAAAAAGATTTACAAATATATAAACGTACATTTAGATTGTTCTGAATTTCTCTTGCGGTACAGAATGTCCTCAGAACTCAGAGACTCCTACCTTAAGTCCACCTTTAGTCTTCTTAATGCTTTTCTTTTTTGATAACTCTGCCTCAGAGACGGACTTCGGAGGACAAGTGATTTCTGCAGACCTCCTGTTGGTAGCTGAAGGAGTCAGAAGGAAAATAACATTAGAAACTTGTGCTAGAAGTTGAAATCCCACTTTCTAATAAAAGCAGTAAGCAATGTTCCTTTCACTTCATTGACAACTGGCATCTGGCTTAGAGAAGGGAATTGTAGTGGAGAAGGAGCAGGGAACAGACTGTTTTTTGGTGCTCTGCTGTGCCTCAGATTGGCATGTACAGCTCAATGCTGTAACTGCTATGGTTTTGCTTCCACCTTGGTACCCATCCTTAATGTAGCACAAATACGTTTTAGCTGACTGTATCAAGGATTGGATAATGTTCATTCTGATAGTAAACTGTGAGCTTAAAAACTACTTGGTTGGTTTTGCAAAGCACATTTTTGTTTTGGTGATAGTTTGATAAAGTCAAACTATCAAGGACTGTTTCCCATACAGATTCATGGTATGAGCAAACCTGAAAAGAGTAATTATGCAAATGTTCAGCAAGTCACTCTGATTCTGTATGCACTGACAGTGAATCTGAGGAAATGATTTCAGACTGTGCTCTGTCATGTCAGGTTTGTTTGGCCTTGCAGGCTCTGAAAATTTGTTGACAGCAAGTCATCCAATGCTACTAGAAAATCATCCTTAACAAATTAACCTCTCATCCTGAGACTGCTGTCCAAGGAAAAGTGTTAGAATGAACTAGGAGTATATTTTCTATTTCTTAAATAGAAAATAATTTCTCAGTTCCAGCCTGTACCTTTAGTTGTACTGAACTGATACTAAGTGCACTATGTGTGCTATGTAAGTACAGGACGAATGGTGCTCCCTTCTCGGCTGCTGAATCAGGCAAGCATGCACAGCCTGGTACAAACACATACATATACCAGGTGGAATGATGGAAGTAGCTGGCTCAAGCAGCAAAGAATCAAAAACGCTGCAATCCTGAGATAAAGTCTTTTTGGTTTTGTTCTGGGAAAACTTCCAGAGTAACAACTTTCCCAGAAATGAAAGCTGGTGTTTTCAAATGCATCTAGTAACATTTTGGTCATGAAATTGGGCTATAACAGCTTTCTCTGGGAGACTGTGGAGTGCTATTAAAAAGATGCTTCTTGATCCAGCAAATTACTCGGGACAGTCTTCTAGCTTGGTCTTGGCTTCATCAGTATGACATTTCAAAAGGAAGAATGCAGAAAAAGATCAAATGTAACCACTTGTATTTTAGGGGAGGCAATTTGATTCAGGCTGTCACAGCAAACATACCCTCTTTTAATTTGACCCAGAAATGAAGACAGGAAGCAATCTGGATTTGGTTATGCATCAGAGCATTTTTACATTATTGTCTGGTCTCCATCCAGAGAGTGCTTCATGTCATTTGGGATAATTTAGAAAGGAACAGCCCAAATAGCAGGCAGTTAGTATTGCACTGATTTTTGCAGAACCAGAAATGTTTAATAAGGGAAATTCCCTTCTAAAATTCGGCTCGGTTGCCTGTTTCAAGGTCAGAGAAAGCTGAACAGAAAAGTGCACAGCCACCTACTGGGAGAACAAAGGCACGGGAACAAGGGAGAACAATCTGTGCACAATCTAAGCTCTGCATGTTGTCAAGATGTTTTCATTCTATTGCTTTACTGTACTCCCCTGGCTGTTAGGTTAAAAAATCTAATTTTGAACTGGGTAATATTTTAAATTATTTGATACTGCTTTAAAAGTAAATACTGTTAAAGAGCATTGTACATAGAGTTACTTTTTTATTGCAAGGCTATTTACAATAATACAGAGTTTAGATCTATTGCTTTCATTCACCTGGTGGACCACTTTGCTTCTCCTATGGGGCTATTGATACCGCTTACTTGCTTTTTATGACAAAATTGCAAGATAAACATGGAATCACTGTTCCTGTTAGAGAAAATGCAACTCATCAGGTAGTAAGAGACACAAATCATGTAGTCAAGGGTTGTGACAGGCAGCCAACACTTCTTAGATGTTCAAAGCTCTCTCATGTAAGTACTGTGCTTTAAATTCAGGCTGTGAGAATGTCCCAGTCACATGCTTCCCCATCTTCATCTTCTGTGGGAGAGTTTGTGCATTCTCACTGATCACCCACAGCAGAATCGAAGTCCTTCAGTAAGAGCAGTCATGGAAATGACTAGTGTGCTAAACTGTTCATAGGGGCTTGCAGCATGTGATGCCCACAGGAATGATTTACTAGTTCTTTTCTATGCTGGTGCTGACAAAACAGCATGCTAAGGCAACTGAAGAAACACCAAAGCATCTAAGATTCACCATCAAATGGCTTGATACAGAGAGTATTTTCCATTCTTAGGTAATATAATTTCTGCTTTAGCAACACTGCTGTTGAGCCTCTTGAAAGTCTGCCCATCTAAGAAGCATAGAGTGCGGCCCCCTGCAAGTGGAATATCGTTCTGTAAGGAGATGCACTGCTTGGTTTCCTCAGACTTGGCCAAATGTGATAGCTGCCTTAGAGCCACAAAATGGAAAGCATCTTTTCTCTTCTATTATTGAAATATCTTAAACTACAGAATGGTTTCCCAAGAATCATTAACAAAAATCACATTCATCATATTTTCTGAGTCAGCTAATCTCTCTGCTGCTTCACTTCCCCTGTACCCATCCCCAGACTCTTGAAAGATATTCTCCTTTAATCCTCTATCCAGATGTTATTACTTAGTGTTACGCATTAGTGACTGTGAGGAATGCTGGAAGGGATCCAATGAGCAGTCACACACATTTAAATGGGGTGGAACCAGTTTAGATTTTATTATTTAAAGAACTGAAAAGCTTCCAGCTGTGTTCCCTCCATATGAATTTCATGTTCCAAGTTGGCCTTCTAATACACCTATAAGAATGAGTCATGGACTTTGCATGTGTGATGTGCTGCAAATGATATTCTTTCCTTAATGAGCTAAAAGAAATTGACTTATCTGCTCCTGTACTTAACATTTATGCAGCACACAAGAAATCCCTAGGTGAATATTCTGTAGCATTTAGAAAAGATGCCAGAAGTAAAGCAACACATGCAACCCTGATTTAGCCCTTTTTCTGCTAAGGCATCTTGGTCCAACCATGGGTGAGTATGTTGCACATGTAGTTCTTTCTCTCCCTAAGGATCCTTGCCTCATTCAGTGTATAGAATCAAAACACTGAATTGAGCCTTGGTATTCCAATTTATCTGTATTTCTCAATGGGGGCCCAGAGCTTTACTACCCATGCAACATATCAGTCTCTGCTCTGAATATATACTGAATATATGTATACATATATATATATATATATATTTAATAGCCCCTTTTACAATTCATGTGCTTCACAAAAATCCACTAAGCTGTTTTCACAACCTTCTCAGAGATAACAGGCTGTTATCAGCTACACTAAGATCTGAGTGCTGTAGCTAAAGATCAAGGAGATAAGACTAATCTGGAAGACCAACTCATCATTTTTAAAATGGAACCTTCAAAGATTCTATGCTGCTTAATATGTTCAGGAGCATATGCCCTGACCAGCAATTCTGATTTCAATTTTTTAACTGTCCTTTCAATGTAGGCCTTTTTATGTAGTGGCACTAGTTAGTAAAAACAAAACTACCACATTTTACTAAGTGAACACCCACATGAGTTTTTAATGGAGTTGGAACCTTCACACTTACTGCACCAGCTGCTCTCTCTCATGACATCAAGAAAGCAGAAAATGGTCACAAATGAAAAAAATAAAACCCACAGTGATAGTTTTTGTTTTCCTCCTTTGCTCCCCCCTAGGTATGTGACTGTAAGTACTGACAGAAAACAGAAACACGCTGCTGTGTTGCACAAAGGGAGAAAGGGAGACAGTGGCGGCCCTGCATTAAGAAGAGCTGAAGTTGCTACAAGATGATACTCCGAGGAAACAAGCAGGCAGGAGGAAAAGAAACATTCTCTGTCTCTGGGTGCCATCATTTTTTGCTGACAACAAAGGAAATGAGCTGAACTGTAGAAAGTTCATCCATAATGAACACATATGAGCTGAGAAGTTTTTTCCAAGAGCACAAAAGTCTGCCAAATCCAAAAGCTGCAACAAAATCAACTGGCACTGCAATGTTTCAGCTTTGGCCACAAAGGTAACTAAAACAGTGGAGTTTTTAGCCTTCTTCACTGAGACAGCTGAACCATTTCTATTGAATTTTACCATGAAAATATCTGGCTGACTGAGAGCCTTTAGGAAAATTTCATTCCAAATAAATGAAAATTGGAGGAACTAAAAGTGAATGAAAATAGAGAAATGCTAACTACAGTCAACCTTAATAATTTATATTATAGATGACCTTAAAGATCTCTTCCAACTCAAGCCATTCTGAGATTGTATATTATCCTTTGAGGCTTTGTGGCATATCCCAGTGCCTGACAACCTACTGGCAGCACTAGTCTGGATTTCTCGACTTTGTGACTCTATTCCAATTCACTCTCCCTGAAGAAGTTTGTACAGAAATGCAGACCACAAACAGGTAGCCAAAATGATGCTGTCAGAAGTAAACTTGAGCAAAGTCATTTCTCTGTGAAGTGCTACATCTTTCCTTCCAGCACAAAAAGGAACAAGTTTAGCCATTGGCAGTATTCATGCAGGCTTCCATTGATAGTGTACAGACATTTTCTTGAAGTTACATGTCATACAAAGTACTAAAAATTTTCAAGGCATTTGTTATAAAAGGATCAGTAGAATTTTCTCTTTTCTAGGTTGATCTATGAATGATATTTAATCATAGTCTCATAGCTAAAACTAGCCCCAAGTCCAGTTGGTACAGACCATTTTCAGTTGTTGAGCACCTTCATTCCAGTACTGAATAGGCCTGTGGCTGCAAAATTCACAAGTTCATTTGTGAATCCAAAATGAGATGAATTTAAAGTTTTGCCTCAGAATTTCTGGACCCACAGAAAAGCACTGGGGATGACTTGGGTTGAGGTGGAGTTTAGAGCTCAGCTCTGAACTGCCTTTCTGCGGATCTTTGTTAAGCTAAGACTATCAACAGTCCCCAGAGAACATTAGGGCATTTTTATAAGAAACTGTCACAGTTGTTTCCCTGATAGAAGTTTGCCCTTTCTCTCATATCAGCTCTGCCTGTGTCACCACGCATGCACAGGTAAAATGATGTGTGCCACAGTTATATTGACGGAATATTTCATGCTTGAGCATTCATACCTGTTAAGATTTTTTTCCATTAACACACTGAACTGGGTTGAATTTTCCCTCCCACTCCTTGTTAGGGAAACTGGGAGTCAGCAAGTAAAAACAAAACTAAACTAAACAAAATCTATTCTAGAATGAATATAACTTCTTTCCTTTCAAAGACAACTATTGTAGTTCTGCTGTAGTATTGTTACATCTGCTGCCTGGAGACAAAAGCGTCTTTTTCATGCTTTCTATTCCTGTTGACCACGTTTTATTGTCTTTGCCTGCCTTTCTATTTACTAAGCCTACGAACATGGTAGTTTCCTGTTACCATGTTCTATTTTGCAGATTTTTAGAGATGTTCAGGCATGTTCCAGATAAATAGCAAGGAGTTAAAATAACTGATTCAAGAAGTTGCTCCTAGCCTTTCATGTTTGTATGACGACTGCCTATAAATTCTACCCATATATAAATGCTGACTCTGTGTTGCTCCCATGAATGTGAAGAAGGGGCACATAGGAAATTCCAACAGAGCATAGCTTCAAGAAGAACAGAATATCACAGCCTCATTTTCAAGGCTTGGAGTAGGACACAGTGTCCTCGTTTCTACTCTCAACCACATCTCAGACTCAGACTGTAAAACCCCTTGGTGAATCTCTATGCTTCAGTTTTCCTTCTGCAAAAGAGAGGTGAAAATATTTACCAGCAGCACAGTATTTGCAAAATGCTTTGGCATTCTGAGGGAAGAGGAATACAGTAAATATAAAGAATGATGCTTTATGATGGACCATTGGATAAGACCCAAAGGATGCCATTAAACACTATGAAAACATACATGCAAGTATGTGCTTCACATAACGGTCTCTACAGTTTACTGTGGGACTTAGAAAGTCAGACTCTGATTTTATTCTACATCAGTCTTCTAGCGGAAGGTTTCCTTTTAAAAAGCCCTTGGTTAAAGGCACATGCTAACCTCAAAACAAAAGCTTTCTATAAGTTCCAAGACGAAGCAACGTTCAACTCATAATTAGTAAAGAACAATACTAGAAAGTCATTAAATGGTTATGCAGAGGAGAAAATGATGTTACCATATGTGCTCTGTAAAAGATATCTTCATGCTTCACATATTTGCAGTGACTCACCTGGTCTGCATTTTCAGTGAAGGATTAGCAATAAATGACAGTAAGAAACTGTACAGAAATGTGCTCTGTAGATGAGACAGAGGAAGAGCCTAGTTTTTATCTTTTTTTTTAAATCATCCCTTTGTTTGTATGCTTGTAGTGATAGATATTTCACATGCATTTTTAACTTCTGGGCCTACAAAGTTGACACTGAACATCAGGTGCAAGATTTCATTCTGATGAAAAAAATTAAGCATGACCATGCATAGAAAAAACAACACTGCTGAGTATCTGAACACAGATATTAATGGCCCACCTACTCCTGCTGGTCTGGTTGTCTTTGGTGATGCTCGTTTCGGGGAAGACTCGGGATGTGGGGCAACAGGTTGTACTGGACGGGTCTGTTTGGCTGCTAGCTTCTTCAGACTCACTTGCCTCTTGTCAAACATTTCTTGTACATCTTCTAGTTTTTGTAAAATCCTTTGGGCATTGGCCTAGGCAAAGAAAAGGCAAACAGCAGATGGTTGTAAGTCGTGGACTAAGCAAATTAAGATGGGACTTGAGTTACTCAGACTACGTGTATTAGAGCTAAAGATAATGCAACCCAGCCCACATACTCTGTACAGATCTGTTTTACCAAGTAGAGCATCATGAGTCATGCAGTTTTCTGGCATTACCCTGAAGAAGTATGTGTTATTCTAGAACTGCTCATATGAGTAAAACCTCTTGCCCTGAGTTCTCACCTCTGCCCTTTCATCGTGGGGAAAGAGGCATATTTGTGCAGACTTTGATACACCCCAGTAGTCTCTCATGTGCAAGACAATCACTGTTTTGTGAGTGCATACACATATTTGAGGTGTTTTACCTTTATTTCAGGTGTGAGAATCGTGTCAAACTGATTGTAGAACTCCTTTGGGTTAGAGAGTTGGTGTTCCTTTGCTGTTGTCAGGAACTTCTCTATTTCAACGAGTGCAGTTTCAGCTCCCTCTTGTGACTGGCACTTGTCCACAGCTTGGGAAGCTAAGAGGTAGATTCCAGCTTCACACCACTGGCTTGCCTTTAAAGAAAAATGGGACAATATGGACTACACTGTCACTGAAAGTCCATGGTGTGGAGTGCCATTTCTATCACCCCATGAAATAAAGTTCGGCACTAATGTGTCACTAAAGAGAAGGAATGTTACTCCCTAGCATGTAACAGGTCCTGTCTACAACACACACCACCTAAGAGACATAGAACACCAGCAAATAAAATTCACCTCTCGTTGCATAGATGCTCCAGTAACACAAAATAATAATATTCTGAGCAAGGAGAAAGAATGCTACTGTAGTTGCTGCAAATCAAATCTTTCTGCTGCACTACCTCATTTCAGTGTTTAATTACACAGTTATCCAAAAACAAAAATAAATATTTGAACTATATCAAAATTCTGCATAACTTCTTAGGCCCATTAAACTCAGACAAAATACTCCAAAACAGGTTTTCACAATAATTTCTGGTAATTCCCCTAAGGAATTAGCATGCACACATTCTCAGAGCATTTAGCTTCCTATTTCAGCTGACCCTATAAACTGAAAAACAAAAGAACAGGCAGGAAGCTGTTTATTTTTCAGCATCAGAATGTGTTTGTGTCTCATTTCAAATATAACCGCATCTCAATTCTTTTTTAGTCTCATACTCTGCTCTTATACTCTGCTCTTCACGGTCTTAAGACAATAATCACAGGAAGTGTCTGCTATGGTTTTTTATAGCAATGGTTTCGGAACGAAGTAGAAAAAAAAAGTAAATCTGTTCTTTTCACTTAAGTTGCCTACGCTTATAAAAAGATTTATTTTCCATAGAGCCTTCAGTAGGGCTGTTCTCCAAAAAGATTCACTCACCTTATCTAATTGCTTATGCAGCTCAAGAGACTTTCCCAAAATATCATACTTTTTCTTGGTCTCATTAGTAAAGTCATCGCAAATACGCCTGAGTTCAACACACTTTGGTCTGATGGAGTCAATGGCATAATGGTTGTTTTGGATGAGCTGTTCTCCATGGAGAGCTAGAGTTTGGGCTTTCTCCAAAGGTTCCTGTGAAATTAATGAGAATCTTTTCAAAATTACATCTTAAGAGGAGATGTGTTGGTAAAGGCAGTGCACCTCTGTAACCCATGCTGTAGCCTGGAGCTGTCTGGAATATTCAACTAGCTGATGTGTTTTTAAATTTGCATGGAAGATCAACTTAATCATTAATGTTATTTCTACCTATTGTTCATTCTACCTCCACAGACTATGCTCAGAGATCAGTACCTAAGCAGCCTTAAAATCATACAGAACATATATCTACACAAAAATGTTCCATCACATGCTCAATCCAAGTTGAGAGTTAGTAGAGCTGCACAATATAGAGAATGAACCAGAGCAAAGTCTTATGATGAATCACATTATCTCAGGCTGTGTGGGCTGAGCTCATATGTAAAGAGTTAACGGATTATAATTCCATGAGGAGCAGGCATCTTCACAAAGAAGCAGAAGAACAGGCATGTGTGGCAACTTTTTAAACCACAGCTCATAAAGTTTCCTAGCCTTTTCCAGGGCAAAGTCAATCAGAGTGAGTTTAAACAATTTGTGGTACTGAAATATTTTCTCTCCTCAGCTATTAATTATCCGTTCTTTGCTGAATACTTTTAAATACAGATTAACTTTTCCCATTTCATAGAAAAAAATTCAAACTACATCAGCTATTGTTGGTTGTTTGTTTCATCTGAGTACAAACACTGCCTGTTAATATCAGGAATGTCAAAAAGGAAAATATTTAGTGCTTTAATAGGTATGCTGCAGATAGATCCTCACTGAAAAAAACACCTAGGCACAAAACTACTGCACTTAAACTGGAAAGTGTTAGGTTGTCTTTCTCACATACTAAGGACACGATATATACGTGTGGTGGTGTAATCCTCCAGTAATCAAATCCTCCTGATACTCCTCCAGTAATCAAAAAAAAATACTTTTTCCACTCTGGCACTGCCAGATTTGTAATGCTTCTCTTTATATTTGATTTGAATAAATATTTTGAAAAATTCTTCAGATCCTTCAGAGTAAAACTTCTTCAGCTTAGTTACTATATGATGAAAATAACGGTGGCTAACAGGAAAAGTTATGTGATGTGGACAATGGAAGGGAAACGTATGTTACTACAACTTAAATTTCTTCAGACTTCTACAGAAGAGATGGGCAAAGATCACAATTTTTCTAAATTTTAATCCCATGCTTAAAAATATCATAACTTTTGCATATGTTCATGTGCATCCTTTTCTGATTTGGCTTATTCATTCAGTCCTTTGTAAAAATACTAAAAGTAATGCATAACATAGGTGATGGAGTTGCAAAGTCCAAATGTCTGGAAAAGTATGTATCAGAAAGTATGGGTGCTCCTGAAACTGCCATGGACTTGAATGGAATAGTCTTAACAGGGATCTGGCCAAGGCAACCTGTCAAATCTTATGAGCTTTTCAGATTCCAGAGATGGCTCTAACTTTTTGTGACTTGAAAAGCAGATATTTCAACTGATTGTAGTCTTCCAGGTAACAAACCAGAACTACTGGATTTGAACAACCTTGGATTCTGGAAATTAGTATCTGAATTTTGCAAATAGAAATGGAGACCCATGAAAAGTGAGTAAATGTGACATAAGGATAGTGACAGAGAAACAGAGATAATCATGCCTGGAGCAGTTAGAATACTATACTGAACACAAACCTGTCCTTTTTCTTCCAGTTGTTTCTGTTCCCTTAGGAGGTGTTCTACTCGAGTCACACTGTCTCCAACGTCAGAAAAACCCGCTTGTGCGTCCATGAGATTATCCAATGTTAATTTTACCTAAAACAAAAGTAAATAAAAAAGAAGCATACAAATCATAAGATACTCAAAGTTACAACAAACCTATGACTTCTAAACATTCATCCCCATCTTTTAGATGAGAATGCACCTCAAGTTTAGTTTTTCAGTTCCCTTCAAGATGGTAAAGCCAAAGAATGAGGAAACAACCAACTAATTCTCTAAAGAGCTGCCCCCGTTTCTTGGATTTATCTAGGCCCAAACAGTTCTGAAGATCTATGACTCTGGAACCTGTCTTACTGTATTATTCCATCCTTAGTATTCATGGTTGTGCTTTCCATTTTTGTTTTCCACTGATTTCAGTAGGGTTGGGTGCTTAGTATCACAGAACAAATGATACTTGGTAACATCACACATAAATACACAGTGATATATCATGAAGTTTGTGCTTCACATTTTGGCTTAAATGGTTGGCACTTTCTCCACTGTGCTTTATTGAAGTGTTGTTAAGTGATCAAATTATTAAAAAAAATTGCATATTAAAAAGTGAATTTTTTACTTTTATAATGATTGGCTTCTCTCCTGGCCTCTTTTTTAGAATGGCATTTTACTTTAAGTATGGCAAGCTTTGACTGTATTTAGCAAAGACTAGATACAACCAGCCAACAACTTACCTCTCTAAAATCATGTTCAAAGTGTCGAAGCTGCAGGCATTGTTCTAGTTTTAGGTGATGCTTGGTCCAAAATTGATCAAAAGCCTTTTCTGTTTCATCCAACTGAGCCAACAACCTATTAAGAAATCAGAATGAAAAACAGTTATTTTCTGTAGTTACTTTCTTTTAGTTTACATGAATTGATGGCAAAAAGCACAGTTTGGAGATGGTGGGAAGCCTATACCCATAGAAGATGCGGAACAATGTTCTATGTCAATTTTCCCTCAAGAAAAAAAGAACAAAAATTGAAGTGGGATAGACAGGAGTGTGATGATGACAGAGAACTGTATGGATCTACTGTGGCACTTGTAGCCCCTCCTCCTGACCTGCAACAGGAAAACGGACCTTCTCTGTGCCGGCAGCCAGAGGCAGCTGTCTGCCCCCAGCTTCCACCTAGTGTTCGAAGATCATTAACTCCAGGCTAGTACAGATTGAATACAGTGCAATTGCTGATTTAAGGAACACTTAAACAAGTTGTAGAGTTCTGCTTTATTTTCTTCACCCATCAGAAACAGGCACCAATTGTATCACTTTTCCTTGTTCATCTCTCCTAAACAGAATGGATTAGCAGCTCATAATGCCTCCCATTGACAATGTTTCTCTTCATGTAAATAATGAAACATTTATTCACAAAGAAATTAGTATCAAGTGAAGTGTCCAACAGCACTCTAGTGAGTCACTCTGACAGTCTCAATGATCTATTATGTATGTTACAAAGTAGAACAGTTTAAAAAGGAAGAGTAAAACAGAAAATATTCTTCTCTGAATATCTTATTCTTGAATATTTGGGCATCCTTCAGGCAGGCAGGGGACCAGGCAAATGCAGAGTGCTGGAACCAAGTAATCAGGACAAATACCAATAATTCTTTCACACTACTGTCTAGAACAAGGTCTGTTTTCAATCTACCCATGAAAAATCAAATTTTAATCAAAGCTACTCGTTGAATTCAAGATCAATTTGCAAATTCCTTCATTAATTAAAGGAAGGCTGTTTAAAGATTACAAAGCAGCCAGTGAAAAAAGTATCAGTTTGACATTTGGCAGCTTTGTTCTCACTGAACAGACACACTGAAACTAGCATGACATTTCTCTATCTACTGCTTTACATGGAACAGAAGAAACTTCTAAGCAATGACTAAAATCTTTACAATAATAACCAGCATTGTAGGAAGGAACAGCAATTACTCTCCTTATACATCTGTGAAGGTGGATATTTCAGAGTATCCACTACATCTGATCCTCCTGCAGCATTTCCACAGAGACACACAAGCACATACTTCCCCAGATCACATGGATTCAGATGTCACATTCTAACTAGGCACAGAAATAAGGAAGACATTATGGGGAAAAATAAGTCCCACACCAAACCTTCAGTTAGATAGGCTGTGGTTCAACCAAAAATTACCATGAAATCCAGGACTTGTTTGAACATACTTTGCCAGTTTAATCCAGTAACTTCCTCAAAGACCTACTTAGTTATGTATCCAATAAACCCTGAGTAACTGAACCAGTGGGAATTTACAGTATCTATATTTAAATCATTTAAGTAAGGACTTAAATGACATTTGAATTTCTTAGGAATAAATCAGCAACTTGTGCAAGATAATAAATCTTCACTAACCTTTCCACTGTTGCCACATTTTCCAGTTCATCTGGACTGAGTTTGCTGTTGGCACTTCGGGTGACTGGTTCCCTAATGCACGTCAGTAGTGTGGCCCCCTGCTTCACAGCTAGTTTCAGCTCATCCTGAAGAACAAAAACAAGCCAAACAAATTGTATGTATGTATTTTAAGAACACTTCCATCTCTTAGGTGGCCAACATAGTAATGCTAAAGGAGGATACTTCTGTAGGCATTAAATACTAGGAACAAACACAAAAATGCTTCTCCAGTAGTTTTCAGATGATAGACTCCCAACCCATAGCTGAAAAACTTGTTGAATTAAAAACCACATATTACACAAATGGAGTTGTTACGAGACACCATTCACCTTCAGCTTGCTATGGTGGTCAGTGTGTGCAGACAGGAGCTCCTCTGTACACTGCACATCATTGGGAAGTTCAGTCTCTGCTAAGTCTGTTCCAAAGGTCTGTAGCATCTGTGCTGTTGTTTTCACTGTCATTGCGAAGTTTTCAATAGCCTGGAATAGCAGAAGCATAAAGTCACAGACTGCTTATTTACCACTAGCAAGTTAGCTGCACTCAGTTCTTCAAACACACTGTATTTGTATAGTTAAAAAGCTTGAATTCATTGGAGTATCACTTCTTTATCATTTGGGTGGATCGACTTAAACCTCAACAAAATTCAGTGGGTTTACTGAAGAAAATGTAAGTGAAGAAGGTTTAAAAACAATGCTGCCTTTTCAGAGTAGAATGTATCTCATAAATCTGAACAATATAATTAAAACCTTTGCATCTTGTAGCAAGAACTGCATGGGATATTTTTTCCTGATCATGCCCTGGTTTCTTTAGGATAATCAAAGGCTGCATTGTTTCACATAGGTCTTTACTCATTACACTTTTTGATCAGAACAATACAATGTTCTGAGGCACAAAACAGTACTAAAGATGCTCTTATTCCAAATCAAATATTAGACAGCTGTTGGAATTACTAATTTACAACTATTTTATTTGAAAATTTGCAGTGTTCTCTGTGCAAAACAAAGTGAAGTTAGATTATTATTCAAAAGGTGTAGCAATAAATTACATTCCACATTATGTGATCATAAAGCATACTCCAGATGAGGCAATGCTAGGAGAGTTCATAACCTTCTTCATCTTTTGTCCCTTGTAAATTCATGCCTGTTTTCAGCAGAAACAGTATAGACTGACGTACGATCTGGCTCAGTTCTTAGCAGCTGTGGCATGTTCTCTGCAGTGAAACTGCTGGATTAAAATTGGCTAAGATGCTGCACTTCTGACTGCAACACAGATAAAGCCATTCATTATCAAGGGCTGTTTACTAAGGGCCTAACATACTCTGTGAGCAAGAAAGCTCCTAGGCTCTTAGTTGCTTAAGATAAGAAAACAGAAACAAAGAACAATGTGGTGAGACTGTTCAGTCAACACCATTTAAGACCACTTTAAAGATGTTTCAAAAGTAGATAAAATAAAAAACGGTAGAAAAAAAATCCACAACCCTGGCAGGCAAGATCTGAGAACACTAAGAGAAGCAGCAATTGCTGGTGCAGTGTCTTCTTCACTTGAGTGAATGTCAGGCTTTCTCAAGGTGCCATATAGGCCACTACTTGCCTGATGGCAATCTCTTACCCAGCAGACACCCAGGCTAACTGTTTCCACAGGCAACATGAGCACATCAGTGTTTCATTTAATTGTACACATGCCCTCCACTCATTCTCGTGTGTATGAGTAATAAGTTGTTTCATATTCCCAAGTTCTGACTGTGGTACTGCCTTCAACTCCCTATGTTTGGTGAAAGTTATTTTGATTACTTGCAAGCTACCTCAGAAAAGCCTTTTCTGAATGTTAGGCTAACTGCAGGTCAGCAACAACAATTGCACCCAAGGCTTCTCAGAACACCACAAAACACTGGGCCTCCTTAGATGTGAGCTGAGTAATAATATAACATTATAGGCTCGAGTCCAGGTTGATAGTGAGATCTAAATTACTACTTCTACTACAGACTTGGGAGGAACTTTCTCTGATGGATCTCCTCTTTCCATGAGCCTCTAGTAAAAATCTGTTGGCTGAAGTGCAGCTACAGAACTACTGCATAATTGTTGCTTTACATTCATCATCTGGACACCTGTAGGTATAGCCATGGCTAACAACAATACCAGCACTCACAGTTCGGTGATGTATCCACTGACTGTGGCCATACTCCAGGGTTCCTCCCAGCTCCCGGGTCAGCTGACATTTATCAATATAGCCATGAAGATCAGAGACAGAATTTAGCATGATGATCTGAAACAGATTCAAACACAATGGATGCAGAGAAATAATGAGTCCTTCAATCACTGTTCCTAGGATCAGGGTTTGCCTTAAACATACGTAACCACAGTGTAGTTCCACCATTGACAGTAATTTCTCATTATGTATTTGTTCATGTAATTGCCACAGCTTTTTTTCCTTTGCATCTTGGCTTCTTAATAAGCATATAGCCACTCTTGAACTACCCATGATTTGATATCATGCTGCTCCTCGCTAGGCGAAGGATGCAGCCATTTTCCATATGCCTCAAAAACAAAAGCATGGCACAACACATATAATACTCACAAACTTTCACCAAAATATCTCTGTATTTTTGATATAATTGTTATTTACTGTGAAATGGAGTATCAAGTAGGCTAAACAGCTTCCTCAGTGCTTGCCACCTGATCCAGTTAAGCACTGAAATGAGACCACTGAGAATATGATTCACCTTTCAGTTGCACCACTGTTACGTCCGCTGAGTTTGCTGGCATGATTCACTTTTAAAACATGATTTAATGGAATGGAAAGAAATATATCTCCATTTTCTTATTCTAAAGAGTTTCCTTACCACTCAACCTGCTTAATGAAAGCAAAAGCCAATTTTCATGCATTTTCTGGTAAGCAGTATTACCTTTTGGCTGCCACTGTAAACCCAGCATTATAAGTGGCTACACAAACAACATATATGTATTTAATTATGTCTTCCTGCTCTAACACCAAGATATCAGCTACAGAAAAACAAGACATTGAGTACAGATGTCTAGAAATGTTAAGTTTTAGACTTCAGTATATGTTAAATGTATTATTTTGTTCCGCTGTTATTTTCTTCTGTTGGAAGAATGGATAACTTGCTATGCCTGTTAGTACATCTTATTTCCAGTGGAGCTTGTTAACAGTAAGCCAGTAAGCACTGCAGACAGTGAGATGAGCCCATCTGTGTGAAGGTCATACATTTCAGGCTGAATAATGCCCTAAGTAAAGCACCGAAACAAGCCTGAATAGGTTTTCAGTTGTTCTTTGCTACAAAATCATCCTAGAGTTATTCAGGCTGCCTGTAGACCAATCTCCTTCTCAAAGTTAGGTCAGCTGTAATATCACATCAGACTGCTTAGGACTTTATCCATCCGGGTCTTAAAAAAAACCTCCAAAGACTGATTCTGTTGAGGCATTCTTCTCTCCACTGCCTGATTATATTCACAGTAAAAAATGTTTTCCTTATATCAAGCCAGTTTCACTTTGCCAGCACTCTCTTACCCTCCTGTTGTTTTTGAATTCCCAGATATTCTCTCAGATGAACCCTGTTGTACCTCCAACATTGCTCCAACTGTCTCCTGGTTAATGATACTTACATAAACATCCTAGTGGAGATTTACATCAAAAGGTTTCATTAATTGCATTTATATGCCAACTAATCATATAAACCTCGTTTATTATTTTAGCCTATAGTTCTTGCTCCTGTTTGATCATCTGGCTTCTACTCAATCCAGTGTTGATTTAACCCAGCAAATCTATTTTACTGAGCATATTAGCAGTCTGATAGCTCAGATAAACACCCTAACAAATGTTTCCTTAACAAATATACCAACTTCTTGAAGCTCCCTTTGAATGCTCCCATGCTGGCCTCAACTCACTTAGAGTTGCAAGAGGAAATGCAAACCACTCATGCACCAGTTATAACATTTCTGTTGTCGTAACTCTACATGTACAGTGCGAAATATCTGCAAACAATGTAATGGCCAATGTTGGCACTTAATACAGGTGCTTGTTCCTATTTAGTTGGGTAAGGAGATCTCTTGTGGGACAAGAACTCTGGTTCTGTTCTCACGCTTAGTATGGAGGGTGCTGTCTTCAAGGGGGACAAATAGATATCACTCTCAATAATTTAATCTGCTTTGAAACTGGGCTACACAGGATCATGCTTGGATGATGGCTTTAGTTAGGGCTGCAAACTCAACTGAAAATCACGATAGACCCCAGGAAATTCATGACACCTTGAGTACAGCCTTAAGCAGCTTCTTCCAATAGCATCAGGCGAACGTGACAGCCTACATACAATGTTATCTGCAGATATGTGAGTAGGAGGCAGGCAGAGCTAGCAGCAAGAGCAATGTAATCTTAGTTTTTGTTAGACTACTCTTCAAGAGATACATGCGCATACCCAAGTTAGCTCAAAATTTGAATGTCCAAGAAGACTCCAAAAAAAATATGTATCTTGATCTGCATGTAGGAAAGGTAAATTAATATTTAGCACCTAACACAGTGCCTAATCTCTGCCTACCATTAACCTCTGTTCCAACTGTGACAGATCTAAATAGAATTTGAAATGCAACACTGTCATAAAATAGATTGCTAGAAGTACAGTCTCTGGTATATCAGTTGCTAAGGCAACACACAGTGGCTTATTTAGTACAGGAACTTCACATTTTTCAAAGAGCTATAAAACAAAAAGATTTTGTTTTGTAATCAAACACTTTCTACATGAAATTTGTTTTTTAATCACCAAAAAGCCAACTGTACTGACTTAGAGTCAGTGTTCCAATTCAACATAATTTAACAAAATGGTTTCTTTTCTGTACTGTTACAGTTTGCTGTCTCTTTCTACAGTAGAAGCAGGAAGGGCAGGAACTTTAAACCTAGATACTGCTAAACATAGCAGTGGTTGGAACAGAACCAGGGGTCTTCTGTAAAGTGATTTTAAACCACAATTTAAATCCAAAACAATCATATGAAATCACTCCAGTAAAGTCATTGTGGAATACAATATGAGTAAGTTCCAGTATGAAATATCATTAACAATCATTATTCAAGTTTATTTACAAAACACTTTGAAACCAGAGGCAAACACACAGCTAGGAATAACTCCAAAAAGAGCTCTCATAGAATAATGTCAACCTTAAACTCTTTCAGGATTTATAGCCTGCTTTAAATCATATCCTCATCAACCTGCAGCATATGAATAGTAATAAAAAGCATACTCTTAATCTTGAACGGGTAGAGACCTTAAAAGCACTAAAAATAAGCAATGCCAGCAGGCACTTAACAGGGCTCTATTAGATTATCAACAGCCCATAGTGCAGAACACTGCTCTTAAGTGCTAACCTACGACTGTCACTTGAGTGAGCTGATCTACCTTTCTCTGTATCAGGGGAGCAGCTCTACTGAGATAAGATGTCACTAAAACTGAGTCAAATTTTATAGCTAAATTGATGTTTCATATGGGAACAGATCCATTAAAATCCTGTGAAGTATCCACTAGTAATTTACTCTT
Source organism: Odontophorus gujanensis (assembly GCA_013399175.1). Taxonomy (NCBI): domain Eukaryota; kingdom Metazoa; phylum Chordata; class Aves; order Galliformes; family Odontophoridae; genus Odontophorus; species Odontophorus gujanensis. The sequence continues at coordinate 235,463 of VXAB01010099.1, read as the reverse complement.
TGGCATTCCTGCAACTGATAGTTGAAAATTCCACAGGCAATTTAAAGAAACTATTACTATACATAAGAATAAGTTCTGCTCTTTCCCAGTATGCTTCAACCACTGAAATGAAACAAAAAACAATGTATCTGATCCAGGTAATGGTGCTAGCTCTGAATGTGGCTTTGTGTCTCTCAAAGCTTGTTGATCTCATCCAGGTTTCAGTTTGGGCCTTATTGATCTTATATATACCACACAGATCAAAGCTCCCAGTTGCCACTTGCAATCAAATTGTAATTATTCAGTTATGAGAAATTGCTGACATGTAAGAACTGCAGATGTGGAGATAAGGCAAACACATGGACCAAAAAAATCCATGCTTACCGGTACCTTCATTTTAAAGTCATCTCGATAGAGTTTAATGCCAATGTCAGCGATTGCCCTCTGGATAAAACGTGAGGGACGCAGGACAAATATCAGCTGTAGGTTTCCTGGAAATGCTCCCTGCAAGAAACATAAAATCATTAGAAAGCAAATCTCTGCCTTGAAGAAAGGCCAAGGGAATTTTCAGCCAAGTGTTTCCTAAGAGAGTAAGCAGGGAGGATGTACTGAATCTTGGCCAGTCCAGCTGCTGATGATATCAACTAGTCCATTCAGCACATGTCCAATGTCAGACTCCAAAACCAACAGAAACAGTGGGCTGGGGATTTTACTGCCCAGACATATATAGATTTCTGGTAGGGATTTAGCACAGAGCTCTGAAGCTTCTTCACTGGTGCACTCACATCTGAAGCACGCCAAGCCACCATTGCACTACCACACCATGGCTCGTCTTTATTTATTTATTTATTTATTTATTTTTGGTTCAGCCAGTAGAGGGTAAAATTGACCACTTGGTCAGTTGAATTGAACTTGGTGATAGAAACAGGTGGAATTCCCCAGACTGACCTATTTCCTCAGTCTGAAGAAGATTTTTAATCTTTTTAACCTCACTTGTTTCTCCCACACACAGGCATTAAACACATTCATCAGACACGGCCCTGTCTTCATCATCTAGCCTACATCTCCCACACACTCCTCTGAGCTCATCAAGAATAAAAAAAGAACAAGAGGAGAGCTAAAAAAGAACAGCCATCTCTTCATCCTAAGCCTCTCTGTCTAAGCACTTGCACCTCACACAGTACATGTTCCAGGTAATAGATGTCTGAGAACAGCTGCTTTTATTAAAACTGAAAAACAGTGTCTTAATTCTCACTTTCACAAATGAGATCTAATAAACTGTTAATAGTTCCTAACAGATCACTTACTACCATGAAAACATAAATCTACTGGGATCTTTATTTCACAAGCAGGCCACATAGTCACTCCTCACAATGCACAAAAGGGTTCTTCTGTTAGACTCTTCCAGAAACAGCTTCAAATTACTAGAATTCATGCTGCAGTCAATCCAGAACATATGAAATTTGTACTACCTCAGCAGTAAACAAGGCCATGTTTACTGCTACTGCAGCTTCCTCTCCCTCCTGTTTAAAAAACTCAGGACCTTTGGAGCAGGAGAGAATCTGCACCCACAACCAAATACAAAAGGAACCAAAAATGAGCACATGGGACTTTATCCTGTCCTGAAAGTTCAGCAGATAATTTGTATTTCTAGAAGATAAATAACAAAGACATGCACTTACTGCTATCCGTGTCAGGGATGCCTTGACTGCACTCCATTTGTCTCGTCGTCTGTCTATGATGATGATGAATCCAATGCTGGCAGCCTCCAGACTGAACAACAGAAGAAATAAATATGCTAGGTTACATGAAGATACTCCCATTCCAATGAAATGTACTGCAGTAAGATTCAGCCTCTGTTGGACCATCCTCCAAGTCCGTTATAAAACATGCAATGTATGGTGAAGAGAATACTTGGCAGAAATCCGCACGAACACAGGAGCCAGCAAATTTTCTCTTTCCAGCATCAGGCCAGCAGCTTACACAAAACATGAATATTTTATTCACTAATTCTTTCAGCTGCTCTCTACATTGCTGTCAAATCTAAGTGATAAGAATAGTTCAGGATCACAAATTACACTGTACTATATTGAAAGCAAAAATCTCAGATTTTGCTGTCTCCAAATGAATTAGACATCCCACTTCAGCCTTCATTGTCATGCCCACATCTGACAGAGGCACTCAGCTCCACAGTGTCGGTATATCACCGCAGCCACCACCTTGCCTTCTCACACAATGCCCCAGGTATTCTGGTGGACAAAGCAGGATTTGAAGTTTTATATCTCACCAACGTACTGTCTGGTTCTAAGGATGCAAGTATCACTTTAACACACTGGCTAAAATAAGCTACTGTTTGTTCTCAGGACTTTTCAGGGAGGCTCTGTGAGGCACTGATCTGATGCTCCATCCCATGTGTATAGACCTCAAAAAATATCCCCTTCCTCCTCTCTCAGAAATCCCACTCTGGTGTGTTGGCTTCAGGGGTGCTCCTCTCTGCTTTCCAACAGTTCTCAGAGTTGGAAAGCTACAAAAACATTAAGAAGAATGTCCAGGAACTTCATTATAACAATCATCTCTGTACAAGAGAAAGGCAGGCAAAGAGTGTAGGTGTTGCCATAATCAGAACACGCCCTACAATTAAATATCTAATTATGGATTGAAGTCAAGATCAGTTCTAAAGAGCACTTCCTTTACCCCTTTTTCCATCAGACATACAAGCTGGTGTTGTCCATTTTCTTGGGTTATTTTGTGCAAACTCATGTTAATAATCCACTGAAGAGCATTACTAATACCAACAGAGCTTCTGCTGCAGCTCTGCAGGATCAAGATCAGCAGCCAGGAAGCTCAAGTTCTGTGCAAGTCTGGGATGCCATGCAAGTGTTCCCAGTGGTTCTTATTGGCACTACGAACATTCGCTGAAGTTCACACTGACTTTTTTTTTTTATTATTTTCATTTTTTTTACAGAATTCCTCTGAGAACTATGAAATTCAAAGACAATAGATGACCTTTCCTCTTAAGCAGTCCAACATGCAGCCCTTTACACAGCAGACAGAAAATGTAGTTGCAGAAGTGCCTTAAAGCAGAGATGATAATTCATCAATTTATTCCTGTTTGTATATATATAAATATCTCTCAGTAGACAAATTGGTGTTCTAAAGTAGAAAAAAAAAACCAAACAACAACACTGTGGTATGTATGTGCTTGCTTTAGATCTTTAGACAAAAACAAATCAGAAGGTGACAACAAAGAAGTTTTGTATACTGCAGATTGTTACAGAAAGAGTGTGAGAAACTAGTCACAAAAGTGTCAGCCTGTGAGTTTCTGGAACTACTTACAAAATGGCACTGTTTTTTATCAAACTCTTTCTGCTAATTGAGACCCAGCCCACCAGGTAGCACCTCTGTGGACAGGCTTCCTAACCTTCTACTGCAGATTTGTTGTAGGAGCTCAGGTGTTTTCCCTCTGCACTGACCACTGATATTGTTGCCTCATAAATAAAGTGTCAGGAATTTAGGTATAACTCTAAGTATTAGCAAATTCTTTGAAGAGATGAAAATGAAAAGCCTCAGATAGAAACAGAGAGGGATAGGATAAATTTTACCCTTCACTAGCCTTTCTATATTTCTGACAACCATGTCCAACTTCAAGGACCATGTTAGAGTGAGGAAAATCAATGTAAGAGGACGATGTCAAATGAATTAAATGGATCACCAAAAGATGACCTATACTTGAAAGTAACAGGGAATATGTGATTGTAATCAGCATCTAATTACATCTTCACAGCTCAGACACACAGAATCAATTTGTAACTGCTGGATCTCTCTCAGACAATAATTGGATATATAAGCCAGACTCAAATCTGAGGCAATTCCATTAAAACCACTGATTTACAGCAAAATGACCAACAAAATAAATATATTTAGCTGAAGATAACAAAATGCAGTTGTTGGTCCAAAACAGAATATTACTCAGCTAATACTGAATTAATAAACACAAGAAAAAGCTGTCTGTAACGTTTATGACATAGCTAAGCCACAATTAACTCTGTCCATAAGCACCACATTAACACAAGCCGCCTGCACATAGAAATTGCCCTGATGTGCCCATTTATTTGGCTTGAGACACTAGCTAAGGGCTTTCTAAAAGGAACATTTGCAATAGAGGGTTGGAGGACTAGAAAAATTCAGAATCGGACCCTTACAATCACACCTCAGTAAGCAAACTGCAAAGGAAGTAACTGTCAAGACAGCATCTGCCAAAGGCAACAAGTACAACTGTGATTTAAACAAACACAAAAGTATTTGTGCCAAGTAAAACTTGCCTCTGTGTCTCAAAACTAACTCTTTAAGTTTCGTTTTTAACAGTGCCTCAAAACACAGGGAATAAATCGCTCAGAAGAGGGACATTTGTCTTTTCTCACATATCTTCTCATGATCTAGCAGTTCATTTTTTCTTCTGCCACAGGGATTTGTAACAGCACGAAAGCATCCAGGCATTAGTTACAATAACAGAAATAAAATTCAAAGATAATAGCAATAAGACCTTATGAAATACAGATACAGACAAGAAAATGCAAGAGAGAAGCAGGAAAGGAATTTTCTCATGAAATGAGGCTTGGCAAGAATAGTCATCAGGGGAGGGTTGGGAGTAATGAACATATGGGAATAGAAGCATTCCTCACCAGTTGCCACTGTGAACCAGAAAGCACTCCAGGTCAGTTAAAAAGACAGACTGAGGAAAGTGAAATAAATACTGATATACTGCATTTATTCTGGATTTAAATACAAGGAAAGAGCAAAGGAAAGCAGAACTATAACTAGTGTGCCAACTATAAAATCACATGATCTAAAGGAGAGCAGATCACAGAAGAAATGCGAGGGAATATCTACATCACTGAGGATAACTGAAGCAAACAGTACGAAGGGAAGCAGAAGTGATAACATTCACAGCTATGCTGTTGTAAATCTGGATTGCTACAGGTTGACAGATGCAACACAAAGAAGGTCCTGATGAGATGTCCCTCTGGACAAAAGAAAACTGAAAATGGGCCTGTAAAGCTGGCACACAGCTCAGGTGTGACCTCAGCCTTCTGCAATGTTTCTCCCTGCATTTTACCTTGATGTTCAGGATGTTATCAACTGTCTCCACTGAGATAGGTAAACAGTATTTCTATGTTTTTTTTTTTTTTCCTTCTGGACTATACAAGGCTGATTTAAGACCTAAACTTAGCTGGGGAAACAGTGTCAGCAAGTGATCCTATTTCAGTCAGCACTCCAAAAAGAAAAGCCATACCAAGATCTGAATGTCATTTAGTAATAAGGGATGCACATAAACAAGCATCTGTAGGACAGAGACTTGCCAAAAAGGCAGCATCAGTGCAAGCTGAAGTACAGCTGATACCCCTATTCACACATGAATCCAGAGAAAGGCAGTTTGCCTAGAAATACAGAGAATATCAAAGATTTCTCAGAATCAGTACTGTAACATATGGCTAGCAAGTAAAGTCCCTTCCCTGAATGAAATGCGTGTGATCTACTAAGCTTCTCCATCCCCAGCTTTGAATTCAGGTTAGCCCTTGTACACTGATTTGAGGAGGCCTGAAGATGCTGTATTTCCTGACTTCTATGGGAATGAGAGGAGGGCACCTGTTTATCAAAGCAGTTGGTCTTTGTTTCAGTTGAAAGAGCATGGAGTTTTGGCTGTGGAGTAAAGTGAGCAGAAAAAGGCCTTCTGCAGATACCTACTGTAAGCATCCACATACAGAGACATATATTTACATACACCACACTATCCAATCTTTTTGCACATGTGTGCATATGCCCCTTTTGTGGGGCGCTCCCATCACCAGGTGTTGAAGTATGAGATTACAAAGTCTCATTGGGCTGATCTGCTGTCCTTGAAAGCAGTTTTTAATAAAGCCCAGAAACACAGATTTGCCTACAGCCCACCTCAAAGTACTGCATTACCGCACAGCTGAAAAGGCAAATACACTCAGCAGCTTCAAAGATAAGATAACTCCTGAGCATTCAAATAACACTTGTTATCCATTTTCATCTTTTTAATGTTTTGTCACGTGAGCTTAGAAGACCAGTAATTCCAGAGAGACTTAAAATAACTAACTCACTGAATGATGTCATTTGTGATCATAGAACTCATCTGAACAACTAGAGTAAATCTTATTCTTCAGGATACAGAAATAGTGACACTACAAAAGACAGATGTTTTCTCTACAGTGGTCTGAAAAATTACACTAATTTCTCTTGCTCATTGAGCTATGAACATGGAACTATTTTCTATCCTGAACTAGTGGAAATGCTTTTCAAATGATACTTCATCCTCACTGATTCATGACCATAACCTCTGTAACTCTTCAAGTGTTAGACACTATTCCCTAATCTTCATCCTTTTATTTGATACTTAAATATCCCCCCTGAGAATAAAACAAAATGTGAACTACTAGCAGCAAGTTAACATGTACCAGAAAGCTGTCATAGTACACGTCATAGAGTAGCACTGAATAAAGTAACAAATATGGTCCCTATACAGACTGCTAAGATGAAAGAAGAACTCACTGTCTGCTCGTGTATCAACCAGCTGCAGATTAACAAAGCTCTGCTGCACCTAAACAGGTTCATTGTTTATGCACGTTAAGATTTTACTTCATATAATTATGTCATAAATCAGATAACCAAACCCTGCTGCTCAGGTTCTTCTAAATTAATACCTTTGTCCCTCAATTCTACATAATTGGTGACAAGTTTAAAATAGCAAATCAAGAAATGCATAGTCAATCTTTCTAAAAGCACTACAACAAATACTAGAAAACTCCTTGGATAACTTGTATCATGATGGTGTGGACTCTGATTGAATCTAAGAGTCAAATCAATGTGCTGTTATGAAGAAAAGGTAGGCTTACATCCCAGCCTGTCACTGACTTCAAACAGGTAATTTAAATCAAACTGAGTTTCATTTACTCAACACAAGTTCTAGTGAGCTTGTCTGTAGTGTAAGATACTACCTATGCAGACCTTATCTCTAAAACTGGCCTACTGCAGTTCTCATGACCTATGAAGAAGTAATTCATCATTCATTGCTCATTGCTCTGATGTTCACCAGGCGAAGAAGCTGAAGAAGCTTTTTGTCCATTAGGCTGGCAATCCAATGTGCTAGTTCCCCAGCATGGAACAACATTTTTGGGCATCACCCCATCATATCAAACACAAAGAATTGGCAAACTAGCTACTATTGCTGATTTAATAACCCTGAAGATGGTTATCCAATCCTAAAACTAGTGAAGAAATAAAAAGAGTTTCTCCTGGTAGAACACAGGACCTACAGAGTTCAGCAAAACAATGAAGCTGTTAAACTCACAGCGTGTGGTTTCTCTCAGCTTGCTTTGGCAGCTCCATGAGGAATACATGTAGGTGGAGCTGGAAAACTCCTTACCTAAACTTGAAGGAGGCACGTTTTCCCCTCATCATCCTCTAAGCACCTTCGTACATGCGACCACAGGAAATAATAAATCCCTACTGTGCTTCTAACTAGCACAAACAGCCATGGTCCAGAGACAGAAGTAGGGGACTGAAAAAATATTAAGCTCTCTTTTTAGATAAACAAAAATTAATTCAGCAGCCATGGCTTAGCCTGTTTCCTCAGAGTAGTAGAAGTGAGTTTGCTTTACATCACTTGCACAGCTGCAGGTATACAGCAAAGAAAACATCCTAGTAGAGCAATCTCCCAGTAAACAAAGCACAAGGTGCTGCCAGAACCCTGTCAACAAGGCACCCACCTCTCATTCCCACCTTACTGACTTGCTGGTAGTTGTTCCATGAGAGCAGTATCTCCGCTATTTTTCATTCTTTCAGTATGATAAGGCTTCCAATGTGTCTGCTCCCAAGGACACAACCCACTCACAGCCCTCAGCTCGTTTGCCATATCCATAAGTTAGCCAATGACAAGGTCACAGATCCTCATTCCTAACAAGGTTTCCCAGCTTCTGGAGCCCTGCCTGCATGACATTTGGTAAGCTTAGAGCACGGCGTCTGCACTGTTAACTCCACACATCTGTCTATATATACTATGCAATTCCAGCACTGAAAAGCTCTGACTTGCATAAACATACAGTTTATTTCATGACAGCCTACAAAAAAAAACTTGGCACTTTCCTTTGTTGAGGCAGAGAGAAAGGGATTATCACAAAATACTTTTCCACCAACATCAGGTAGTAATAATCATTAAAGCAAAGCTAGCCTGCCCAGTCAGAGCTTGGCATATTCCTTGGGCAGTGTTAAGATATTTTTCATCCTCTGAAGGGCAGCCTTTCTACAGTGCCTGTTGCTTGAACAAAGACTGCTCTCCTCGCACAGATATACTCAGAACAAACAGTAACAGGTCCTACGTAAGCATAGCTCTTTCCAGATGCAACCCTTCACTTGTTACATTCTGCATCCCCAAGAGTTATCACAAACAGCCTTTTGATCTGCTACTTTTAAGGCTACCTTTCAGATCTTCACATCCCTCTCATTCAGTTAAAACCCTGAAACAGAAAACCTGCTCTGTGTGAAGATGCCTTTCCCATGCAAATGATGTAAGTGGTTCCTGGGACTTCCTGCACACTATAGTTTTGCATCATATTGACTGGATGGATGCAGAATTGCTGGTAAATGTCAGTAGCACCACTAAAATAAGTGAGCCATTGAAGAAGCAAAGCTCTCTTGGAAAACAATGGGCATTTATACTTAGCCTTACCTGGGAATGCTGGTTAGGTATGTGACCACATTGAGAAAATCCTCATCGGGTATTTCACTGAATCCTGCAAACTCTGGGAATGTAATAATTGGTGCTCCATCCTTCCCTCTTCCTCCTGTGAAAGAAGGATTGTAAAGAGATTAGAGAGTGACTTTATACCTTGGGACAGACTGGTCTACAAACACTGGCACATAACCTCACTGAAAAACATCCAGATCCTATATACATGAGACAAAGGATCTCTAACAATCATCTGAAAGTGTAGTACACAGCAAAACCCTGTTTACTTGCAGGACCAATTCTAATTTGATTCTGATAACAAACCCGGGCATCACTTGTGCCACAGTGGAGCTAATGGGAGTTTTCTCACCAGCCTGGTCCCAGAGCATTGCATAGACAAATGAGGGAAGAGTGCATAAGGGAATATAATGAAACCAAGATACATACATATTTTTAAACAAGTATCATATGCTGCTCAAACAGGGCATTAAGGACATAATATTGCTTTTCTCTGAGTCTTTCTCCATTCACCACAACTCTGTATAAGCCTTTCTTTTTTTTCAGCAGGTCAAAGCCTTTTCTACAAACTCAACAACGAGCCCAGACCTGCAGCACAGAGCTTTCCTTGTCATTTATCACTCACAGTAGTTTTGTCCAAAGAAAGGCCATGCTTTGAGTTTCCCTCCAGTGAAGGACAAACTGTGAAATGGACACAAAAATAAATGACCTTTCTCAAGGGAGATATTCAATGCATTCTCCCATTTGGAGCACAAGGAGAAAGCAGTACCTCATGGAAAAAATATGAACATTCATTGCTCTAAAGTACCTTCCAAATGCCCCAAGTCTGCTTCCACAGACCACTGCTTTTCCCTTTTGGTAACAACAGCCAATGCCACAAAGCAGCTCTTCCTGCTCTTGTCTGGTGGCCACTGCAAAGATATGGTCCACTGATTCCCAGCTCTTTCCATGCAGAGTCCCTTACTAGTCCTGATCCTGCTCCTGCCCAACCCTCCCACCCAGCTGGATTCTTTGCCATTCATCCATGGAGGGTTGGGATACTGAGGAATGTAATGTTTGGATGAAATATGTGCAAAAACTGTTTTATTAAATAGCTGGTATGAGCATTCTCCCTCCTTCCCACTACACTGCCTACAACAAGCCTCTACTTTCAATTCATTAATCCATACTTCTTTTCCCCACAGATCCAGAGAAAATGAAAGTGGATCTTTCACAGTACTCCATGGCTTTATATTAGTTATGGATCCTGCTCCTTTCACTTAATAGAACTAGCTCAATTCTGGTGGCTCAATTTTGTCACTATTGGACAGCCAAACCAGCTTCTTCCTTTATTATTAAAGCAGCTTTTCTCATTCAGTACAAGAAAATCTCCCTAAAATTCTGAACAAGGAGACTCTTTTCCTCCTTGACTCCTTGTGAAGGGTCACCTTGTCAGAACACCACTTTTTGATGCCCTTTTTCTTTCCGAAAGTCAAATATTACTTCAGTTACAACTGAAAACGATACAGTTATGTTAAATCACCCAACAAACTCACCCTGCTAGGGAGAAAACAGACCTACAGTAGTTCAAATGGCACTCAGCCAAAATACTAGGGAGAAACGTTACCATTCACACTGCACTGAACAGATTTCAAATTCTGTACAGAGCCATGGTATCCACACTGATCTGGGATGAGGGCAAATGCTGATGCCTGACTCACCAACCTCAAGGCACACACGCTGCATGAACTGCAGTCAGTGTTGATGCAGAATACACTGTCAGGGAAAAATTAGCTGAAAGTTTCTCCTAAGTCAGACAGTTTGAGGCAGCCAAGAGATCAGGACCTCCAGTCAGCAGCCAGGCAGGTTTGTTACAGATACTTACTGACACCTTCTGGGCGGGACCAGTAACAGCCAGAAATATTAAGCAGGACGCTTGGCTGCTCTGACTCTTGCAGAGTTCAATGCACTCCATGGTATTTAATACATGGTTCCTGGGCACCACGTTTTGCTACTTATGTATTTCAGAAATGTGAATGTTCCCTTTAAATGTGGAAAATGCAATAACCTGAAATATTCAAGGCTAAAGCAAAAATATTTGCACCTGGAGTACAAAACAAAGGTTCCTCTGGAATACCTCCTTCAAACTCCTGATAGTTTTGTTTACCTGCAGTCATATCCACAATTTGCACAAACTACAAGTTCCACCTGGTTCTTACGATGCTGCCCAGAGAGGTGGTGATGCACTGAAGGTCAGGCTGGACAGGGCTCTGAGCACCTGATGGAGCTGTAGTTCATTGCAGAGGAGCTGAACTAGACAGCCTTTAAAGGTTCCTTCCAATTCAAATGATTGTAAGATTCAAGTGTCCTTTATGTCCCTTTTATTTTCTTATTCTCTTACACCCATGTTACCTTAGGAGTTCCCCTTCTTCTAGCCTCTTCTTGCTGAATTAGATAAGGCAGGCTGATGAGACATACTAAGTACGTGGGCATGCATTTTTGTCATAGGGTCTTTTCCTATAATAAGCCATCTGCAGAATGGGTGTAAGCAGACTGAAGGCTGCCTGGGCTTTTGACTAAAAGGTTGCAACATCTTGCCTCTGAATGAGCAACACAACCTTAACAGCTCATGGGCCCCATCTCATTCTCTGAAGTTAAGGTATCACCTACTGCTACAACTAAAACAGAAGAATGCTCAGAAATATAGCTGTATTTCAAATAAAGATAGGAAAGTACCTGTCATACTACCAAATCAGAGTGAAGTCTGATGGAGATCTGTAACAGAAAATTCTTAAATACTATGACAGAGAAAAAGCAGGAATGCCTAAAGTGTTGGGTGGCAAGTCATAACGCAAATGTTAGGAACAGGTCGCACACACATCTAAATCTGGAGCATTAGTATGGAAAACAATCCATATCCAGTTACATATATATGAAGTAGAAGTTACTTATACATAAAGGGTATCTAAGATGCTCTCTTTTGGATGAGTTCTGTGCCAATTTTTTTCCTCACATCAAACCAAGATTGCTGCAGTATGCAAATTTCTGCAGAACATGAACTGGCAAGCTGCAGCCTCTCCTTTTTCCCTGAGCCATCATTACTAGTCTTCTAGGGAGCTGTCAAGAGATTTCTTCCCATCCTTGACATGCCTCTGCTGGCTCTTCAATGCTTCAGCAGGGGACACAAACTAAAAACCAGCAGGGACAGACTTCAGTGAGTTCCACAGCCATTAGGATTGAGCACATAGAATTTGGCTGAAAGACTCCTTGTATAGAGTCATTGTTCTTGCCAGGATTGTGTCTAAAACCCATGCTTCTATGCATCACTAGTAGGGAAAAAACCCTAATTGCTGACCAGAAAATTTTACAATTCATTACTAAAGAAGACAAAGCTAGAACAGGCTTCAGCAGGTTCACTGAAGGGCAAAAGAAAAACTCATCTCAAAACAAGAAGTCATTTTAAGTAGAAATTAAAGGCAGGAGAAGGGAGACTGAAAAGAAGCACTGAGTGGAATGAGACATGAACACAGCACAAAGTTGAGTAGAGTTACACTATGGCTAGCCAGGGCATGTCCACTCAATTTGGCAGTGTCTGTGCAATGAAGTAAGGGGGCCAAGGAGTGCCAAGAGCAATAGAGCTTGACAAAATGCCAAGACAACACAAGGCATGAGCTGAGCTTACACGCTGCATGGGAGAAGCAGGCTATAATAGCCTGAGTTCAGTGCGGTCAGAAAGAGAAACAAAGATACACTAAAAAAAGAGATATCAGCACAGCTGGGCCTGGCAGCTGCCTTCAGGCAATGCACACGCCTCTGCCTCGCCAACATGCACCTCCTCCAAGCACCGTTAGGTGCCACCCTGCAGCACTCTGCAAGCACTCAGCCTCCTCCAACACCTGGCAGCCCCAGACACTGGCTGCAGGACAGAACTGGTGACAGTGAAGGGCGCCATTGCAGACAGAAGCAACCAAAGCTGGAGATTCAGCTGGCAGGAGGGGAGGGAAGGCTCAAGGCCATCCTCTGGCCAAACTCAAGTCAAGCTTACTCCTGATCCTGCCTTAGGACACTAGGCCATTCACTAGCAGCTGTCCAACGGGTGCTGCTGCTCACAGTCACATCCAGGCTGCCGTCAGAGCTGGCCCCACGGTTGTGCCAGTAGAGAAGACTCACCTATCTTATAATACATGCTGCCACTCAATTCATCAATTTCCCTCAAGAGGTTCAGCTTCTTTTAGCTCTCTATCTCTGCAGATAGCCAGAATCCTGCCTCACATCCAACCCAAATTCACTGAATTAAAGGCCACTGGTTCCTATTCCTGCTCTCGAAGCAGACAACATCAGCAGGAGCTGAAGGAGCAGGAGGCAAAGCTGCCTGGAAAAAGGCAAGACTGATGTGGAAAGGATTACAGTAATCTTGACCTCCCGCCTGGTCCACCACTCAGAATGACAGCATCCTTCCTCTTCTCTTCTTGAACACTTGTCTTATTTTCTTCCCCAGCTTGCTCGGTTTCTCCTCTCTTGTGGCTCAGGGGCACCAGGACAGGAAGAATCTGGGTGGCAGGACAGAAATACACAGCAAGTGTGGATGGGAAAAAAGACAGATGGCACGTAAGTTGAATCAAGAGAGTGCAAGGCATGGACTCCAAGGCCCAGGTACACAGTGCAGAGTCCCACTTGTTCCTATTAGATATTTTTCAAGTTCTTCAGACAAATTCATAAATAACAGGACACAGTAACAGACCTGCCAGGTGTCAGTGCATCCTGGTTAACTATTACAGTGGAGGTGGGGACAGAATTCAGGTGCAGCAATAAAATAGCTGAAACATTTTAGAGGAAGAATGTGCATGAGCGATAATAGGACATGGCAGCAAAAAAAGTTTAATTTTGCTTAGCAGTATGAAGGGTGTGATTGACAAATGAGGTGTGAGCACTGCATTCTGAGAGCTCACACAGCTGGAGTTGCATGTTGGGATGACAGAGGTAATAGCAGCAAGCATTTATAATTACTGGCTAAATTCCTGGACACAGTTGGGATCCTAGAAAGTCAAGCACTCCCCGTTTCTGTTTCACCTATGATTCCCAACCAAGCACAAAACAAAGGAATGGTTAAGATGCTCATGGGATATATTCAAGCCCCATTCCACAGCAAGAAGCTCTTTCTGTAAGAGTAACAGCTAGACTTGTTATTTCTAACCATGTATTACCATGTATTCTTAATCCCTTGGGAAAACAACATGAAAAAGTACAACAAAAAATACAGGCTATCAGCAGGAGGAGTTCCAAAAGTCTGGCTGCAGTGTGCACCTCCCCAGCCTGCCACAGACACTAACTCATCAGTTAGTATTACAAAGTTTTCTTTCAAATTTTGCTGACATGTAGGCAAACTACTTTTGTTCGCCCACGTGCAGAAGGCTCCCTTAGTCATAGCAGAGCTGGGTACAATTCATCTTGTGGGTCAGACAGATGAAGGGTTCAGTCATGTCTTGGCTGAATTTTCTCTGCCTAGGTCAGGTTTGCTTTTTCCATGCTCTGGGATAGATTTTGCTTTGTTTCTTGTGTCCATTAAGGGTTGTGAATGCTGAATTTCTCATTGAAGTTGAACTATACTTCCTGGTTTAGATTTTCAGGCAAGCTCCGAATGGTCCTTTCAGCAGGGTCAGGCCAGGTTTTCCAAAAAGCTCTGTTCAATCAGAAAGCAGATGGCCAAATGCCCTCCAGGCTTTGGAAATAAACTGGCTTCAGAGTCAGTTACCAATCCACTGGAGTGTATTGATTTAGGAGGAGCAGAACACAAAGAAAATGAATATCTGCTAACACATTTCATGACAGCTTGCCTAATAAATTTGTGATTTAGTAACATGATCCATTATTGCTGCAACTGACATATGAAGCTCTTTGACAGAGTGATTAGAGATAAGAACAAGCTGCAGATAAAAAGGAAGTTGATATTAGTACAGAAACAAGTTAGTAGAGTGGGTTATTAGCCTACTGGCAGGACAGGAAGAGTATTTTACCAGTGGGTCTCCATTCTTCAGTAAAAACTGGTTTAGGTCAGGAAAAAACAAATGACTTCTTAGTACAACACAATCGTGTGATATAGTTCCCTTAACAGCTACAGTAACACAGACATTGCTGTTTGTGCGTACAAAGCGCTCCCATGTTGTCACAGCTGTAATCCCAGTATTGAGAGATCAGTTTTCAGGGAAAGGAAAGAGGCAGCAGTGGTTTCAAAACTGGAATTTAACCACAAGAGCCAGCACTCTCATTAGCTCTCACAAGCTAAGCAAGGCTAGATCAGCAGATGGAAGAGGTGACTAAAGTAGGACTACGTGATTAAGGACCTTTTTGTATTGCACTACAGCTTCTTCCACGACCACAGCAGTTCTGCGAAAGAAGACTTGGGAGTGTTTCCCTTTTCATGGCAAGGACAATACAGTACTAACCAATATGTTAGTCTGGTAGCTAGAGGACCAAGACACGCAGAAGGCTGTCGGTGCCCAATACATTCACTATATCTAGAAGATGACATAATCAAACATCAGATTTATTAGCTAGCTACATAATTCCCATCAACTGCTTGACAACAAGAAAGTCAGATCCTCTTCTGAGAAGTTTTTACACAGCAGTAGTTGAGGAAAGTGTTTCTAATGAGTCATGTCCAGAGAAAACAAAGAGCCTTTGGTTTAAGTTGTTCTACTCTCTTTCCTGCTTTTCTGCACAGGAATATCATGATTTCATTAACTCTGACCTCATCTGCCATCTGCTAAGAAAAAAGCTGATATTAACCAAAAACATTAGCCAGAAAATCTCTTCAAAAGTCAATTAGTGATTCTGATGATCATTGGATGGATGGATCTGTGGTCTACAGGACCAGACAGGAGAGCTTTAACAGTGCCAGAGGCTGTGCTGTAGCACAAACTGGACTGGCATTGCTAACATCAGAGCACAGCACGTGCATGCATGGCAGAGGTATCTAGATGTTCTCTAGTGTCTGGAGCCTACTGAGCCAAAGAAATATCTCCAGGTAGTATAAAACACAACAGACTGTGTTTATAAAACTATTCAGAAAATCTCACAATCCATCAGCCCAAAGCAGTCCACAGGCAGTCAGGGAGTGCCTTCCTCCCCACTGTGATATGACTAAGGAGCAGAGGGGTTTTGTCAGACAGTGGCTATGGAGCTGCAGTGTGACAGCGTGGAAGTCCAGGAAATCAGCTGTGTGTCAGGAGATTTTCAGTCTCCATGTAAGCAAGCACTGAAGCACCAAAATATTTGTGGCTGCTTGTGACTAATGAAAAGTAGCATGCTGTAAGCAAAAAGGACAGTCACACAACAGAAAAAAAATAAAAGATGAGGTAATTATATGTGAATTAATTTAGTAAGTGAGACAGAAGAGCATCCAGATTTGTTGTCACTCAATGAAAAAAAAAAACCTCAAATCAAAGCACCACAATCTTATTTTGCTACAGGAAAAAAAGAAAAAAAAAAGTGTAACACTTAAAGAAATGTGTTTCTGAGGAGTATAACTATTTCTGGCTTTTACCTAAATCTCAGTTTGCAGCAAAGGGACAAAAAGGAATATTTCTGTTCTTACATTTCGCTCAGCCCACCAGTGGCCACCAGCTACACGATATTGGGCTAAAGAAACCTCTGAGCAGATGATGTCCTTCAAAGGGCTACCACAGGGATTTCAGAGATACTGACAGGGGTGCCCAGTTTCCAAATTTAGCTGTAAACTTCTTAACTCCTAAATGGACTTCAGTCTGAACTATACTGCTGTTTCTTATCACGGTATTATTTCTGGACTGTACAGATAAGAATTTAGGTAAACCTAAGAAATCTTCAAATAGGATTATTTATGTAGGTGGAATGTGAAAGACCACTCACTTTTGGTGTCTATCACACAGCTGCAGGCTGATGACCTGATTATTTACAAATTCCTAATGCACAAGCCTCTCAGCCCCTGCCATCCCTGAAAAATTATTTCCAAAACTTCTTTAAGTACCCTAGGATTAAATAGTTTTATTTTAAACCCCTTTCTAATCACTTCTAAGAATAAAAGAAGCAGATCAAATGGGAAGAGTTGGATTTGCTAAAATAGCAGGTGAGAATACAGGCACTGCTGGAACAACACGTCCATGAGGATGAAAAGGCTTTATTTTTCTTTAATACATCTTTACCACTAGAATTTCTGTGGCATGTTTAACATCACTAGCTGAACCTGGAAATGTGTTTTTATTCCTGCTGAGTTAGGCACTTTCTACCAATTGCCCACTCCATGCCAGATACAGTTTTTATTAATGGTCTCACGTGTTGCAAGCTAATGGAGTTTAAGAAAAGCAGTCGTCCATATATTTACCAGGCAGACATTGCACATCAGGCACTGAATTCTTAATGTGCCATGTTGTTTACACTGATACAAACATTTTCAGACACTTGGGTCTCCATTAAATCAAAGCCCTTAAAAACAATATTGTTTTGAACAGCTTTGTGTGCTTGGTGAGTGGAAAAAGCAAGCAGAGCATTCTAGAGAGACCTGTTGATAAGTGTTTTCTGGCTTTCAAAGAGCAGAAAAATATTGAGCCCAAAAAGGAGCTGAACATTGGCTAGATTTCCCTGCTTCCTTCCTTGTATTTAGAATACTCTATAGTCAGTTTAGCACTAATAAAAGGGATCTGAGCAGCATTCCTGACAAAGATCTTTGTGATAAGTGATTTAAAATTTGACAGCAGCCCCCCTATTAGGAAACTATCATCTCCCACTCAGTCATTTTTGCAACTAAGCAACTAGCATAAAGCAGAAGGGGGTCCCAGCTTTTCCTGAGCCCCTATTGCTTCCATGACCTTGTTGTGGGGTCTGTGCATTACACAGTAATACCAAGTTACTCATTATCCTCTACAGCAGGTATGTCCAAACCACAGCCTGGCAGAGCTGGCAGTGCAACTGCTCCCAGTCCTGCACTATAAACTATAACGGTGGGAGTTCTTCCTTAGTGACTCCAGGCACACACACATTGCTCAGCAACAGCCAAACCATCAGTGTGCTACTAATGCTGTGTTGACTTAAACCAGAGCATGGGGAGGGCAGTGCTGCACAGTGCTGAGTTAAGTGATGGCAAATAACTGCATGCACTTTGATTCACTGGCTAAATACAGTGCTCTGAACAGCAAAGAGTACTCAGCCATGCTTTCCATTTTGGTAAGTGAGTTTGAGAATAAGTTTCAAGACCGCAAAAAAAAAAAAAAAAACAATTTATGTTTATGACACCATTTCAGTTGATACAAATATATTACCTGCAAATATTCAAATTGAATGTATAGAGTTGCAATCAGAAATGCACCTTAAAAGTCTGTTCACGTAACATAAGGCCTGGATTTCAGTCAGCAGCTTGGACTGTACTTATCAATGCAAGATGCAGCAAGGATTGGGCCAGCTGAGTTGATCATCTGCAGTGCCACGTCTGTGTACTCTGTACTGTGTACACAGTGTTCCTCTCCACCAGAGAGGAACAGTCTGTTCAAGAATACCTTATTATGACCATCTGAATGTTTTGTGGAATTTAATGAAAATTTACTGTGTCTATGGGGAAGAAGGAAGGTAAACTCTCAGTTTCCTTATTTGCAGAGCAGGCAGAAAGAGACAAAAGGAGATGCCAGAGGCCATGAAGTCAGCATTAAAAAATAATAAAGAAACCATTTTAGGACCCAGTTAAGGAATTATCTTCTGCAAAGTAAGCTTGTTAAAGGTGGCAAACATTTATTCAAGGAAGAAACTACACCACTTTATGTGATTGCAAACTTCAAGCAAACAAAGGAATATGGAATAATCAATCTTTAAAAGATTAGAATCTTATGCTACAGAAATGAATCATTTCTAAAACAAAGGCAAATGAGGAAGAAGGGGAAGAACATGAATAACTCCCTGATAAACCAAAACTTTCCCACAGACAGTATGCTTGGACACTGTGCAAATTCATGTACAAAAAGGTTTATTTATTTTCTTACCATTGTGGAGAGCACAGAAAATTAACTTGTTTTAAGAAAAACAGGCACAGTAGGCTGGCATTTATCAGTTCCATGCACTAAGGGTCTGATTGTGACAGCCCTTTTCACTGGCAATATAAAAATGCTATTGTGACTGCTGTGCAGAACTGAAGAGTGACAGTCAGTATGACAGATCCCAGCACATTTCCAAGAGAATTCCAGAATGTAATTACAAGAAACTTCTTACCTGACAAGATAGCAAATTGTCTGTGTAGCTGTTCTATTATATCCACTGCAACCAGCGGCCGTATCTCCTGCTGCATGATTTCATCTGTACAAGTGAAAACAGAAATCTTCAATGAGTTAATGAAATCCTAACAACAACTTTTACATCCTCCAAGAACCCAGCAAAACAAAGACAATACTGAAATGTCAAATCTGGCTTGACTATTCTTGCAGATGTGACGACCAACACAGATAATTTTATGATACTTACAGTCTCTTCTTCAGCCTACTTCCATCTATTGCCTAGTGATTCCTGAGAGCTTTTCGTAAACCAGCTCCAAATAGATTTGCCAGAACTTGCCACAGATTTGTTCAAGGGGACAGCTTGCCCCTCTCTATCTCATGTTCGATGTTTATCTACTGAATTTGGGTTCCCACATAAAGCTGCTTTACACTCTTTCAAACGCTAAAGTCTATTTCAGATATAGGACCATGTTTCTCTCCAAACTCCCTGGTTTCTTCTTAAGGACTTTGTGTAAGCAGCCAACCCAGAACGGTTTCTTCGTGGTGCTTTTTCCGCTACGAGTAAGTACATAGTAAAAGAAGGAAATAAGGGCTGTGAGGCTTTCTTGTCATGAAAACAAAGGCTGTTCTTTTAAAGTACACACTGAGAAGTTAAAAATATCTCAGTAAGCAGCTGGGGAAAAACCATCACAATATTTATGCACGTGTAGATTGTGTGACCTATACAATGACCACCAACTATAATCTCACAGAGTTAAGATGATATCTTTCTGCAACAGGCACTTACCAGAACAAGTAATTCCTGCTCTTCACTGCAGTTTAAACCAGCAACGTTCCTTTACTGGGGAATATCTGCCAGTTTAACTATCAGGATCCAGGTATACATTACATAGTATCTGGGCCTTTAGCTACCATGCTGATGGAAGCAACAACCTGTCCAGGCTTTGCAGAGCTTGCCTCTTTACTAAACTCAGTCTGAACAGCATAAATAGCAGGTGGAAGGAAGAAGGATCCAGACAGAAGGGAGAGCAAACAAAAGGAAAACAGCTGCTGTGTTTAAGAATCAAAAGCTGCATCAACATCAATCTAAGACAGGTGCTGAAATGCTTTTGTGCACCTGGTTTAAAATACACTATCCAGAAACAGACAGGAAGCTCAGAAAGCTTTGTAATTGTTTCTGCTGAACCCTAGTCTGTTGCTCAGAATCCCTGCGTTACACTCAGATATCCATGCTAATCCTTTCCAGAACTAGACATTTAGTTAAATTACATGCAGCCTGGATCTTTTTGTTACCTAATTCTTCAGATTCATTCAACTTTTGAACACTTCACTAATGTCTTGAGACATTAACTGTACAGCAAGCATCATTGCCCTCTCCTAGACAGAGGGTTACACACAATATGAAGAGAAGTGCATTGATTTTGGCTTACACACAAAACAAGGAATAATTGAAAGCAATTTGAAAAAAAGCTTTAGGGCGCTGATTCTGCAAGTCTGGTCCTTTTATTGAAAGAGTAGAAAAGTCAAACTCAGATGAATGATGCTATTTTTCATGTGGTATCCTCATTCCCATCCTGTTTATGTGGCTTACTGTCAGCTTCTCTGGTTCTTGCAGATGGCTACGAGTTACTGGAAGAGCAGAGTGATGAATCACAGCTAACAAGTTTGGTTTTAGTGATGTTCATAAAGCTCACTTATTTCAGTCTACTCCCATTGTAATGTATTTAGCATTGTACAGAGTTTGCAGAGCTAACTATTAACTTTGGACATAAACTAGTTTACTCTCATTCTGAGCTTATATATGCTTTACTAAGTAACTGCAATGGGTCTCTGCAAATCAACGAACCATGCGGTCATAGCCTAAGAGATATCCAAGATCCGGGTCTGCCTGTGGCAGGTACAGCTTGTGTGCATAAAATCAACATCTCCTAAATTAATGCAGGCTTCAAGGAGGTAGGGGAGTAATATCTTGAAAGAAAAAGAAAATAATAATAAAATATAATAATAATTAAAAAAAACCACAGTGGGACAAATGAGATTTGTTACCCTACCAGTTTCCTCAAAGGAAAGCCCACTGAACAGCTAAGGACAGACATCCAGTTTTCATGCTGTGCCTTTACAAAGATAACTAGAAATCCTATTTACTGGCCTTTGCTTTCAGTTCAGTACACAGCCACCTACAGGAGAGTCTCCTGATCTCCTCCCAGGAATCCCACTGACTCCAGGTGACATTATTAAAGGCTGGAGCAGTAACCTCACCCCTCCTCCACAGCTTTTTCTTATCTCTGTAACAAATATTCATCAATCCTTAATCCTTAGACATTAGGAATCTGTTTCACCCCCTTTCACAATGAGCACTCCTGCACAGAGGAAGGAGAAATGAACCAGCACAGTGCCACCTGTCTTGCACATCTGTTAGAGAAAGCAGGAAGTCTGAACACGCATGAAGTAGTCAATAACCTGCCACCCTGAGCTGCTGGCTTCACCTGCTCCTCTAACCCACTTAGAGGGAATTTTCTGCCAATTCATTATCTGTATGGTGGAAGCAGAGACACCAGCCCAGTTTTTCCACTAGTCACTTTAAAAGAGCATAATGACAGTTCTGTTTAGAGACATAAATACTACATCCAAGGATCCCATGACAAAAAGGGCCTGTAATATATGAATGCAATTTTCAAAAGGCACTGACAAGCATCTTCGTTTTTTGAAGAAAGACTCCTAGCATCCTTCAGTCTGCTTGAAATAGTTCTGAATCACTTCAGTAGAAATAGACGTCCTTGTCAAACCACAAGTTGGAAGCAAGACAGGAGTGGGCAAGAGAAAACAGGTGTTTGGGCCAAATACCAAAAAATATGGAAGCAGGAAAGAAAATAATTAAAATATGTAAACAGAACATGAACTCTCAGAAATGGATACCACTGAAGAAAGCACTGCTGATTTCAGTGTCTGAAAGATGCAGCATTACAACTGTGAAGCCCAGCAGATAGACAGGCACACTCAGGTTGGGGTGACCATAGCTGAGCTCATACCATTCACATAAATGGCGCAAAGGTTTCTGCAGTGGTAGAAACTGCCACGAGGAGGCTCAACAGAAAGGGAAAATGAGCTAGATAACAGGTTGCCATCTGTAGCCTCTCACAGACTTGCTCATTGCTTCAGGGTAAGTCAGCCTGCCACTGCAGTTTGCTCTTAATGTTTGACAATATGAAGGCATCACTGATACCAAATAGCCTTGAGTAGAACAGAATTCCACCCCTCCACCCCACTTCACACTGCTGCTGTAGCAACTTGCTTTAAAAGTAGCTCGTTTCTGGTTTCTGAAGATGCTTTTCTACCACAAGAATGTTGTGGTGTAAGGACAAAATGGAGTAAAGGAAAGAAGAACTCTAGAGTGCCAGGCAGATTTATTCTAATTCCCTGTCTGTGCAACACATTCTCCAGTGAGCCACATGGGACTGATTTTCTCTAAACTCCACACGGCAGGAGAAATTCAGATGATGAGAAAGGTGGTATAAGATACATCTGCTGACTAAGAATCACACATTCAAGTGATATAGCGTAGCTCACTTACTGACATCAGTGAGGAAGGAGATGTACAGAAAAAAAAACTAACAGGACATTAACAAAGTCTGAAACAACAAAGGGAGGTGTCTTGTGGGCCCCAAAGGCAATTCACATCACATGGTAAGAAATGCCTGTCACAACAACACACAAGGAAATACTCGCCCTCTTGCATCTTAATCTAGACCGGTGCTTCAGGTGCATACTGTCCAATAGTGATGATTTTGTAACATCTCTACAGCACAGAGCTTGCAATAGAAGTTCCAGTCCTTGGAAACATATCATAGAATGGCTTAGGTTGAAAGGGACCTTAAAGACCACCTAGTTCCAACCACCCTTCCATGGACAGGGTTGCCACCCACTAGATCAGGCTACCCAGGACATGAACTACCTGGGGCTGATAAGGGAAGTTTTTAATCTTTGACTAGAAGAAACACCTGGAAAAAAATTCTTTAAATCCAACCAAAAACAATCCCAGGTCTGAGTTTGTTTTAAAGCCAAGACATTTTACCTGATGTTGAGCACCAATCAGTTCACATCCTGGACTTCATCCCAGGATGCCTTGTGGGCTTCCTGGCCTGTGTACTGTAAGTCACATGTATGGTGTGGAACTCAGCCTCTTGGGCAAAAGCAACATACTCTTCCCCTGTGGGATATACCACAACTGAAAAAGCCCTGCTTTACCAGCATGACATCAGCATGTCAGCACAGAAGCAGCAGCAGGTTCATAGCTTCAGAAAAGATTATGGGCATGTTTTTATTTACTACGCAGGGGCACAAAAGTCAGCTTTTTTCAACTTTCTGGTTGTCAAGTCATGGGAGCTTGACTTGGGTTCACTGAACCTTGCTAATATCTGCAGATTGGCAACCCCTAGTCACTCCAGAGCAGTCCCATCCTCCAGTGAATGTGTATAGCTGTGCAACTGGAGATCATATCAAAACACACACCAGCAAAGTGACTGGGACACACTTATCTTGGCAATCTTCATTCAAGCATTTCCTAGCTTCTGTGTGGTATTAACTTTATTTGAAGAGGCTGGCATGCTTAGCTTCTCGAACTTAAAGAATAGTTTAATTGATCAAACAGTACTATGTGAAACAACACCATACCACACACAGGTCACTAAAGATGAATCTTTACACATACTATTCAGATCTTCACTATTTGAGCTAATTAAATTTGCCAGGACAATTAAAATGCAAGTAAGGATGTGGTATTATAGGAAAAAAAGATGAAACTAGTCAGTTCCTATATTTCTTGTTCTCCTCTCAGACTGCTCTATGTTCAGTTCCTAGCAGAGATTGTTCAAGTTTTTGTGTGTAAGACCAGTTTCAGTGCAGAAGCACCTGGCCTTGCAGTTTCCCAAGCTGTTCTACAAAGTGGAAAGGAAAAAGAGAGAAGTGATTACTACAGCTGTCTGCCCGACACTGCTACTCCTCCCTCTCATGTCTCTAGGGAAGATAGCTTGCATTGTGCTGCCCAATCTTTAAGAGGAAAAACATTCAGTTACGCTTCATAATTCCTCATTCAGAAGTGAAATATGCTTTGGTTATCCTGCACACACACAGACTTGCGTTATTTTACTCCTCATCACAGCTGTATTCATTCCTGAAGCAGGTCTGGAGCACAGCACACAGACAGTGGCCTTCAGGGCTATGCCAGCAGCAGCTGATTAAAGCTACAATGAATACAATCTTGTTCCCTCCTCTCTTAGCAGAGAGAAACTAGTTTATATGTTAATGGTCACAAATGGTTTCAACAGTGTTTGAAAGATGATCTGCTGGAGTGAAAAACTGGATTGTGCCAAGCAGACTGACACACCAGTGCCTTTTGCTCGATGAAGGACAACTGAATGCAAGGAGTCATAACAGGGCACTGGGGCTTCTTTGTTATTTAGTGACTGAACACTACAACTGCTTGGCCTTCTCTTGGCAAGGAGGGAGGGCCTTGCTTAAATTCTCCCATCTGAAATCACTAATCTTGGAATAATGGGTTACAAATTTCCAGAGCAAAAGTTAATCTCTTCCTAATGACAGTCTAATATATAGTTCGCATTTACATTGTACCGTGGGAGAAGTAGGGAAGAAAGACACCTGGGAGAGAAATAAAATATTTGCTAAATTGGTGGAGTACATCAGCCCACTTTTACACTGCAAGTTGAGTCAAGTATGACCCTGGCAGCATTGGAAGCAAAACTGCGGATCTGGAGAAGAAAAATCAGATTGCTGATGTGGTGGACAAGAGTCAGACAGGGTTAAGCAGAAAGTCAAAGATTTCATTTGAAGAGCATGAAAGGACACCAAACGTTAGGCATTCTCATTCTTTAAAATTTCCAAAAGACATTGCAAATCCAAGTTCAGAAGTTAGTTGTGAACTACCTAACCTGCAGGTCAAATCATCTCAACTCCTGTGTCTTCTGGCCACAAATAACAATGCACGGTTTGCCCAGTGTATAGCAGAGCTAATTTTAAGAATGAAACACGCAAAGGAGAGTCAAACCTGCATGTCACCCCTGAAAAAAGTTTAGGCAGTCTGAAGTGTTTGAAAACACTGTCCAACCAGAATTTCCCATGCAAGTCCTTACGTAAAACATCTCCTTTCCTCAAGTCCAGAAAGTGCTTCCAGGTTATTACACTAGAAAAACAGCTCCGTGTTTGAGCTTTTTTAAAAAAAATTCTACTGGTTTCCCTTCCTCACCATTTATGCCCTTTGTTTACTTTCTTATAAAGGCTGTTTATCTTTCCAGCACAGACAGAAAAGCAGTAAGATCAGTTACTGATATGAGCTGGCCACAGGTTGGCTGCAGATTTTTCGCTCTACTCAGAAGAAGTTAAAAAATAAAAATAAAAATCCAGCTAGCAACAGGAAGGGAATCCCATCCTTTCTCTCATCCTCCTGCAGTACCACAGGCAGCCAGGCACTATGGAGAATCAGAACTCCCACTCACGTGCAGGTCAACATTGCCATTATGTAATGAAAATTTCTAGTGTATCCTCAGATCACATCAGCTGTTAGGAAACAGCAAGGACTTTTTGCTCGCAGTGCCTTTCTAGTCACAGGGAGTCCAGCATGCTCCTTCTTTACATTGGAATTGCAAACAAACCAAGTTACTTTGGACCCAAACACAAACTTCCCTCCTGGACCAGAGGTGATAGATCCAGGCTTCTTGGTGGCTGCCAGTTCAGCACACCCCTCTGGGACATGCTTAGGGCAAGGTTAAGTCTGTGTGCAGCTGCACTCAAACTAGAGGAAATTGTGTACATTCTTAGAGTGCTGTTTTGTTAAACATTTAAATATGTCTTTTTATAAGATGATAGAGAACAGCCAGGAAGTTTTGATACAGAATTAAAACTTGAGCCAAGGGGATCCCAAGATTCAGAAGTAGTCAAGATCAAGTTCTCAATCAGGCCTACCTGTAGTTTAAAAATCAGTTATTCACTTGAGCCAAACCAGTGGGCAGGCTGTCACCAGCTCAAGCTGGATGGGTCCCTGCTGCTATCATATGCAGTGCAGTTGCTGTTCACATGCACTCTCTAAGGTTTATTTCAGCATTTCGAGCAAACTTTAAATCTTGGTATGGACTTCTCTGATAGAAGAAACAGATTTTGCCACAATTCCCTGGTAACCACTTCTTGAAAAACAGCCTTTTTGTTCTTGTATGGCTCTTTGGTGTGTACAAATGATTAACGATTGCCATGAAAGTTAAACTTTAAAAACTAAAGCAGAATTACAAAAGCATACGCTCTCAGGGTTTAGTTCAGGTGGCTTTATATCCTATCCTGTAATGAAGACCCTTGATACAATATTGCTGTAAAATCATACACCATCCATAAACAGCAAAGAAGATACACGATTCCACATCATCTGCACAGCAGGAGAACTGTTTTGAAACAGATGTTACTTGATGTCACATAGCACAAAGGTGGGAATATTCCATAGGAAATATTATATTCAGCTCCCTTACAAAACAATCTTTCCTGATTAAAACACGTTCAAGTCCATGGTCTAATCTCAGCAACACCTTCAGGGACTGAATCTAGACATACAGCAGCATAACCCAGCACCTTCTCAAGTCTCTCAGCTGTAAACATTTCTTGATGGCTTCCAATTTTTGCCAGAGAAAATTTGTCATCTTCCCAAAAAATCCATGCTTCACAGCAACACTGGATTGCTGGACCATGAATTCCCCAGAGCAGAATCCAATAACAGATAGTTTCACATTTTCACACTGTCTGTTAAAATCCATCACAAATAACAAAAACCACATGCGGCAAACTGCACAACTAAAATACATTCACTATAATACTTTAATGCTAAGACAATCAAGAGATATGGCAGACTGGTTAGCAGTCTTCATTCCTGCCACCCCAGGGTTTGCCAGCAGACAGTTTCATAGCTGAAGCGTTATCTAAGAAAATCTTAGTAACTGGCTCAGTTCTGAACTACTGAATCCAGAAAATCATTTCAGTGACTACCGGTATAATTACACTGCAAGGGACCACGCAGGTTAAAAGCTGAAGGACTGTTTTCTTGCTCACTCCTGAACAGTCCAGTTAGCTCAAAAATATTTCCCTGGTTACTGACATTGGAGACAGACAGTGAGCCATGGCAGCCCTTGCTGCCAGCAGCACTCTGAATACATAGCTCAGTAACGGAACAAACAGTGCTCACAGCCAGCCTGCCTGCCTATGGAGACCCAGCCACCCCTCCAGCAGTCTTCTCTAAGTGTCACCACCACCTCAGTTCAGACGCCCATTAGAAAAAGCAATAGGAGCACTTCAAAGAGCAGTGTCACCCCCTTAGAGCCACAAACACTCACAGGCACATGCCCTCCCCTTGCGTTGCAGGCTGGCTTCTCTGGAGTCCTGCTGCGGTAATGAGTTGACACGAGACAGGGGAAGGATGGTGGGAGGCAGCCTTCCGAGGGAGCAGACCTGGATGTAACCAGCGGTGCACCAAAGAGCTGGCGTTCTCCTGGAGCAGCCTGCACAAATTGCTTAGTAACTGCCTCAAAGCAAACCACAGCAGAGACCTCTGACACACACCATAGCCAAGCTTTAACCCTCCCCAAGGTGCAGCTGGCTTCTTCCCTCCCAGGCAGTCCTGCACTCAGATCCTTGGACGCTTCAGAGGCATTTGGAGCTTAGCACAGACAAATGAAAGTACATCCCTGCAGAGACGAAACAAATTTGCTTGCCTAGACGAAGGCATGGAAAATGCTCTCATTAAAATAACTTTAAATAGTAGGGTGTTGGAGGGCCAAGGGAAACCAACAGCACCACTGTGGATAGCTATCTTGGAGGACTACCCCAAAGGCACACCCACGAGCCAGAGCACAGCACTGTTATTTAAAGACAAAGTAAAAGACTACGAGATCTTTGAGTTCAGTTGGAAATGCAAAGCTAGCATTTGGACAGGGGAGAAAGCAGTTCTAAATACCCAGACCAACAAATACTTCAGGACACAAGTCTGTACAGTGCATGAAGAAAGTACGCATATGCTTCCACATTCACATAACAACAGTAACATGGCAGCTGTACCCGGGGCAATACTGGCTCACCATTTTAGCTACAGGTTTATTGATAAAGCCGTTCCTGCACTACTTGACACCTGGAAGCTCAGTAACTTTAGCTACAGATTGCTTCTTTCCTTGAGAACAGCTGAGCAGCTGTTACCTGTGGAGTATGATGCAGCAGTAATACTCGTTTCTTATACTAGCCCTGCTGTCATTCTGGCTCAGGAGAGACAAGTGTCATTTGAATTACTGATACAGAAATGGAGGCACAGGAATCCAGCTTGCCAGCAAACTCAGTTTACTTTACTTGTAAAAAGCCCAGCAGGCCAAATTTGTTAATGCAGTCAGGTTACTGGAATGGATCTCAAGAATAACACACCCAGCATTTCCATAATTCCCCCCATCATCCAACCAACACAATGATTGCAGTAGTATAGCATGAGAAAACTAACTGAACTTTGTATGTTATTACAGACAAATGCTCAGTCAAAGTAGAGCATCACCATACGGGAACACCAAATGCATCTGAGACAGCTGCAGACTCAGTGGATGAAGGTAGACTAGGAGAGCAGCAAGATGCAGAGCATGTTTTTACACTGTGCTTTCCTTCTTCAGCCTCTCCTAAAACACGTGCTAAGCAAATAAATTTACCAGCTGTAGCACATGCTTAATGTTACTCTGCTTCCCACAATGACACAAATGCTCACACGTAAATGATTTACAATCAAGCTGTCTCCTACCCCAACTATATTTTTGCTCTCAGGAGGGTGAGAGCTTCAGCACAGTGAACACACAGCTACCCAGACCCAGCTCTGCTTCCTCTGCCTCCAGGAAAGGCAGAGCTGGGTACAGCCAACGTCTGGTGTTGTGCAGTGCCCTCTCCTGGGCAGCATCCACAATCTTCCTGAAGAAGCTCATCTCCTCTGGGAGCAGATGGGGGTAAGGCTCTCCAAGTGGTTATGGTCAAGTGACAAATCTTTGCTGATAAGCATACCAGATCGCTAGATACTAAAAAACATTTAAGTCCTGCCAGTAGAAATGGTGCAGACAAAGCAAAAGATCCAGCTGTGGAGGCAGAAGGTTAGATGTTATTCCACAAGGGAGCACAAATGGCTAACCTCACACAAGACTCTTGGAGATGGAGAGAGATGAACTTGACTGGAAAGGGACACAAAGAAATTGCCCCAGTTTGGAATAGAGTACTGATGTTTCAATTTTGTGCTACTGGTACCAACTGCAGTACCAACAAAAATTCACTTTTTAAAAAAAGTATATAAATTCAAGGACCTGATTCTCAGTTCCAGTGTACCACCTGAGCACCTGACTGCATATATCATCCATGTGTTCACAGCTCTAAGTATGGCACTCCAAAAGCATGATGAGGAACAGCTCATACCCTACTGCCCCCAGCTCAGATCCTCTTCCTACATTCTTTCACTGCAGGACCAGAAGGGCCCACCATGTTCATTGTGTTTGACTTGCTGAACACACAAGAAGTTCACAGAAATTGGATTAAACCAGCACTTTAGAAAGCCCTTTAATCTTATGTTAAAGGCTGTAGTCAAATGCAAATCTACTGCTCCCCTGCAGTTGGCCTAATGTAGAGAAATTGGCTTGTGTTCAAAGCTCTAACTTTAATTTCCAGCCCAGTGATTTTTCTGGTTTTGACTAAAATAAAAATTCATAATCTTCCTCACATCTTTTTACTGGCAGATGATCCTTCCTGAGTCTAGCTGTAAAGTCCACATGCACAGGTTCAAGGGAAGATATGATAAGCACCCCATTGCTTTTCCTCTTCCCATCTCACCTTAACTCTTCCTAATGCTGAGAGAAAATGACCTTATTAATTAACAGGATCTCAGTTTCATAATCAGATCTTCAGTCATACAGACTGCGGTTCCTTAGTGTGCTGCTGTAGGGCCCGCTATCAAGGTAGCATCTGGAGTTTAGACAAACAAGTGGAAATCTGCAATCCTGAGCTTAATGACTTAGACAGGAGCAAGATTTTAATAGGAATGAGGTTCAGCCTCCGTGCAGAACAGACTTGCTGCAACAGCTGGCTAAGAAAAAGGTAAAATAAGAAATGTTTGGTCAATACTTTTTGTCTGCTGCAAAAGGCTGAAGGACTCTGTACCCTTGAGAAACTGAATGATCCAAAAGGGACAAAAATCTGTGTGAGATGGCACCTGGCACAGTCCAAATATGCATAGATAGGAAGCTAGGCTGCTACAGCAAAACATTTTTTTTCCTTGAGCACCAGTAGATCTATGAGATAATGTCACATGGGTGAAGGTGAAGAATCCACAAGGAAGGAGCCTTCCTGAGCAAGCTAATCCATAGAAAGATCCAAATGATAAAAGAAGCAACAGAATTCATACACAAGTCCAACATATCACAACAGAAGGGTCCTTAAGTGGCACTCGAAGAGGCAGATCTGGGTGAAACTGGAGAATAAGCTGCACTGGCAGAGCCAGGGTGAGAGCTCTGCACAGGCTCTGACCTCCTTGTACATTCAGCATCATTTTTCCCTGAAGTCTTCCAAACAAACTGAGCTATCATCTTGCAGTAATAAATCCTGCAAGTTAACAAAACATTATGAATTACAGCAATTTGTCTATATCTGTTTTATGCTTTTCCATTTCTGAGTCGTTTCTTGTTCTGGCATCCCAGGAGGAATGAGGAAACAAACACCCAGAAGGCCTCTCGTATAACTTGCCCTTTGAGAATTTGTTCTCTTGATCTTCTCCACAGCACTTATTTCTCAAAACTTTTTAAATGGAAATTAGACTGTGCCCTCCCTGTTTTCATTACCATTTTCTGGACTCTTCTTGTTTAGGTAAGCAGCTCTCAGTACTGTTCAATAGCAGCAAAGCAGCCTGCATATCAGTAGGAAGAGGTAAAGAGAGACAAAAGCATCTAGGATAAGGATCTTTGTTACAGAAATCTCTGTGGAAACCAGAATACTTCAGTTATTTTCTTCACAATGTGAGCTGACATTAAAAAAAAAAAAAAAGAAATACCCCAGGTTCCCTAGGTGGCATTTTACTCCAGAGAATAATAGATATTGAATAAAAATAAAACAAGAAAACATTCTGACCAATGCATGAAGAGGCATTGCAACTGCATCTGAGTGAGTTTTGAAATACCTTGTATTTACTCTGCAGATTTCAGACTTCATGCGACTGAACCTCAGTCACTTTCCCCAGTAGCCAGTGAAAAGCCAGCCACGTGGCACAGGAAGGTATTTCACATTTATTTCACTATTGAAGGCAGAGATACCCCAAAAAGTAAATGAAATTTCATTCAGATGGGATTTCTTTCTCTAGGCAGAGCCAAAGAAGTCATTTTGTCTTTAAATCCTCAACTTCCCTGCACCCATTTCCAATATGTCAGTCCCCCTTCCTTCCTGGACAGATATATCTGAAGAGCTGCTTTTCATTTCCTGCAGTAATAGAGACACAGCAGTAGGACAGTGCAAGTGCCCGTGATTGCTGGACAGTCATAACTGCAGCATTCTTCTGTCCTGGGGAAGGACAAAAATCAGAAATGTGATGTTAGAAAAAGAGACAGGGCTCCAAATTACTGACAAAGAGGATCTTGCCTGATCTTGCAACATCTGCAAAATCCTGAATAGCTTCAGTATTGAACTGCATATTCCTCGGCATCTGCAGATTCATTGCCCTGTTTTATGAAGCCACCAGCCTTGAGCACAGTTTAAAAATCACACATTTACTAAGCTGAAAATATGCACTCTGTGTGGAGCCTCAAGCTTGACAGCACACAGAAATATGTGTGCCAACTAACCAATGCTCAACCATCCACATCAAGCCCATTTAGCTGTGTGGTCACTTGTGAGCTATTGGAGGACTCAGGCATCACAGTGCAAGACATAAGAAGGGCATCTGGGGACAGAGGGGCCAATTTTGGCAGGAAATGCTCTAATGCATAAAAGATGTTAATCAACAGCTGGGTGACACGAGTAGTCACATCACTGTTGAAAAGACAGGATCCTCTGTCCAAGAATGATGTATTTCATGACAAGAAGCTAACCTTTGCTTTCAGTTTCGAGATCTCACGTGGATCTAAGAGCACTACAAGGAGGGTCATCTCTGGACTGGAGACCCTGCCACAGTTCTTGTCTGCCTTTCTGAGGGCTCCTTCCCCTCGGTCTTCAGCTATCACCCCTGCGCACTGCAGACCCACAGAGTCTCAGGGTTATGTACTGGGGCTCACAATAGTACTTGCTGTTTGTGTATCAGATGCCAAAGGGGAGTTAAGAACCTGTAGGCCAACCTGTACAGCAAGATCCTGCCCTGGCAGGGCTCCTTTTCCCTATCTTCTATGGCAAATCAGAGAGGACTGAGCTTTTTTGTTGTTGCTTGGTTTTTTAAATAAGCATTTCTTATTTTCATCTCTATATGAGCAGGTGAATACAACCACTCTTTCAGTCACTCATCAAAACAAATCACAGTGATTCAAAGGAAGCCTTGAACTTGCATGATGCAGATGCTGGGTTAGCCCAGCCCAGCACTGCCTGCTGCTGGCATTGCTGATCTGCTGTAGGTTACCTGCAGTTACATTTGCCACAAATATTAAACCCAGAAAACAGCACACATGTAGACAGATAAGTACACAACAGGGATTTAATTCTGGATCCACTATGATAAATACGGTCTGAAATAAGACACGGCCACAGGAGGTTGATCAATTAGCAAATAGATTAGACAGAGAAATAAAATCTACTTCCTCTTCAGCAAATGCCATAGCATCAGAAACTCACAATTATCATTCCAGAGAAATAGTAACACATGTTCCTCATGTGCTCTAGTTGCAGGCAGAAAGACTGTTCAGACCTTGTAAGGTTGAGCCAACAAAACCGAGTCACTCAGCCGTGTCCTCCACAGGAAAGGACTGCTGCTGCAGCCCTGACAGCACCCACAGGGCCTCAATTTCTGCTGTAGTTACCTGTGTCTTCCACCTCCTCACACTGTGATATTTAGTACAATTAGGTGCAATTACCCAAAAGGATTTACAGGGCTCCAAAGATGTGGTCTGTGTGTGAAAAAAGCCTTGTACTTCAGGATGCCTGAAGTACTGCTGTGCAAACACTTGTCAGTTAGTGCTAGATATCAACCCAGCTGGATCTTTACATTTAGGAAGGATATCTCCAAGTGAGAATCAACTTAGAACATGCCATGGAGATCCATTACACTGCATTGTCACTGTCTTCAAACAGAGCCATCCTGAGAAAATGGCACACATGCAACGTTAGAGCTTGTCAACAGGGCTTTGCTAGCAGCAAAAGACTAGCAAGATGGGGCAGGCATGCTCAATACATGCAATTGGAGTTGTCACCCATTTATTTTCACAGCTCATGCAGCTCTAATAGATACAGCTGAACACATTTTGTTCCTAACAATAACGTACGTTCATTCCTTCGTATGGTCTCTGCAGTAGAATTTAAAATGAAAGGAGAAAGTATTTTTTTCTGCCTCACAAAATGGAAACATGCTCAGACTGAGTTGACACATTGCCCGTTCCCTAGCAGAAAATAATTTTCCAAAGTATTTCTGCCCCTGACACGATGCCAGGTCATCTCTCAACATGCTAGGCAGGGAAGGTGTTTCCCTGGAAACAGTAACCATGGCAAAAACAGTGTCTTCCCCTTTCTACTACCTCCAGGAAGAAAAAGAACAGCGAATGCCAGCACTCTGCCTCCAGTAGGTCCACAGATCCCTGAGCTATAAGCAGCCTGAAAGGACCTGGTCAAAGACTCAAGAAGAAGGGAGAGGAATTCTGCTCTTTTACTCAGATACCAGGCATTTCTGTCATGCTGCACTATAAACTCAGAATACCTCATTACAATGAGTGCAACTGGAAACATCAGTGCTAGTGAAAAGTCAGCCAAATAAAACAATGTGTAGGTAGGCACTGAGCCCAAAAATCAGCACGGACCAATGGCCAACAGAAACAGAGGTACAATGGGATGGCTTTGCAGTTTTCAAACCCAGGCATTGTGCATTAGAGCCCTATTAAAGAAAGCATTTGCAAACCCCAATTTGCTGTGAGCAGTGGATGCCAGCAGATCACCTGCTTCTGGCCCATCTCTTTTTCTGCAGAATGGTCTCGATTTCCCAGATCGAACACAACGCTCGGATACACTGGATTCCAACCAGTAACAATCAAGGAGGAACCAAAACAGGCTGCAGCTTCAGCCCATGACCATTTTGAAACAAGAGTTTTGATGAAGAGTTAATTAAATTATAATGATGCAATAAGTGCAATCCCATTGCATGCTGTTGGGTCTTTCTGTCACATACTAATGAATATATTATACACTTCTGGATTCAGG
Source organism: Odontophorus gujanensis (assembly GCA_013399175.1). Taxonomy (NCBI): domain Eukaryota; kingdom Metazoa; phylum Chordata; class Aves; order Galliformes; family Odontophoridae; genus Odontophorus; species Odontophorus gujanensis. The sequence goes on along the minus strand of VXAB01010099.1, from coordinate 201,077 downwards.
TTTGGAAAGTACTTATCCAAGTGAATAGAGCAAATGATAGCAAAGGACATCTTAATGACAACAAACAGAAAAGATGTTCAATGATTCAGCAGTCTTCGTAGATGATGAAACAGTCAACAGCATAGATTTAAACCAACATAATTTCACTTCAGAGTCAACATGCACTTAACACACACTGCCAGGACACCAGCACCTTACACTAGCAACTCACTCGGCATAGAATACTACTTTGTACCCAGTCTGAATCATACACAGCTGACAGTCTGAGTTTCTGTAATCGTACAGACTCACAGTGAGAAAGATACTGACCTTCCACGCAGTAATTTAGCAGCAGTGTGACAGGGTCAGCTGGGTCATGAGACCCACTGCCACATCTCCTCTACATAAATTTCAAAGGGGTACTTTACATGCACAACAAATACCTGCTCCAGACACATGTACAGAAAACTCAGTGTCTAGCACCCAAGTGAAATAAACATTTATTCAGAATTAGTTGAGTGTTTCTTTTAACCTTCTCTGGGCCAAATCACTGCAAACATCCCAGATGTATACAGCCAAGCCAAATGATACAGTCATACCACAGTTAATATCCAGCTCAGCCAGAGGTCTGAATCATTCACCACTGGCTCCTCAGAAAAAGCATTAGAGAAACAACCTCCTTTTGTAAATCTAGGAATGCAATGCAGCTACCACTAAGAGAAGATGCTATTACTTTTAAAGATGCTGCACATACCTTTCTTTGCCATACACTCCAGTCTAATGCATCCTCCTATAAAATCATGGTAAGACTTCATTTCTCCCTCTGTTATCCGAACAGCAGTGAAAGGTAGATTCCTGGGCACCTGTTGTCCGCATTTCCGACACCGAGAAGCCATTGCCAGAACTCAGGAGACTCTTGTCAGGAACCTGCTCTCTGTTTGCTGGAATCCAGCCTGGTTCTTCAGCTGTCAATCCAGGCTGGTGACTTTATCCCACTTAGTTCATTCAAGGTCATCCTCGCCAGCAGGATGTTCGCCATTGCAATTGGCTAAGACTTTTATAGGCTTACTGACTGTGTTTGTTTCTCCCTCCTTGCTTTCAATATCAGTTTACTTTATTCTCTCATGAGAATGAAAGCTGTGAACCTCAGCACAGCCAATGCCCTGAATGGCTTCCTTATCACTAATTTAAAGCTATCCTACAAACTACGATGAGAAGAAAGGATCTCAGAAGCATGTTGCAAGATCACAGGATGACCCTTAAAAAGGGCACCAAATTTGTCCACAAAATTTTTCTTTAAGAAAATGTTTTTCTTCATGACTTTTGCTCTCTTCAAGGCTTTTGATTCTATGATTCCTCATGATTAACACTGTTGTTTTTTTTACTTCTGCGCTTCAGCTTGGACACTGCAAGGAGACTGCTCTGCAGAGCTGCTCAGCCTATTACTCATATGTCTGGCGGTGGTGCTGGGAAGCTGCAACTGTACAGAAAAGCCCTCTGCTGCTGTGCACAGTCCCTGCTCATAAGATCTGATGATCTAAATGAACAGAGTAGCAAATGGAGAACAGAAGGGAAGCATTGCTAGCAGGTACACTCTGTTAACCAGGCAAACCCCACCAAAACTTATCCTCCTTAAACAGAAGTTCAACACTCATGTTTGGATACTGGAACACATTTTTAAGATCTCTTTGAAGGTGCTGGATATTTCAGATTTTTTTCCCCACTCTTAACTATTCTCATAGTGAAAATCTTTGGATCAGAGAACCTGGTGAAGAAACTAGTATTTCAGAAACTGAGTGCAGAGAGCACTCAATCCTGATGTGGTAAAATTTAAAAAGGAACCCTCACTGGAGGAGAGGAACTGCCTAGGAAATACACAAATGGGCACAAGACCAGTACTGGTGACAGTGAAATGAATAAAGCAAGAACTTACATCAGGACCAATCTGCAACCAGATCTCCAATACAGGGACCCTAGCACAGAACAAGTTTGCTGCAAGGATCTTATATGTGAAGAGGTCAGGCTGCCAAACCCCTGCCTGCAAACTATTCAGCTACAGGGCATGAAGTTTACCTCAGGGACAAAGTACAGAGGTGCAAGGGGTTGAGAGCTGCACTGTTTCCTACCACACAATGACCTCCTGCATCAGATTGTGTCTGCCCAGGAGATGCTGTTGTGACCACTTAACAGTAATGCTTTTATGCAGCATGTTACCAAATATGTACTCAGCATTCATAATTGATGTTTTCACTATTTTCTTTCTTTAGACAAAAGGTATCAGCCTGAGTGAAAGCTCCATAAACACAGAAGAGCACAGTAGAGGTCACAGGTACAGAAGAGAAGCAGGAATGTTTCCAGAGATTGTCACAGAATGGAACGTGATTGAAAATAATACAGAAGAGGACATTTTCTGCTAGTGAACTGCCAGTGTTGCTTAGCAACAGTGTCTGGGTTGGGCTAGCAATGAAAAAGCAAGTAAATAGTGTAAAAGTTTCATCAAAAATAAGAAGGAATCCCAGATATCTTCAGCTGACATTAGCAAAATGCCTGAGGAATTGCACTACTTTCTAGTTTTGTTAGAAATACCTACTCATTTTGGAATTAGAGCCTTTTTATTTTTTTATAGGGATACAGTAATGACAGCAACACCTTGTGTGTACAAAGGAAGCCAGAAATTTAAAGTAAAATCAGTTAAACAGGTTCAAGTCCCATGTCTTTTCTAATGAAATAACACGCTCCTGCACCAAGAGGCAGTACACCAATGGTTGCTAACACTGTCATTGCGAAACAAGCAACAAATGCGAGGGATCTCAATACTGATAGGTCCCAAAGGACTTCAATTCTTTCTCTTCACACAAACTGAGTTTAGGAACAATATTTATGGGACAGAGGAAAGAGGGAGAGAGGTCTGCCTCAGCTGTGTGAGGCACTGAGGCAGTCACAGCACACCCTACAAAGCACACACTCATTAAAACAACTGAGGGGAAATGGGTATCTCTTTTCAACAGAGCATTGTAAGAATCACTAAGAAATTTCAGTAGATAAGACTCAAAATTGTCTCTCCAATCCACTAGTGATGTCAGAAACAAAAGAATTAGATCAACATTACTATACTATACTTCTTCATGAGACCAGCAGCTGCTCTCATCCATGCATAGTACACAGCAAGGCTGAGAAGGAAATAATCTAAACCCATCACTACACTGGAACACACTGTTTCTTTCATATATACCTCAGTGACCTTCTTTCTACTGTCCTCACCATCCAATCATGAATCTCATGAAACCAAAGGGCATTTCAGCAGCTTGAAAATTTATGTTCAGAGTACAAACACTCAGTGCAGCTACAGGCAACATCCATTTACCTGTTTTGCTATTCTCTATTAGTTTGTATTTATTTTACTCCAAATGATAAAAAGCCAGAATTCCTTCTTTCCGTGTTTCGTTGTTGTTGTTTTTTTTTTTCAAAGGCATTGTTTCAAACCCCAAGGAGTTAACGAAACAAGTGGGAGAAGAATCTCTGCTGGTAGAATTACTTTTAGCATAGAGCACTATTGCAACTGCAGCATGCAGTTACTGCACTAGAAGGTACTAATTCCAGTGCCATATGGCTTCAGAATCTCATTACGCTGATCTGCTTAGAGTGACTTCCTAACTGATGAGGAAAACATTTCCGGTCACCTCAACAGTGGGAAATAAGAACCCTGTCACTGACGGTGTGTATTTATTCCCATAGAATCATTTGAATTGGAAAGGACCCTTTAAAGTCATCTGGTCCAACTCCCTGCAATGAACAGGGACACCTACAGCTCCATCAGGTGCCCAGAGTCTGGTCCACCCTGGCCTTGAATATCTTGAGGAATAGAGCATCTACAACATCTCTGGGCAACCTGTGCCAGTGCTTCACTATCCTTGCCTTAAAAAAAAATAAAATAAAATTATTCCAATCAAATATCTCTTCTTTTAGTTTGAAACTATTTCCCCTCTTCCTGTCACTACAGGAATTGCTCAAGTGTCTGTCTACTACCTTCCTGACACCCCCACTCAAATACTGAAAGTCCACTCTCAGGTCTCCCCATAGCCCTCTTTTCTCCAGACTGAACAGCCCCAGCTCTCTCAGTCTGTCCTCATAGGTGTTCTGCTCCAGAGCCAATCCCCTCAAAATCTTCAATGTGAGCTGTCAAACCTGGAGTGTGCACAGCTAAAATCATAAGGCAGCCTTGCCAAAAAACTTGGTTGCCATCTTAAAGTTGGATTCACAAAAACATCCAGGTTCAGTCAAATTCCCTTTACCACCGTATAAAAAAAAAAGAAATCCACAAATACTGTCAGAGCTATACCCACTGGATTAACATCCTGGTTTTCTGACCCCAAACACAGTGGTCACTTTGCCATCAATGCAGCATGCACCATCAGAGTAGATGCATGGGCACAGCCTTTGTGCCATTGCCTTCCAGCAGTAGTGAGGATGTTGGAAGACAAATTCTCTGAACATTAAGAAGGGAACAAGTTTTTCGCCTCTCTGTACCCTGCTGCAGACACGCTGACTCATCTGTATTGTGACAGCAGCCCTGATTCTTGCCAGCATCCAGAGTACTGCACTGTTCCCATCTCTCTCCCTCTTCACCTTTTTTCTTCCAACCATCAATCACTGAGCACCAGAAGTGCAGAACAGCCGCTGAGAGTCCTTTCAGCTAAGGCCATCAGGATGGCTTCTTTCCCTGAGGAGTAGCTGTCCACAGTCCCTGATTGAAGCAGCACTTTTTATTTTATATTTTGCTGTTGTAAATCATAACTTAAAGCAGATAAATTGAAAAGAAAAAGACACAAATATAAAAATAGTATTTTTAAGAATCACAAAGGCTGTTGATACTCACATGCCAAGCATTAGCTGAACAGAAAGAAACAGCTTCTCACATTACCAAGTACAGTGAAAGAGTGTCCAGTGCTTCATTGCTGTCTCTCAAACACTCAGCATCAGTTACTACATAATGGGAGGTATTGGGCATGAGGGACGACTGACCTCCTCCTGTCTGCATGTGTGTGCACTGAGGTTCACTCAGTTACCTGAGCAGTCCACAGGGACAAAGGAACTCCTATCTGTTCTCTCATGAACACCACAGCTTTGCCTGATTGGGTTCTCCCTGCTGGCAGATACACATCTAACACACTCCTTCCACATTCCCTAGGGCAATGCTTGCATCCTCCAAGGAAACTGAGGATAAATAGATACGAACTGTGTGAGTCAAAACAGTTACTCCCCCTAACTAAGCAACAGCAGATTGGATAACCTGTCAGTATAAAAATCAGACATTGCCCCATTACATACAACCATGCTTCCAGATCTTTTTCTCTTCTAACCAGCACAAACACCAATTTTAATTGCTTTACTTTATATTGATTCTGTAATGTCTAATAGTAGTGTGAAATAATGAGCTCACAAGATTTTCACACAATTTACAAGATCCAAAGATCAATCCTTTGTCAAAACCAGGCAAGGTCTGGGGACCTTATATGCTAACAGACAGGTAGGTCTGCACAATGCAAAAGAGGTCTCATAGTTTCAGAAGCAGAGCAGCATACAGCAGCATGACAAAACATATCTTCCAAGTGGACAAAGGCCTTTCCCACCAACCCAACACTATAGCCCTGATAGCAGGACACCACCATTCATACTCTGGGACATGCTAAAGCCTGTCTGCACAAGGTCAGACCTTCACTTAATGTAAATTTAGCACAGTGCTTTTGACTTCAACAGCACTATGGACTTAAACTGCTTAAAGCTGAGCAGTGCTGTGCTCTGATGAGATAAGAAATTACTGTTTAGTCTCCCAGGAAACCCCACTGTGAATACTTTCTGCTGACGAGCACAGACTAACTTAATAAAATGTATCTAAATCACACATCTGATTGTGGACCCAAATCCCAGTAGGCACAAGTCCACTTCATGGGATATAACTTCAAGTAATGCTCTGTACTTCTTAAGTGATTCTCAACTGAGCACTTTGGCACCACAGAGAGATTGCTACTCCCATGAAATAGAAGATCTCCCATCTAATCTCCAACAAAGTGAGAACATACATGCTTTTTCAGTTTCATGTAATCATACATCTGAGAACCATATGAAGAAAGCCCAACAGTAGCAAAAGCAGCAGGAATAATTTTGCCTGAATTTTCACAGCACAAAAGCAAAAATTCAGAGAAGAATAAGCTGAAAGCAGATAGGCATACATCTCCCACTTGCTCAAGAGCCCTTTGAGTTGGTTTATGCTTACAGGGAATCTTTAAATGTAAAGATCTTGAAGCAAGAACAAAATAGTATGGAGGCCTACTGTTGGTAGTATTCTGATGCCCCTAAAATCACCCTTACTGCTCTTTCATTGCATAAATTCACATAGTTTACATAATATTTCCCTGTCTGTCTATTGTTTTAAATATATTTGGTTTAGGAACAGCAATTAGACAAGTACAAAAAATAAAGCAATATTTTTTTAACTTGCATCTGAAGCATTATAAAAACCCACCAATGATCTTCAAAATCTCAATACAAATAATAAAGCACAAGGAAAAAAAACATTCAGCTGGGAACTGAAGCCCAAGATATTCATATGGTTTGTCTAAGACCAATTGCAATTACTGCAGTAAAGCTGGAAGATGAAAGGGGATGTAACAAGAAATATTTATCTCTTGGTTGCAACACTAGGATGTTTGCTGACTTAATTTGATATTATTTGTAGATATCCTCATCTTTTCAAGACTGTATTTTAAAATAGCATCTTGCTCATCAAGGCTTTGCAGTTATTGCCTGTGTCAGGCTAATTACTATTACATACTGTTTCAGAGGCAGCAGGTCTGATAGTGAAGGAAGCTAAACAAACTGATAAGAATGAGCTAATTCACTGAAATAAAAACAAAACACAAAAGTGGTTTAAAATTCGGGCACTATTACTGATCCCAAATTCAGCACCTGTAGCAGATATGGCAAACATTTCAGAGCATGCAGGCTATATTGAGAAAGTATTTTCCAACTGGAAGCAGCATGTATTCAGACACTGCACTAAGCATCCTTCAGTGGTAGAGCATCCTCACCTGAGGATGTTTGTTGATGTTTATGTTATTTTTGTTTAGGTTTATGTTTGTTTATATTAGGATTGTTCATGTTTGGATTTAGGTTCATTTATAAGCATCATAATAATCATAGCACAAATATAAAGAAATGTAAATATAAGCAGTCCTTATATAAATTTTAGCAGTCCCAATATAAACATAATCAATCCCAGCATAAATGTAATCAATCCCAATGTAAACATAAATAAATCTAAATATAAAGTTTATGCTATGGTTTACAATAATGGTTACATTATATTGGCATTGCTTATGTTAGGATTTTTTATGGTTATGTAAGGATTATTCGCATATATGTTATGTTAATGTAAGAACAAATTAGTACCTTTGCTAAAGAAAAGCAGCCATGAGATTAGTCTCTTCCTTATATTTTTTAGAAATTAAAGTGATGCCTTCACTGTTGAGTTACAAAATAAGAAAGATCTTATATGTAAGATCTAAATTATGATTGTTAGAAATCAAATGTTACACATGTGTAACTTTTAATGAAGAGGTTATATGCCTCTCCATCTAGGTCAGATGAAAAGTTTAAATAAATACCTTGCATACTCAGACTTTCCATATATCATATTTTCTTTGAAGACTGCATCTTCCTTTAAATGTGTGCCAAGCAGGTATTTTGGGTCTTGATGCTACTGCGCCATGAACAGCGAGATGATGGTCTCGCTCCTACAGGGTTTGTGCACAGCGGAAAGGTTATGGGATGGTTACACCGTCCTGTGCCCTCTAGTGGTCCCTCAACCGAAGAGGCGGCGATGGGGTTCAGCCCATGAATCTCGCAGGACAGGGATCTATACCAACAGAAAGCAATTCCCGGGTACCAAGCCTGCAGTGCCAGTAAAGACTGAACAGCCCCAGGAGTTGGGCAGAGGTGTCCAGCCTCAATCCTCTGCCCAACTCACTAATGCTCTGCCCTTCAGCTGCTCTGAGAAAGGAAAATAAAAATCTGACCGTATTCTTGAGAGACTTCTGACAAGAAGTTGTAGAGCAAAATGGCACTGACGTACCCTCCCTGATGCCCTCTCCGCTGTGGGTGGACAAAGCTACTCCAGCACAGCTGTATTCCTAGTCCAGCAGATACTCCCCACCACACCTCAGGCTGCAGCCCTACTCTGGTTCCTCTTGGACAGAGGAGGAGGCAAGGGAACAACTGGTTCTTTTGTCCCTCCTTCCTATGGCTGGCCTGACCTTGCATGATAGAGAAATGCCAGCTCTGAGTTGGACCAGCAGAGCATGGCCTGTTACAGAACTGGTGTTGCAGATGTCGTGGCAGAACAAGAACAGAATAACTCTGACAAATTCCTCATAGCTCCAGTCCAAACAACAATGTTCCCCTAAGTGCACTTGGCTGCTCACTTTTTCTCAATCAAGATGTGGCTATGCACATGGCTCTGCTGTATAACCAGAGCATAATGCAACATGATCCAGAGTGATGATTGCACATTGCGTTCTCCCCTACCTGAAAACAAAGCCAGAAAGTAGGATATTTCTGAACTACAAAAATAAGGACCAAAAACTTTACCTCCAACCAATCTGTGAGCCCACTGTGAATCTCTATTGATCCAGCGTGGAAGGGGACAAGGCACTGAATGCTGATAGCAATATAAGTATCTGAGACAGATGAAATGGCAGCCTTAAATCTCAAAAAATAAATAAATCATACTAGTGCTGAGTGAGCTAATCACCATAATAAGGATGAACCAGATTTTTCTGGTAACCTTCCTAGAGCAATTACTGGCATATAATTGCTGTGAGCTTTCTGATTAGTTATTCACTGATTTGAGCTCAGGGTCACACTAAGAATCATAGTTATTTCTGTTTGAAATAACCTTTTATCTGAATATTGCAAGATCAATAGGATTATTTCTATGTATGCCGTTAGCTTTGGCTTTTATGCTGCAAACACTAATATTGATCAGTTCAGAAATTAAACGAAGCCTTGGCTTTAGAGATCTCTATACCAAATGTAATGTGTAACAGTGAACTTCAGACTCAAAGGAGAAATATTTATAGCATTTCCTTTGTTTTGTGAAGGATTACTGACTGACAAGAGGCAAACTTTCCTGACACTAATTCTAGTCAATGCAATCCTATTAGCATATGGAATCCATAGCAGAAGATGGCACTGGGGATGCTAGTACCGGTATGCCAGTAGTGGTGGGATAATCTGCTTCACACAAAAATTATACCAGGGCTGCTCTGAAAGTAGTGCCTCCTATCTTACTATGTTGTCCCACAGTATCAGAGGCTGGTGTTGGTGCTATAGCAGTTGAGGCTGAACCTTCCCACCAGTATCCTGTTACACAGCAGAGGGGCAGTCTGACAAAATGGTGTCTGTCACAGAAGTTAGCATGAAGCAAAAGTGTGTCACTGAATTCCTCCCAGAGGAAAAAATGGCACCTATTGACATTCATCAGTGCCTGCAGAACACTTATGGAGACCAAACAGTGGATGTGAGTACAGTGAGGTGGTGGGTGGTGCATTTTCAGCAGTAGTGACAGCAATGTGAAAGACAAGCCATGTTCCAGATGGCCATGCAGATTTTTATGAGCAGAGTGTGCAGGCTCATCACTGGCAAAAATGCATAGCAATTGGTGGTGACTATGCTGAAAAATAGTGTTTTGTAGCTGAGAATGTGCTCTATCAAATAGTATTTATTATTGTGCTCTTTGTATCTGTTGTAGTTTCCACAGAAATAAATAGGAGGCATTACTTTCAGAGCAACTGACTGGTACCTCGAAGGTCCCAGAACTTGTAGGCAACAATCACTCTCCTGAAGTACTGAGGGATACCCTCCCATTTTAGATTTTCCTCACCTCTCCACATGCAGGTATCTTGAATTGGCTCCCCAATATTTTCTGGGAGAACTCTAAAATCTCTGGAGAATGAATCACGTACTGAACACAGAAGGTCACATCCTGATAGCAACTACTGCCAGCAGGCCAAAATGCTGTACATAAGCACTGTTTGGCTTTTATTTATGGATTGGAACTGCAGATAACTCCTTTTGTGTCCAGGGCTGGCTATAGAGAATTCATTGCTTCAGGGAAATTCAAAATCATACAGCTCCCAGTCATGTACAGAAAGCAACAGCAAAATGCTGTGCAGCCCCTTCATATCTCGTTGCCCTAGGCAACAGCCTGCACTGCGGGAGTGGTAGATCCAGCCTTCCTTGTATGAAGCCTGCAACATATGGTGTTAATATATGGATTGATACTATGAAAGCCCTCCTGTAGTACTATTGGAGTGCCCACATTATAGATGGATTGTGTGGATGCATAGACAGACTCAAAGAGCTGCTGGTGCACATCCAAGATGTTTATGATGCAGATGGAGGAAAGTGGGAGCAGAGGGATTATCACCTGCACTTGGAGATGTGGGGCACTTGAGGTTTTTCCTTGAGATCTTACAGGAACTGACTCAAGATCCCCAATGAACAGGGCAATTCTGACAGTAGGTCATAAGACTCAGCTGCCAAAGTAGTGCCTGCACTGTGCTGCCTCTCAGACCTGTCTGCAGCATGGACCATAGCTGGGTCAGCCACAGCTGAGTACACTCAAGACAATAATATTTGGTGGTATAGGGTGCTGAGTGCCAGCAGTTCCTATTTCATTCATACAAGAATAAAGAGCTCTGTGCACCTTTTTGGATCCGACATTCTCTGTTGTAATACTGATGTGAGATCATTTCCCATCACTTTTTTTGCAATGTTTCAAAGGACTTTTTTGTTTGTTTGTTTGTTTTTAACTTCTGCAGCAATTTAACTGTTATTCTCATGCTTGAGTAATCCAGGTCACAGGAATCAGTGACCTTCAAAATTAAAAGCTGGACTAACATCCCCAAAACAACCTGCACATCTTTGTTGAAGCTTCCAGAGTCAGCTCTGTATTCTCTGTTACAATCTTGCATTTATTGCAATAGAGTCCTTGGAGACTCCACCTCTGCTGCATTTATGTAGCTTGAAAGTCAGGGAAGCTCTGCTGGAGTGAGGGAGTGCTGGGCTGACTGCCTTGAGAAACCAAACAGGAAAAGTCCCAGTGTTCTCATACCATAGGAGCACTAGATCCTTATACACCAAATCCAAACCATAGATGCAGTCCCTTTCTGAGGTAAGCAGGGTAACAATATCAATATGAATGGCAGCACTACTCCATGAGGGAATGGATAATCGGTGCTGTGGCTGACCTTGTTCAGCCCCTAACTGACCAGAGGACTCAGGACTTCATGAGAGCAGTGATTTAAGAGCAGTGCATTTTCAAGAATATTCCAGATACAGTGCACAGCAAGTGCAAAGCTGTTTTTGAGCTACAGTGTGCATTTGTTCTGGTGAATACAACAGTTAATCGTTTCATGACAGTATGGATTTTTGATCCAGGCAGGCTGTCTTTCCTTTGGCTGCATGAACTGGGATACTATTCTGTGCCTCCAGTGCCTGGAAAAGGAGGAGACAGAACACATCAACTTTGCAAACCAGACCTTAGAGAGTGCTGCAGTTTGAGATTGTCCATTTCAGTTCAGTGCCTCATTCTTTGTTGCATGCAAGGAATATTTTAACAGAAAACAGGAGAAAGTATTATTCTTTAAAGCTGAATTATTTGCGGGTCTCCTTCCTGAAGAGGCATCAGACTTTTTGCTCTGCAAATTACAAATATGATTTATTTCACCCTGAACAAATGCTGTTGCATCAGATTTATACCAAACTGAGTTCACACGCTAGACAAGGCTCTCTTCCAGTAAGTGAACTCAATCATTCCTCACAAGCCACTGTCTTTTCATTACCTTGTTATCTATGTTGTATTTATATGACAGAGGGACTTGAAGGCTCTGTGAGCTCATTCCAACAGTCTCCTGCACACCTGTCCACCTGCCAAAGAGGACCTAGCCATCCCTTCCTTCACTAAACCTACAAGCTTTTCTTCACAGTATTTCTGAACTCAGAGCAGTACTTCACTCTCTGCCATGGTTTACATATCACTTAAGGTATTCACTACTGTTGTTTTTCCATCCATGCGTAGAAGAGCTGACAGTTTCTTTACCCTGTCTCCCTCATATTCCTTGGTTTCAATTCTGGTCATGTCTGCTGCACTGGATACTCTGAGTCACCGAAGTTGAATGACTAATAGTGAGCCGTGTGCCACGTTATGCCTTTCACATCACTTTCCAGCATTTGTGAAGTGAGTAGGAGCAGACAACTCTGTAGAGAACTCAGATTTCTCTGTCTCTGACCCACTGACCACCTGGGGAATCCAGACATTACTGTGCTGCACTCTAAAGTGAAGTAGAAGGGGTTCAATCCATGGGCTACATCACATTAACATTAACAAAAACATTTGTGGTTTATCTTAACACAACCCCAGCACTGAAAAACATTTGTGGTTTATCTTAACACAACACCAGTACTGAATAACAGGAAAAGATAAACAAAGGGGGATAGCATGAGGTATCAAACATTGTGCTGCCAAAATGAACCTCATTCAGAAAGGTTCACCATAGCTTGAATGCTGAGTCCTTCCTCAGGGGCTAAGAAAGGCTTTCAATGTAGTGCAGAAAACAGGAAGAAACAGCAAAGAAATTGTTTATCTTTTTCTTTCCTCACTGAGATGGAGTGATGGTACAAATACCTTCCTGAGTGCTGAACTTGTTCACCCCAGGGAGATGTCCTTTCAGGGGATCTCTTGAATACAGGCATCATATGGAAGGCAAGAAAAGGAATTAAATAAAAGATGAGGCAAGAGGTGGATAAAGGCCGTTGTATTTAATAAGCTGCCAGGAATTGTAATTGATGTCAGAGCAGTTTAATTTCCATTGAGGCCATCTGAGCTTCCCTGTGTCACTGAAATGGGATCAGGAACTCCTCTCTCACTCCTTTTGGCTCTATTTGCTTTTTAATCTTGAGACTAAGCAGTGCAGGACGGTCACAACTGCCTGATCTCCTGGCAAACAGCAACTTCTGTCTGCATCAGCTGCTTTCATTGTGTCTGACCCACGACCTCATGCAGGGGAAAACCTCTTATATTTGCTTTCCTCTGGGATGTCTACTGTGTCATCTCCCTCCAGATAGCCCTGATGCTGCAATATGCCATTTTTCCTCTGCTTGTGACCTAAGCTACTTCATTCTTCTTTATTATTAGTAGTAGTATTTTAAATACTGAAAACCACCACACAGTATTTGGTCAGGCCTAGTCTGAAAGTGGACAGTTCCTGCTTCATGCTGTATTAGAATTGCCACAGACAGCTAACACTGTCCAAAACACTGCCCAAAACACTACCATGAGACAGATGTGTGTTAGGGAAGCCATGAGAAGAGCTCACCCTAACAGCAGGCATACAGTTTCATTTAACAACTTGTTTGAGCCCCAACCATTTTGCAGGTGCCAACATCCAAATCATAGAGCTCAGGAGGGCTTTCTAAGGATGCCACAAACCAAGTGCCTGGCATGTACAGCTGTGGAAGGGTGATGGACATTACCGTTATTAACAGCAAAATCCAGATTCAGCCATCTGGCTTTCCTTCAGTGATTTATTTACATCAAACATTCCTCAGTGCATTCACTCCAAGAAGTAAATACCTACAAGTGATTGCTGAGGTAGGCTAGAAAATAAAAGAGCAGAAGCAGACTTTAATCTAAGCAGTAGCATTAGATTTAACATCAGCAATATGGAGGCATTTGAAATAGACAGTGACCTATAGACTGACAGACTGGATCACACCTCAGTTCCATCCAGCTTACTATCCAACTGTCTCCAACAGTTGCCATCAGAAATGTATATGAAGGTGTGAAAATCCTGCAGCAAGCAGATGGTGGATCGTTGCTATTCCTATTCCCTTTTCTCCCCAACATCCTGGTCTCTTATTGGTTTGAGAATAAAAGCTCAGGCTTAAACAGCCAGTTTTGGTGAGAAGATTGTTGTGGTTTAACCCAGCAGGTGGCTGAGCACCACACAGCTATTCACTCACTCTCTCCCTTCCCAGTGGGATAGGGGAAGATAAAAACAAAGTCAGACCTGTGGGCTGAGATAAAACTATTTACTTAGAGAAAATGAGAAGGATAATAATTACGACAAATGTGTGTATATATATATATGTATATATAAATGTGTATAACAAGTGATGCACAAGTGAAATGAACTCCCACTGCTTCAGAACTCATTTCACTTAATGGCATACGGTACGGAGTATCCCTTTGGCCATTTAAAGTCAGCTGTCCTAACTCTGTTCCCTCTCAGCTCCTTGGGCCCTTTGCTGCAAATGGCCTTGGCTCTATACAGTACTGCTTGGCAGGCAGCTATAAACATCAGTGTACTATCAACATTGTTCTCCTAGAACAAAAACCAAGCATCATGCTAGACACTCTGAAGAAAACAATTCTGTCCCAGTTGAAACAAAGACATATCAATAAATGAGAAAATAGCTAGGCCTGTAAGCAGCCTTTCAGTTCTGTGGGTCTCTGCTCCCTGGCTCTGCTTTCTGCATGCTACTGTAAGAGAATTAGTGGTAACAAGTCCGGGTTACAAGATTTTCCTAACATCCTCTTGAATTTTGTGCTAGCATAGGAGACAGAATGCAGAAAAAGATACATTTGTGAGCTTTTCTTTTCTGAAGAAGAGGAAATCTTACTGCAGACTAATATTTCTATTGGTTCAGGGAAGATTTTTAATCCCCTCTTTCTCCCTAGACACAAGGCAAAGTTATCACATACATCTTTTGGCTTGAGACAAAGACTACCAAACCAGTGTTCTGGATCTTCAACTTGTTACAACTTATCATGGTCTTCATTTCTGATTGACAAACAAGGTTAGAAAATGAGCTTTAAATGAATACTATGATATTCTACATTTTTGAGAGTGCACCAGACAAATCTGCACATTTTTCACAGGTTTCAGTGAATGTTCCTGATTTCCACAAACTCTGCAGTGTTAACAAATCTCTTTTAAACAGCTCCTTACTAAACAGTTCCCAGTGAAACAGCTGCAGAAAATAAGCCATATAGAAAGGAAGAAAACTAATAACCACAATCTGGGAACAAAAAGCAAACACGTGACTTTTTTTTAAGCAGCAAAACTAACAAAGATAAGTTGATAACACTTTTTACTTCTCTCCTTTTGCTTTCATCTCTAGATTCTCTGAAGTCTAATATAATGAGTCAGTTGGCCTTTTTCTCAGAAATACCATATTTTTCTTTTTTCTTTTCTTTTTTTCTTTTCTTTTCTTACCGTTCCTTCTCTTCTCTTTTTTTCCCAACAGTATTTTTATATTTTTTTACAAGCTTAATATTTTATGGCCTTCTTCACTTCAACATACAATGAAGTGGTCAAAATTTACCAACTGTTCAAAAGCTTCCATGGGGTACAGAGAGAAAGATGCAGATAATATGATAACCAAAGGTTAATTTTTTAATAAAAGTAGGTTAACTGGAAAAGGAACTACAAATTACTGCTTTTCATAGCATGAAATCCAAAGCAAATTTAGCAAACATTTTTCTACAATTTTTCTATAATACTGTTTCCCTGGGATGCAAGGAGATGCATATCGCCAGCCCCTCTCTTATTCTTGTGTAAAGAAACTCGGTGTGCTGTGGTCAGTAGGAGAGACCAGTCACCTGTGCAAACCAGGGCATTAAAAGTAGAACAGAGCCGTAGAACCAGTGGTTCAGAATCAGTTATTTATATGCATGAATGCTCTAAGACAAAGGGAAGAATTTTCTGTCTTGGGCAGGGGAATTTCCATTGCCTTGATTTAAACCACGAAACAGAAGAAACAGAAGACCTACTTGGTATGGTACCTTGAAACGTAATTTCTTAAGAAAAATCTTTTGAACGCCCTTGCAGTACACAGACACAGGTCAGAAACATTGCAGTGGTCCATTCAGCTGTGACATATTAGATTATTTGTGGCTTTGTAACATAAAACAGATTCTGTGACTTGTGATGCTAAGCCATCAGGCTTGGACATGTGCCAGCTCGGGTTATTCCATTCTGCTGACCTAAATTCCTGCCGTACAGTCAAGTAGATGCAGTGTCATCCTTCAGTTCCTGTCCCAAATTGTAGCAGAGCTTCCCTGGACATACAGAGAGATCTTACATTGCTCCCCAGAGCTGGTGGTAAAGCCAAAATTGGTAGGAATTGACCTACTGTGGGTAAAAGATGGGAATTCTAAGTTACTGTACAAGTCCTGAGATGTTCATCTTAAAACCAGTTTTGCCACTGATTTCCCTTTCAGCCTCTAGAAATTTGCTTAAATTCATTTTTCTGTTCATAAAATGGGAGATTGGAAGGATGAGATCATGTAAAACTGGATGAAAGCTAACATGGACATATGTTCTTTTTACTATTATATAATTTGTACAATGTACTTATTTCTGCAGTTCCACATCAGTGCCCCCTCTTCCAGAGATGCTGACAAACAGCTTATCTGGATAGACGTGCAGATGTGAGGAGCTCTCACAACTTATTTGGAAGTTACAAAGAGCCTTTATAAAAAATGCTGCCCCTGTTGGACTGCAATATTCTCTGCTGGCAACAGTGAGGAGTTCTGTTGTTTCATTTTCAGACAGTTTATGTCTCTTCTGGTGGTTCCATCATTTTATAAAATTATTTTAAGAATAAAAATCTGTGGACAAATGGGGCACTGGCTGGAAGCATTTATGTGTGTAACTGTGCCCAGAACATTGCCCACATGCAGCAAAGCCAGCATCAGACTTCAGGGGACCAGCTGCCAAGCGTGGATGAGTAAGTCAGTGCATATATATTCTGGTGGGCTTCACAAGCTGGAAAAGCTGTACAATTCCCATGTGCAAACACTCCTGCTGTCAGCACCAAGTACATCACCCAGCAAAGCTTCTTCCCTCCCCATCACAGAACTGCCACCCACCTGAATGACACAGTTTTTTCAAGAGGTTAGCATTTCCCCAACTCCTCCCACCAATCAAATTTCATAGAAGTAGGTTAAACTGAAAAAAAAAAAGAATCCTGACGCAGTTTTGATAACAAGATTGGGTGACATTTTGTGGTACATCTTGGATAACAAGCAGAAAACCTGCTAGCATTCACAAATCACTCCTGACCTAGACACACGTGCTGGCCTCATTACCTTACGTGCACCAGGGCAATCTGAAGTAATCCTACACAGGCTGAGGGAGCTCAGGCTATAAAAAAGATTTGGTCCTCTGTTGTTTGACACTGTAAAGACGTGCTGCAGGGTGCATGGTACTAGAAAAGTGTATGGTTAAGATAGCTACTGCAGATAGATAATTTAAAGTTGGTAACTGTTATGTTTTGATTTGGGTTAAGCAGGTACCTATATGTATGGAGTCTCTAGCAGATTAAAAGGTTCTTTAACAAGCACGTGGACTATCTAACACAACATGAGTCAACTAATGATGGATCAAAGCTTCTGCTCCGGACATGAAAGCTGAGCCCCTGGCAATTAGCTTGTGACAATCTTATTGACACATTAACAATAAACTGGTGTGTCACCTACTTAACAAATAAAAAATGATCCCACTAAGTTTCTATTTAAAATGTAAACATGTATCCAGTCTTTCTTTATTAACAGTCCCACAAAGATCTTGTTTGTTTGTTTTCCAAATTTTGTGAATAAGTTTCCCCCCTTCCTGCCACCAGGTGAGCTGAGAGCTGTGCTCTCAGACAAGAGTTGACTGCATTCTAGACAGATTGAATGCCATCAGTCCAAGAAGTAATAAGAGGGTGAGCGATACATTCTGTAAAAGCAGAAAACACTATAAAACATGTTCATGGTAAGGGATTCCCCTAGTTTGCTAAGGATGAGACTCTTCACTTTTCTGAGCTTTAAAAATGCCCACTGAACTTTCAAGAGACCCTAGCTGCTGCTGTTAACAATGTGTGATTTATAAACATGATGCATCAGCAGTGTGCTTTTTTTTCTTCAGTCAACAGCAGTTTTTTCATCACATTCCATTTTTGTACAACTGTTTTTTCCTTTGTACATTATTTGATAAGGAATGAGCACTGTCTACAAAAAGGCAGATGAGATTCCACAAGCAGGGGGTCCCACAGATTTCTACGTTCTGAATGGCCAAAGAAATGGTGAGATTTATCCTTCCCTGTTTGAAGTTGGGAAAGTAGGTTCTTGTCTCAGTGTGAAATTGAAAAAATAATAATAAAAAAAAAGTGTTGAAGATTTTTGGTCTTCATTCCCCTCCTTAGGAGTGATCTGCTTGTTGACAAACAGAAAACCAAATGATATTCTCTAGCCTCATACACATGACCCAGAAACCTCTTCGTCTGTCAAGGAACAGCTCACAGTTAAGATCTTTCTAATAGCCTGAATGATTTCCTGGATTGCTAAATATTAAAATAATGCTATGTTATCTCTAACAAATCCCTTCTGACATGAACGACTGTCCTCAGTATGGATGATGGAGATCTGTATTGAATCTAACACGAAAAACAAAAGATGTATAAATCTCTGGATCCACTGAAATACTTTTGTCCAAAAAATAAAATATAACAAATTACAAGTGCCTCCCATCAATCTCAAGACATCGTAATAAAAATATGAATTAATGTGATTCTATGTCAATTTGAATTTGTACAATTGCAAAGCAATTCAGGTTGACACCACTGGGTCAGAGCCTGACACGGTGACTTTCCTGAAAATCACATTCTAATCTCTCTCACACCAAGCATGGCACAGGTTATCAGACTGATCCCTGCAGAAGAGATTGGAGAAATGGGACCTGGACTTAAGTATTTTATTCAGTATAAATCTGCTCTTGTGCTATTTCTTTAAGCAAGCTACCATTTGCTTTCTTAAACTTAGTGCAGCTGCTACAGCTAACATCAAGCTCAAGTCGAATTCTGGTCTAAAATGTTAACTGTGTATTCTCTGAAAGATGCACTTTGGTTACACATACATTTCATAGAAAGATTATGCAAAGCCAAAGACAAAGGCACTTAGAAACCTGTATAACAGATTTGGTATTCACAACACACAATCCATTACAAACACCGACAGCTATAAAATGTGCTCCCATGCAATTCAATTAAAAATGTTGTCTTTACATGATGCAATGCAGCCATAATCTGATTTAACTCAATTGTGTATAACAAAGAAGGGTTCCAAAAGCTTTTATCAGTTGACATTTTAATCTCCAGTATTTTCTACTGTCTTGCTAGCTTCAGGTTATGTGGTTCCCTGTAGTTTGGCCACCTGCTAAGTAGCCAGCTTGGAGGTATAAAGACACCAGCGCATAGTATTGGGCCTCACTTGTGTTCACAAGCATTTGAATGTTATCAAACACTAAAATCAAGCCCATAGTGGGGAAAAGCTTTTGAGATCCTGTCCTAACACCTTCCTTGAAATAATAGCAATAAAAAAGGTTCTCTGACAGCAGTACTCAGAAAGAGAATGATTTGCTATTCCAACATCACAAGCAAATGCTAAGCACATTAGCACTGCTACTGCTTTAGCATCCCTTCACTTTTTTCTGTAACACCTCCCTGCAAGGACTGTGCTTGGGAATTTTACACAGATAGCTCACTGATGGAACTCTGCTCTCACTATTTATGCATTTCAGAAAACTGCATTCCTGAGTACAAAACAAAACCATCACAAAATATAATTGCCCAAATCCATAGGTTTTGCAGTCTGCTCACAGGTGTGATATCATCACACAAAGGGTTCCTGCCTGCTCAGAGCATCAGCACCTCCTCCGGGATAAGAGCCCCCAAATCTACACAAATGTAGTGAGTAGAAAGATAAAGATGTCTTACCCACATGGGTGATAACTGTAGTCAGTCGCTGGGTGAGCTCCTGATGAGACATCTCTTCTTCTTTTAACCAAAAAAGCATTTCACAAAGGGAACTGCACAGCATCCAAAAAAAGATGCGCCCAGTGTGGGAGGCTGCACACTCACTGCCTCACTTGCACACAAAGCAGGGACCACTCCCACAGCATGGCCCTTCTAGCTCTCACATCTTCTGCCAGCTGCACACCTCTTCCAATTCACTGTCCTCCATGCGCGTGCCTAGAAAAGCTCCTTCCAAAAGGAGATTTTAACCCTCTTAACAACAGGAAGAGAATGGAGGTAGGGGAAATAAAGCAGGAAAAAGAAACAGGCAAGCTGGTTGCTTATGGCTTTTTTTTCTCCGTTCTCCCGCGGATGAAGCAAATGATAAAAAGACAAACCAGTAGGCAGATACCTTCCTCCAGGGAGACTTTTGGATGGTGATGCTGTGAGTCAGGGAAAAATCCTGGAAGTAGGAATGGCATCAGGAGGAGTGGAGCTGGTAGCAGAGCTGTAATAGCAGCAGCTGCTCTTCCGCGCTTTCCTCACAGCGTGCCTAGTGGCTGAGAACCACTCGTTCTCAGCCTCTGGTGCTGCCCCTCAGCCCCTCGGGGGATGAAAGCTGTTCACTGGGCTCTTTAAGGGCGTGGTGGTCAGAGGTTTCACTGCCTTGCTGGACGGGATCCCCCGGGATCTTGACGTGACTGTGCGCACAGGACTCCCTCCAGTAGTCACAGGAAGGGTAAACAAATTACCCCTGGGTATCAGGCAACTCTCACCTGTTGACATGGCCACGGAGTTTGGCCGTGCCCCAGTGCAGGCATGACTGGACACCAGTGGACCAGGGCAGGTCTGCAGGGAGCAGTTGCCTCTGTGTGACAGGAACACAGCTGACCCATGTGCTGATGCACAGCTGCCATAGGACAAAAGGCTGCTGAGCTCCTGAAAGCTTTGTTGACCCTCCTGGCTACAGTGCAAACTCATAAAATGAAGAAATAGAACAGAGAAGGATGCAGCTGCCCACAAGATCTGCTTTATTCATGCAGGATAGATTCAGCTCTAATTCCAGATTTCCCCATCCATCTATAGGATTTTGCTTGGGTCCACCTCTCCCCACATGACAAAGAACATGACATCATTTATGTACAAATTTGGAGTTGTAAAATACCCCTGTGGGCACATCAGATCTTACAGCACTATTAGTGAGTCATTCTTGGTGTTGCAAAAAGTTTTATCTACTTCTGTGATGGGAAAATTCAATAAAGCAGGTGGCTTACCTACAAGGCAGCCTGAGTACTTTTGCTAACATGTTTGTTTCAAGTTGATTAACCAACTGTGCTGAAAGGTACCTTCCATACTTCTGTTGAGTTAGTTTAACAGTAGATCTGCTTGAAAACAAGTGAAGAGGAGGATAACTTGAGTTAGCCAGCATTTTGATATTAAAGCAAGAGTCATTTGTTCTGAGATCCTCTTTCCAGCAGAGCCCATCTGAAGAGTAAAGTTCATTGTGTAAGGATGTTGACTAACATCAAAAAGATTTCATCAACAAGGGAAGAGATGCTATCATCTGGAAATAGTATAATGGAAGCAGACTGCCACCCAGCCATAAACTCTGGAGGGGTATGGAAGGCCTGGGATGCTCTCACAAGATCATAGATTGCAGGTAGGAACACAGGACTAGAGAAGTCATGGTGTTTCCAGGCACTTGGCATACTTCTGTTGTTTCTTTTCTGCAGGCAGAGACACACTGTATTATCCCATTCATAAACGAATTAAACTCCATTGAAAAGTGATGTAGATGGTTCACTCTCACTACTCCTACAGCAAGTCTGTTCAAGAACATCAAGGATAGCTAGGAACCTTTGTTTCATTTCTAGCTAAATTTATTCTCAGCTATTTTAAGACCATATGCTCCTATACCAACACTGTTATTCAGTACCAGTAACTGCAGACACATGTACACTTGCTATTTAAGATCCATTTTTCTCTTATTATTTGTTCTTGCTATGTTTGTCTGTTTCCCAGTCGTCTGCTATGCTTTCAATAATTTTTGAACCTGGTGGTCATTTTCAGTCTAATTCAGGAGACAGAAACAAGTTCTTGCAGGTTCACTGAAAATGAGCAGGGCATACAAAGCCTAAAAGGGGAAAGGGACTGAATAATTCTGTTTTATGGCTAGTAACATGTACCTACTAGACAGACAGCCATCACACAGCAGTCTACAGTCAGCCACATGGAATGCTCCTTCCCCAGCTTATGCTGTGTGGTGGGTTTCATATGATTTAATCAGAGTTGAGGATGTTGTGCTATGACATGAATCATAATGAACAAAAGGGGGAAACTGGAGTTATTCGGCAGGAAGGCCTGGGCTGCAAGACACAGCCACGGGGTAGCACTCTGCTAGATTTACAAGTCACAGAATGATTTCTTTACACTGCCAAGATCACTGATACCTGCATTAAAGAAGGCTGCTATTCAGAGTGTGTATATTGCCACCAAAATTCCTAAATGGCAGATCGAGAGGTTCTCAACCAATTCAAAATGCTGCAAAAGCACTGGTAATCCACAGTTCAGGACTCAAGTTGCGTGAGGGAGAGACAGAAGCCTGGAATAGGGATCTCAGAGAGAGAGAAAGAAATGAAAGCCCTGTGTCTGTCACTGAAGGAATGGCTCAAAGATGCTGAAGCAACTTAGTCCAGCACTGTGATGGTAACCATTTCCAGAGCTCAATATACTTGTGAAATTGGGCCAGTACTTCCACTGCTGAAAATACAGCCTTCCACTCTGTAGCATAAAGTCCCTGCTGATATGTATGAGCTAGAGGTACAGAGGATGAAGATTTACATTTCAGGCACCAGAGAGCCACAAAAGAAAGCAGCACTGGGGCTGTAGGAACACAAATTTCACTAAAATGATGGCCAATAGGCAAGAGCTTGATTTCTTCATAGAGTGACAGCCTGAGAAATCAACTGCCATTTATTAGATCCTGAATCAAACAGCTGGGGAAAAAAACACTGTAAGCAATTTTAATAAACAGAAAATGACATGCTGCAAACAAAAAGTATTTACGAGATCCTATGGCCTCCACAAATGGAAGGGATATTCTCACTGAAAAAAATCTTATCTTTTTTTTTTTTTCCACCTTGAATAATCATATACCTATTTCTTGTATCACTAAAAACCATTTAGCCCACTGAGACTGAAGAGCTATTAAAAATGAGATCTTAACTGCCTTAGCTTCACATTCCAAGTCATGCATAGGCCTTACAGGTTCACCCACCTCCTAATTTTCCATCCAAATGTCCTTCCAGAACCATATCACTAACTTCTGAAGTTCAGAGTGTCCTTGGGGACTTACTCATGCCAGAAATAAAGGTAAACAGGTGGAATAACAGAAAAGCTTAGAAACTTTCCCAACTTCTATTTTTCAAGCAGGCTACTCTTATATAATGACAGGTCCTCCTTTAACTTTTGTCTGTCTGATCCTCATATCAAAGGCTGGGGTTCTATTACTGGCTGGGAAGAACTGGAACACTGCTGGCACAATCAGGTAAGGTAATTATGCTGTCACCCCCTCTGACTGGTTATGGCAATGCTTCAGATGTACAGTATAATTCCATTACCAAAAGAAACTGATAAATGAGTCAGATACTCCTTTGATGCGTACCTACAAAGAAGGTGCACTTTGTTTCTTTTCTGCAACAAATCATGCAGTAAAGTACAGCATCACCCAAGTTTTCTTACTTTTGTTCTTTCTGGAACCAGTGTTCTTGCTTAGCTTTTAAGATGGTCACATTGCTTCTCCTTCACTGACTTTTCTTGGCTTTTCACTGTCTTTTCAGTCAGCTCCTATGACAAATCTGCAATTCTCTGCTAAAACTTGACTGTACACTTGTTCTCCCATACAGAGCTCACCCAGTAATGCCTGTGCATCTGCCTTCACACTGATGACACTTCTGTAAAGCCTGACCTGCTTTGTATCAGATGCTGTTTCATATTCAATGCTCCATTTCTTCACAAATCTATCTAGTTGTTTTTTGAATCTATTTATAACTTTTGTAGGAACAAGACTTGCAATTTAAAAATGTATTTTGTGTAAAAACAAACAAACAAACAAAAAAAACCCTTCTTTTGATTTTAAATCTGAAGACTTACACTCAGATTCAGGCCTCTGGTTCCTGAGAAGGAATTCATAATTCCCTATTCACAGACTCCAGCTTAGCTACGACGTATTACTATCACTCATTCAGTTTCTTGAACTGAACCAAATGTTGCCCTGGTTACTGTATCTTTATTAAAAAGAAATCAAAAAGCTAATTCAGACCTTCTATTGTTACTGCCATCCTGCTTTGAACTTGTTTGTTTATGCAGCTTGAACAGTGAAAACTGCCAGTCTGTCTGCTCTGAGTGGTTACGTAATTCTATCAGAAGTCTTCAAATGTTGGAAGTCATTAGAACTGCTGTTATAATTTTAAGACAATCAATATATACCTTTGTTTCTTTAAACTCTTTCTAACATCTTTCCTTGTTCAAAACAAAACCTGGATTTTAGACAAAGCTGTTGGATAGTGATCCTAATTTTTAGGATCAGATTAATTCCTAAATTCTGTCTTATTATGTAGTTCATTTTAAGGAATCACTTCTCCATTTTCAGTGTCATAAGAAAAAAACTTGTGTGAGTACACTTGCCAGCAAAAGAGGACTACGAAGGAAACGGAACAGGCTTCCTGTTTAGATCAGTCCAAGGTGCCAAAAAACTGCCCTACAACCCAAATGCAGATTCTTCACCTTCCCACCCACCCTACCACAAGTTCCTACTCCTACCTCCTGTTTGCTGGCACGGTAGTGCAGTGTATCCGATCATCTCACTGAGCTGATGGATCTACTTCAACTGGTGGTGAAATGAGACGAAGTATTTGGAAGATAGCAATGTTCAAGTGTAGATGGAGAACCTGGTTAGGATGAGAACAGAGAAAGTTGCTTGTGAACACTATTAGTAATGAGCCATCTGCCACTGGGGCATTACAGTTTTTAAACACCAATGAATTGGTAACACACTGGGTGTTATATGCCCTCACAAATTAAAATAGCCTTAAGTGGTTTTATTTATGAAGTAAATATATTATAAATATTCTTATAAAGGAAAAGTGTCATGGCCACCACAAATCAAACTCCATCCTACCTCATAACTGATCAATTCTCCCTCCTGAAGTCTGATAAAAAAAGTTAAGTCAAATTCCTCATTCTGTCACAACCCAAGAGGGAAAAAAACACAAATATTTGTAATGTTTTTAATAACTGTCTGGCAATTTTATGGCTACACAACCAATTATGTTAACGTGCTTTAGAGAACAAATTCATCATGCACCTAATGCTCAGCATTTTAAAGATAAACTAGTTCTTCTGTGCATTAGACTGTAGACAGTTACCATGGGCCACACTTGAGGGACAGTGGTAGATAAACTGTCTTTGCCATGGCAAAGCCTGGAGACAAGCATATGAGAGAACACTGTCAATCTAAGTTTGGTCTGTTGGTCCTTAAGATGGTAAACTAATGCAGAACTGAGCAAGCATAATATTCAATCTCTGTATTTATTCAGTGGAGGGAGAGAAAAACTATGAGAGACAGAAAGAAACAGGAGCTTGAAGTTACATTTCTTTTTTACTTTTTCTAAGGTAATGAAATAAAATGTTCTGTTATGAAGAACATTCATGTTCTTCATGTTTTTAATGTAGCAGACAGGAAGTTCCTTCAATGTACTGAACATGAGGCTCAGACAGAGGTGATAAAATGCTCAAATTTTAGGAATATTTGAAGCGGCCCGTTAATGAGAGGACAGAAGGAGACCACAAAACAGGAGGAAGCTTCAAAATATAACGGTGCCTTTCAAAGTTTCAGGAAGAATGCCAATCAGTTCTGTCAGTTTGTGCATCCTTACCATTTCCAAATCACCATCACTTGGAAGTATCAAGTATAATCATAATGGGGAAAAAACAGCATTGCATTTTCATCAGGAAAAGGGCAACTTCAGTAATCATATGTATGGGCACCTCTTGATGCCAAGGCAATTTCAAGTTTCAATAATAGATAGCCAGATGAAAGGAAACAGCTCATGTAAAATTGCCCAAACACAGATTACAGGCTTGTCTTGCCAATACAACGATATATTTCCAGCCTCAATTCTTTCCTGCATCTCCTTTCCCGAAGACTGTTCATCTGTTGCCATGGAAACCCTTTCCAACTCTTCCCTTGTGCAGACTGTGTTGGGGATGATCTCCACCGCAGCTGCCCAGGCCACTCTGGCCCTGCATTCGTTCGGGGGCAGCCAAAGGGAAGGAGTAAAGCAGAACAGCTGCAAACACACCACGCGCAGCTGCAGGCAGCAGAATTGCTTTGCTTTGTTATGCAGGAAACTGCCACCCATCAGGACGTAGCTACCTGGCGCATGAAGATACGGGCAGGCACCGCATCTGCTAGGATGCTCTGCAGCCCTTTCAAGGGGCCCGTCCCATCAACCACACCGCTCATTTTAAATCCGTTCCTCCTTTTGCTCAATAGGAAGTCACGGAAGATGGAAAAACCTTCCTCTTCGGTTAGTCCCTGGCACCGCCCCGAGGGGAGGCGCCAACCTGCCGCTCCTCACCTCACGATCCTCAGACACCGGCGCGTGCGCAGCACCGCCGCCGGGCCCGCCTACTGCGCCGGGTGGGACGCTGTGATTGGCTCTCGACAGGCGGAAGCGGCTCCGCTTCGCTCTGACTGGCGGCGGCTTGGCGGGAAGGCGCTGCGGGGGCGCGCTCGGCTTAACGGATGCGTTGGGCCGAGGGGGGCGGCGAGGAGCTGCGGTGGCCGCAGCCATGCAGGCTTTCCTCAAAGGCCCGTCCTCCATCAGCACCAAGCCGCCTACCGCCAGGGAGAGGGCCGCGGCGGGGAGCAGCGGGGAAGGCAAGAGGCTCAGACCCGTCCCCTGGGTGGAGAAATAGTAAGGGCCTGCAGGGCCGGGGGCTGGAGGGTGGGCTGGGCCGCTGAGGGAGAGTCGCAGCTGCGGTGTCTCTGCTGGGAGACAGCTGTGCTTCCTGAAACAGGCGCGGGCGGTGTTCAGCGCAGACGGCTTCCTGAGGAGCTAGGGCACCGCTGTAAGGCGGAGCGGAGCTGTCTGCCCCAGTTCCTGTTGGGGTTTTGGCCACAGCCTCAAGATCTTGAATCGTGAGAACAGCTTCTTTATAGTAATAAAGACAACTGCAAATCATCTGCATGGTTGTCGCGGCGCCTCAGTGTCTCTGTTTATGGTTGTGAAGATAAGCAGAAATAGGGACAAGTAGTCTTTTTCGGGGTACACTGCAGAGGACCATAATACTTGTACATGGCAACAAAGGTGCTGCTCCCCGCTGATTTGTCAGTTGGGCCAGATGTGTTACACAGAGAACAAAACTTAGAAGTGGGGATGGGCATAAATCAAACTGATAGACTTGTCAATAAGAAAGCAGGACAGACATCCCGTTGTCCCAGCGAGATAACCGAACAGATGTCTCTCTTAAACAAAACACCCACAGGAATGGTGAGGAGCTCTTCCCCTTCAAGGTTTGAAAATTTACAACAAAATTGACCCTTAGGATTAGTCCCCTCAATAACCATGAGTTTGGAATGTGATGAATATGCATGTGCTATACCTTTAAATATGTATTCGTTTCTCTCTTTGGTGTGCATGTTTGGTGGAGAGATCCCCCGTGCACCCAGCACTGCAGTAAAGGGAATACCTGCTTGACATATTTCATTGGTGTGTCAAGTTACTCTGTCGGATTTCTCGGCATCAAGTTACTGGAGCTCTTCGGTATTGGTGTCATCTGGAAGGGAAATGCTGTCTTTCTCAATTCTCATTCCCACTGAAACTGTTTGGTAATAAACTGCCTTTAATGTCTTTCTGTTTAGCCGCCCCAAAAACGTGGATGAAGTCGCCTTCCAGGAAGAAGTTGTTGCTGTGCTGAAGAAGTCCTTGGAAGGCGCTGATGTGAGTGTCAGGGTGATGTCTACCCAAGCAGAAACTTATAGCCAGGGTGGGGAGAGCTTCCTTTTTCCAGCTTGTCAATGACCATTTCATTTCCAGTGGCACGTGGGGGGCAGTGCAGTATCTTTCATGCTTCCAGCTGTCTTAGCACTGCGAGTTGTCAGCTCATACAATTTGCTATTTTTATGGAAAATCTTAATTGGTGAACTTCCTGTTAACAGTTTCAGCACTGGAGGAGCTTTTGCTTTCTAGATGCTGTCATTCAGCTAACGCTTCTGGCATTTATGATGAAGAGTAGAGGAGAAACTTTTCGTAGAAAAGCTTGGACTGCCAATCATAATCAGTTCTGGTGTTTTACTAGTGCTTCATCTTTCACCTAGAAGGGGCATTCTTGTGCTCCAAGAAGTGTTTCTGTTTTTGTGGACAGCTGATGCTGAACTGCTTGGTAAGGATGTTCTAAAAAGAACAGTTGTGATATGGATATCTGATCACTGAGAGCCCTAAAAACAGCGTCAGGTTTTTCAGAGAGTTATGGAGGAAGCTTGTTGTGTACTCTGATGTGCAGTATGTGTCCATAGGCTTTGGTGTTTGGAACTTTTACACTGGGACAATTTATTCTTGTTTTGGTTAGCTTGAGTCTGTTTGTATCAGATAATATTCATTTAATCAGAACATGCGAAAGCTGAGGTATTTCCTATTTAAGTATAGGGGGCTAAAACAGAGCTGGTATGACAGGACTGGGAAAGGCTCATGTAGTTTATTTAGTTTGTGTCTCTAGATTCAATTTATTTTAAGAACATGGTTGTGACCTTGCTGTGTAACGTCATATCCCTAGAAATCTAAGTCTTAACAGCAATACTGCTGTGTTTTTATACTTGTATAGTTCTAGAAATTAGTGAGGAACTATTGATGGCTGAAGAAAACTGAGTTCTGCCACCTATTTTGTGCGGATGCATCAGTCTTGCTACGTCACTTAGGTGATGGGCTGTCAAGTTCTATTTTGAGCAGCAGCTATTTAAAACCCTTCACTTCTGGATCAGCCATGTATCTCAGATGATGACTCTTGTGCACTTGCTCTGGCCTTTTGCCTTCTGAGTTGAAAAAGGCAGATTATAACTCCTCTGTATGGTGGTTACAGGCTTTGTATTTTACTGTAGCTACCCAAGCTCAGCAAGCCATTTGAGAACAAGGTTGTGCAAGTCATTCAAATATTTGATGCTCTCAAAATTTAGACATTTTTGTTCTTGAAAGGACTCGTTCTGTCAAAAAGGCAAAAGTGTAATTTAAACTCTGAGTGGCTGACTCTTGTTTCATGAGTTCTTACTGAATTTGGAGATCTGATGGGATCAAAGAAGCAGCTGTGACAATGTGCTAAGCTTGTGTCATGTGCTTTATTTAAACCTTACTGCTGCAAATGGAAAGTTAGTCCTATGTTGAATTGCTTTTAAGTATTTGTGGGCCTTGGTTTTGGAGCTGCTAAATGAGGCAGGATTTCTAAAACCACAATATGTCTCTATCTAAAATAGCAAGCATCTCTCTTGCTCTAAATTGGAAAGATCAGGGTCCCAGTGGTTTTGAGCTGGAGAGATTGATTTCTGCCTGCCAGGGATGTTTAAACTGTTTGCTTTTTTTCAGAGAAACTGACATGTTATGGTGTTCTTAGTTTTCAATTACTAGATTATATTTTACTGACTGAGAACCCAGAGAATTAGGAGTAGGTCTGTAATTCTGGTTTACAAACTCACTTGTATTGAAACTTCTGGACAAGTACTTGAGGCTTCTCCTATATGTGGTACCTCCTACAAGCAGGCGGTGCCTGCAGGTATCCTGCTTTACCCAGCAAGGTTGGAGAAATGGTTAACCAGCTCAGGTTACAGTCTGTTAAAATTAGTGCCGCACAGTTACATGAAGGACAAGGATGTGCTTGTTGACAAAGCAGTGTAAATACTGGTGATAACCTCAGTGAGAAAGGAGCATAAAGGGGGTTGAGAGCAAAGCAGTAGTTACAGCGTGGATGTAATGAGTTCAGAAACATAGGTTCTTGGTAAAGCTTTTAACCTGCTAATGAGAATTAGAGTGCAAATTAGCACTCAGGCATGAAATTATGAATCCTGAAAACACAAAACCACAAAATGTCTGCTTGTGCAGTGTGTGAACTAACATGGCTGTTAGTGAACTTTCTGTTGTCATTTAGTGAGCATTTCTTCTCCATGGAGACTTGTAAAACTATATGGGGAGACAATCATGTAGTGGGTTTTAATTTTGAAAAAGCTTGTGTTTGTATTGAGTACTGTTTACTTTTCATTAACCAGGGAACCAAGCAACAAATGATTGGCAGAGATACAGGCAAAACTCAAAATGTTTATTTACAATGAAGTAATGAAAATCCGCCATCCATGGTTTTCCAGCGCATACACGATTGTGTTTGCTCTGTCTTACCTTAGTTTTTAAAATGCAATACTTGTTGCCTAAGAGGTCTATTTTATTTTCTGATTGTGGATCATACACCCCTGCATTTTGCTCTGCTCTTTAGATGTCTTTGATTTTTGCTGTTCTGATTCTGTCTGAGTTGCTTGCTATGTTCAGCATAAAATTCTCTAACTTCAGTTTATCTTTAGAAATAGAGCATAAACCGAAAATAAGTCAGACAGAGAGGTTTATATTTTAGCTGTCTTAAGAATGTAGAACTGGAACGTCTTCTACTGTCAAAAGCAGTTGTTTTAAAATGCAACCTGATAATTTATCAGAAGGACTACTTGAAGTAGTAGTGCAGAAATGTATTGCTCCAATACAGTGGTTGCTCCAACTGTTTGATTTCATCCAGAATTAAATCATGGCTAACTTACAGAAACTTGGTTTTTGCCAGCTTCGTTCTCTCCCTGCTGATGTTGCCCTGATACATCTATGGGGGTCAGTGATACCTGCTGTCCTGTTTCATGGGCAACTCTTAGAACAAAAATAAAAAATGCTCATAAAATAAGTTCTCTGTTCCTTTAATAACATTTTCCAGTTAGGTTTAATCATCTTTGACTGAGAATGACCTGAACTGTGTGTGGCTTTCCACAAAACATCTTGTTAGCCCTGTGTTAGTATTAGTAATTGTCCTAGTGTATGAAAGTGAATGTCCTAAGACCTCTGTGTTGCAGTGGTGAGGAATGCAGGAGCAGTTCTGTGACTGACAGATGAACAAAGTCAGCTTTTATTTTATTTCCACCTTGTCAATTCCAGACCTCTAGCAGACATGGAGTGAGGTTTTGTGTGTTGTGTTCCTACATGTTAGGAAGACAAAAATTATAAATATGTATATTTATTTATAAATATTATTGTGACCTTTCCTGCACTTCTTTCATAATTCCATGTCAGTGTGTTTCTTTAGTGTGTTCCATTCTCATACTAATGTTATTAGTGAAAGCATTTGGAAGATCAGTTAATTTAATCTCTTTGAGAAATTACACAGGTTTCCTCCTGTGAAGGATTTGGATTTGGATTATTTGCCTGTACTGTGCATTCCAGCCAGTTTTTGCAAACATCTGTGTGATGTTGCCACCGAAGAGCTTGTGCGGCCCTAAAAGGAGCAGCTGTTATCCTCCTTTAGAGTACTACATGCAAAGAGCTAAAAGTGAAAGATTCTATTATTTAGCAAGAGAAGTAGATAGTTTCTGTCCGATGCTCAAATTCTTAGTAGATTTTCCTGTTTTGGTTTTGTTTGTTTCTGGTTTTTAAATGCTGCCTTATTGTTGCAGCTTCCCAATCTGTTGTTCTATGGCCCGCCTGGAACTGGAAAGACTTCCACTATTTTAGCAGCTGCTCGAGAGCTCTTTGGGTAAGCTGGAATTGGATTGCACTGGAATAAATAACTATTGTATGTCTTCCACTTGTGTGTCTCTGGTTGTTGCCCGTTCTTATGTTGCTTCTGGAAACTTTCTCATATATTCTTACTTGGGAATGGCTTTGTGTTCTGCTTCAACTCTAACGTCAGCTATCTTTCTTGTTTGATCCTGAGAACTCATTGTGGCCAATATGGACCAACAATACTTAATTAAGGTTAACAGCCATGGTAACCCTGCATTCCTTTAACTATGTGTTCATTAGCAGAAAGGAGTATGAAAATAAAATGGTTTGCATGTGTCTTACTGAACTTTGTAAAAGAATTCCAATTTTGAGAATGTATTCAGTAAGCTGTTAGCTGAAAACCTGTCTCCCTTGAGGCACTTCACAAAATGTCTGTATCCTAATCTGTCTGCTATGTGCTGTTGAGTTATGGCTGGAAGTAGTACTGGGATTCAGACCAAAATTTAGCACGCTATAGCTTTGTGAACTCTGTGTACTTTCACTAAGAGAATTCTGACATGTTTTGAGTAGTGTTTTCAGACTGATCAATAAACAAAAAATGGACAAAAAGATGGCTTGTTGAATTATCAAATCTAACGTTGATTATGGTGTCTTTTTTCCCCTCTTGGCTTTAATGTTTGAGGAAAGTTCTAGACAACTCTGCGTTGTCTGATTTCCCAGAACTCAAAAGGCATTGTATTCAGTTTTATGTATTTTAAATCAGAGGTGCAGCTGTGTGGTAGTGCTGCTAAATTCCACCTGTGTTATATTTTCTAGATATTTACTGCTCTGGTGGTATTGCAACACAATATCTCTGCAGATATAACTGTTTCTTCCACACTGCTCACAGCATAAAAGTAGTAGAACACATAATACAGTGACATGTGCTTATCAAGACAGCTTCCTATTTCTTTTTCCTGGGCAGCTGCTGTAATTTTATGCTTCAGTGTTTGTTGCAGTCTGGGAGTCAATTTTTAAAATACATAATGGAAATCCATACCTAAAGTTTAATGATGTCAACTTAATTGTGTTTTACCAAGGTGTGTTATACAGTAATGCTAGCAGAAATAATATCTGTAATTAAAAAAGGCCAAAAGGATTGTAGGTATACTTTGTAACATACCTTTACAAGCATTAACAGCTGACATGCTGCAATAAAAAATTTACAGGCCTGAGTTATTCCGACAAAGAGTCCTCGAGTTAAATGCTTCTGATGAGCGCGGGATCCAAGTGATCCGGGAAAAAGTGAAGGCTTTTGCTCAGCTCACAGCATCTGGAAGCCGACCAGAGTAAGTGCTGAATCTGGACTGACTCTGCTCAATGGACTTTCTTGCTTAGAATGAAGTATGTGATTGGTTTTATTCTGGTGAATTTCATAATTCTAATACTGCTCTGATATCAGCACTGCAATCAAGCTTGCAACACGTGCAATACTTTGGCTAAGCTTTGACTTGATGTAATTTCAAGTGAAATATGACTTACCATTTGCGCTGATATTTTAATTTGTCTGTATGTCTCCTGGATAACAAATTTCTTATCTTTCAGTGGTAAAGCTTGTCCTCCTTTTAAGATTGTAATCCTGGACGAGGCAGACTCCATGACCTCAGCAGCCCAGGCAGCCTTAAGACGCACAATGGAAAAAGAATCTAAAACAACACGTTTTTGCCTCATTTGTAACTACATCAGCAGGTATGCAAGGGATTTATTGCTTACTTGGATTTGTTACTCCTCTTCCTACTCAATACTTCTTTTTTATTTCCCTTAGGTTTCATCTATTTTATTTATTTATTTTGTTACTGGTGTTTGCCTCCATAGCTTCATCTGTGTGAATGTGACTGCAGAATCATTTGGCAAGCATTTTTCTTTTTCAGAATAATTGAACCTTTAACATCACGGTGCTCCAAATTCCGCTTCAAACCTTTGTCAGACAAAATCCAGCAACAGAGGCTACTGGATGTTTCTGAGAAGGAAAATGTGAAAATCACTAGTGAGGTGATTACTGAGTAATTTTATTGTTTAATCCAGTACATAACAACATTGCAGTGCAAGGACCTGAATCAGCATAGCTTTCCACACTTTTCAACTGCACTAAATACCACATAGAAAATAATTTGGATGTTATTCTCCTCACACAGTTGGAGATGGAATTTTCAAGGTCTTCTTAAAATCAAACAAATGTCTACCAGAGTAAATTAGAGAAAAACTGTTGGGCTTTTTGCTCCATACTGAGTATAAATTACATAACTTAAGTCTATACTTCACTCTGAAATAGCCAGCATGCATTTGCAGTGCTTACAACTCTGTATAATTTGTAACATACCCAGTGCTTACGCTTTCTGGATTACACTTGCAGCTACTCAGGATTTGTTAATCAGCGTAAAGTTTTAAGGCTGGCAAACATGAGTAGTGACAAAACAAATGTTCTGCTAGATGATGTTTGTTCATTTGTATTGTTCAGATCTGGTACTTCAGTTCAATCTCTGTATGTGGTGAAGTTCTAGGTGTAATTCAGTCCACTGTATATCACTTTGCTCTGCTTCACAAAGGCTATGTGGGCAATACCAGTTGCCACAATACAATATAAATACAAGTTGTGGGTAAAACAGTGGGTTGTCACACAATTGTGCACTGCTGCCCCGAGTCTCATTTCAGTTACGAGACAAGTAACTTGAGAGGTTTAGTGACATATTTGGCGTAAAATCCCAGTTGTGAGATCTTCCCTCTGCATTAGGTCTGTAGATGCATTTTATATCAGCAGCGAGGTTGCAGTGTGATTTGTGTATTGGGGCTGTCTGTGGCCGTGTGCTTCAGGTGCTGCCTGATGTTCTAAAGTCAATTTGCTGAGAAAGTCTACTGCATTTTAATCAACAGTGAAAATATAACTTGGCATTTTCTCACATGATCTTTCAGGCAATATCTTACCTTGTTAAAGTGTCAGATGGGGACTTAAGAAAAGCAATTACTTACCTTCAAAGTGCCACCCGCTTGATGGGTGGGAAAGAGATCACTGAGAAGACAGTCACTGAAATTGCTGGGGTAAGCTTTGATTTACAGCTTCTCCTGTAGTAATTCTGAGAAGTGTTTGTGTACTATGTCTACTTGGTATCTCAATCTGACTCGGGTCAAAATTTGATTTAAAAATAGTTTTATATCAATTAGCTTTGGTAGTAGCATCAGAAACCTAAGTCCATCAGGATTTTAAGGACTTTCTGGTTCTGTAAGCTTACTACAATGCAAGTTAATAGCAACGTACTCTGTAAGTAAAAGAAAACTGTAAAACTAAGTTATATTTGAACTTGAGTTGAAATATTCTGTCTGAATGCTAAACGTCCTTTTGTAGGACAGTAGACTAGCATGTCTTTTTGGTGCATATATTTCAGTCTGTGTACACATGTATGTATCACTGGATAGAAACACCATGGAGGAATGTCTTTCAGTAGCAACTTGTTTCCAGCTTGATGTCCACAGCAACAGTCTCTTTAAGTGTCTGTACAGATCTGTTTTTTACCAACACAGCAGTGATTCCATCCAGAATGATATAGGTAATATTGACAGGGAGAGCAGAATTGTGAGAGAAAATATGTTTTGAAAAACTGATGTGAAGGTGTTTCTATGGCAACAAACCCCCCCCTAAAGCAAGAAGTTTAAGATCAGGTCTTGAAAAATTGAAGAAGTAAACTGACTTTAATGATGGACACAATTCCGTTGAAGGTGTCACTGTAATGAGTAATTGTGAGGGCTGAGAGGTTTGCTCTTGGATGGTGTGGCAACAGGCAAGTGCTCCTGTGTGAGTTTCAATGAACAGTTGTGGTTTTTTTCTTAAATTTTCAGTGGGATGTTCAGTTTCATGCATCTATCTGTATGGAAAGAGCTGGATTTCACTTACAAGTAGAGTCATAATTTCTGATAAGCCTTTTTAGGCTTCTAGGAATGATTAGGCTTCTTAGAAACAGGATAGATAATAATAATAGTAGGAAGGAGGAGCATAAAATGCCATTTGACAGCTTATTGAGTAATTCTTTGGTTAAGCAAAAGGAGCATGACTTTACATCTCATAAAGGCTTTCAAGTTTTTGGCCATACATAACTTTCAGGACTGTGGGGTTATCTTAGGACAGAAGACAAATAAAGGAGCTTTGAAAGCAGACATTCAGCTGACAGGAATGATGATGTGTAGGGGGAGAATGTCATCAGTGCTTCCCTGCTCTGAGATAAATAATGGCATCTGTCTTCTCTTCCAGTTTATTGGCTGATCTTGTTCACTGGGCTTTTTTTTTTTTTTTTTAATATTGTTCCTATTGCATCATTGGAGAGAAAACTGATTTGTTGTGTTCCTTTGGTGCAGTATGGTACAGAAAGCATTAGCTGTTAAACGAGGTCTTCCATTTAGTGTTCCAAACGAATGATCGTGTATTTTGGTTTGTAAAATGACTTTGACAATTCACTATCATTGTATAGCTCTTAGATATCGCCAAAACAGAACAAATATTAAAACTTAGTTTGAGATGTTTAAAAAAAAAGATAAATCTGGTTTGTCTTAAACTTGAGAGTGGTTTGGTGTGAAATGCTAAAGTGGCCTTTATGAACAGTTCATATTTGCTACTGTGAACATCAGCTTCAGTTCTAAGTGCACCAAGTTGAAAGTAAGAAAAGTAACTTCTTGTTACAGGTCATCCCCAAAGAAACAATAGATGGACTGCTGTCTGGCTGCCGGAGTGGTTCATTTGAAAAGCTGGAAACAGTGGCAAAGGTAGAGTACCTTAGTTCTATAGCCTGAATATTTTCCTAGGTCGCTGCCCTGTGAGTCCAATGTCATGGCACTGCAGCTGAGAACCACGTGGCATCAGATCAGTTAGGAGGTGCATTTCAAGGAGCATGTCTTTCACCCATTAGTGTGCTGATCTTTCCCTTCTGAGGAAGAGCTGTGAAAGCTGCAAAGCAAGATTCCCTACCAACAGAACTGTCTTTCTCATGAACTGATGACATGTGGAGCTGTTAGGCAAAATGAGGCACGGTAGGAATTTACAGTGAGGTGCTTAGCTCAGAGCCATGGAACTGCACCTGCAGTGGACAGGATGGGTCTCTGAACTTAGTAACAGAGAAGCTGTGTTAGATGAGAAGTATCTGAATAAAGCTGTAATAAGCCTTTAGTCTTAAAATAATTCATGTTAATCTTACAATACAGTGAGTTTGTCTTAGCAACTGCAGGAATTTAAAATAGATCTTGCTGGAGAAGGCTCAAGCTGCTGGTTTATGAAGGTGCATTTGTTTTCTTTAATACGAAGGGAAGTTGGACTCTGAAGAATTTGAAGTTCCTGATATTGTGAGTTTAAATTAGGTGTAGGCAGTCTTGAACTGGATTTTGAGGAGGAATCCCTGATGTAGCTGAGTGTGCTGTACTGCTCCCTGCTACACTGGGGGTTTTGCTTCAGTGTTAGCACTTGGTAAACAATTGGGAGAATTTGGCTGCATGCTTTTCTTAAGCATGGTGCTCGACATTTTGTACTGGGCTACACTACCTTTTCTGTTTTCCTAGATTTGGCTGCTTAAATGGCAAAATGGATACTCCTCTCAGTCCCTACTGCAATGTGTCACTCCTGGTTTAGCAAAAAAAAAAAAAAAAAAAAAGCATCTTATGTTGCCATGGTTTTTATTTTAAAAAGTTCTGGCCTTACAGTTCTTTGCGTGTCTGAGGTTAGTCACTCCTACCAGCTGAAGGAAATAAATCAAAGTTGGCTGTATTTCAAAACGCAAAGGCTGTGGAACTGTCACGTGGTGCTGTGGATGCTGAGCTTTCCTAATTTTAGAGTGAGTTTGGCCAGGTTCATCAGAGGTTGCTCAGAACGTCTCTAGTTAATGAAATCCCTGAGATGTGAATTTTCTGAAGCTGGGAGAATATTTAGGCAGCCACCACAGTACGTGTGCTGTGCTCTCCTGGATGCTGTGCCCCTCCCTCAGTGAGGCCGGGTGCTGGGCTACCCGTGTACTGCTGGCAGCTCCTATACAGCACTGAGCTTCCACAGTAGGTTCCAGGTCTTCCTGTTCAGATTGGTTTTCCATTTTCCTGTGTTCTACTGCTTAGTTATTTCAATTTTCTCCTTACCTTATGCAGAATCTCATAAATGAAGGGTACGCTGTTGCTCAGCTTGTAAACCAGCTTCATGATGTTGTTGTTGAGAGTGAAGATTTCAGTGACAAGCAGAAATCGATCATAGTTGAGAAACTTGCAGTAAGTTTGTAGTTCATCTTTTTAGGGGGAAAAAGTTACTGTGTACAGTGGTTTATTTCACCTTTTATCTCAAGAAAAGTAATGAGTTAAAAGTAATGAGTTACTTGCCATCTTTTATTGCTCTGTGGGAAAATCAGATTCCAGTCTGAGGGGAATGTGATGTGACTGCAGGAGAGGCTGGAGCCCACCAAGTCACCAGTTGCTGACTTGTAATGAGACAGCTGAGTGTGAGCTTGTGAAGGGTTTTAACTTCTCATTTGTTTGCAGGAAGTAGACAAATGCTTGGCAGATGGTGCTGATGAATACCTGCAGTTGATAAGTCTGTGCGCGCTCATGATGCAGCAGCTGACACAGAACACCTGACTCCTCCAGGAGCAGTCCTTTTGGGGGTGGTGTGGGACCTACCACTTTTGTACTGTTTTTAAAATAAAGTAACTGCTCTGTAGCTGGAAATACTCATGGTGAGTTTAAAGAAGCATGAGTGACCTACTGGTTTATTTGAGCCTGTGGTGCTCATCTCTGAAAATAGGACTTGGCAAAGCACCACACCTTGCCCTGGGGAAGGGGGTTCAGACAGAAGGCCTAAGGAAGCATTTGTTACTGCAGCTTATGTTAAATGTAGCAGGAACCACATTCCAGTAAATGGACTGGGACTGAAAAAACACCAGGGAAGGTGATGAACAGCCACATCTTGTTACAGTGAATTTTAAAGGCTTGTCTGCATCTGCTGTTGCCTTAAATCCATGCTTTCTTCCCCCATGCATCAGGGAAGCAAATAGCACTTCACATAGAAATAAGACACCCTGTACTCCACTGCTGAGTGCAGTATTAGAAACAATGCCTGGGGGCCCACAGTAAGCCTGCAACTTCACTGAAGAAAATGACTTACACTGGAAGTGAATATAGAAGTATTTTATTGAACATTCAAACTTCATTAAGACATGTGCAATATGGCAAATTTTACTGGGTTTAACCCTAACTAAGACAATAGTATGATTGCTTGCTTGCTGGGGCTTAGCAACAGGGTCCAGATCACACTTACCACTAATTAAATACTTTATTGAATAAATACATATCAAACAAAAATGCATTTTAATGCTCTTATAAAAGTTTTGAGATTTTGAAAGGCCTTTCCAATTCAATCTGAAGGAGAAGTACATACAATAAAGGAAGGTAGGCTAGTTTAACATAATTGGCTGACTTTATACAGCACTTATATCTTTTAGTCCATAAGTAAATTATTAAATGATAAAGAACATCTAATACAACCACTTCTATGGAACTAGGAAATAAATTTCTAATAAAGAAAAAATTTACAGACCCCATGACTTTCCACCCAACCCCAACAGTCTAACCCTAAAGTGGATAAAGCCAATGGCTTTCCCCACAAGAGCTCACGACAAAAAGTCGCTTCGCTTTTCAAAAATCTGTATTTCTGATCCGTTATGAGCATTGAGACAAGATTCAATGTATCCCCAAAGAAAGAAGCACAATGCAAGTGAATCGCCTATTCAGCAACAGCGAGCACTGCATTCAAACCATCTCCTCTCCAGGGATTAGATGAGATCAGCCACATTCATTGGCATCTCCTCCACTGTAGTATTGTAGAATGTCTCAATATCACGCAGAATCCTCTTGTCCTCTTCAGTGACAAAGTTTATAGCCACACCCTTCCTGCCAAAACGACCTCCTCGGCCAATTCTGCACAGAACGGAAAACACATTTATGCACAAGTTAACTGCTCCATTCACTTATGTATCTTAAAAACGAAAGATCCATTCATTAACTGCTGTTTTTAGCTGCCAGTGGCCAGTTTATGCCATAGTTACAGGACTAGCTGCTGACCAACATCAGCTCTGGTCAAGAAAAACTAGCAGTAGTAGTACAGAAGTGTCCATCCTATGGGGAGTAGCAGAGCAGAAAGGTTATGCTTTTTAGCTGCTAAGATCTTCATTTAATGGTTGGTACTGAGGCATGATGTGCTGGCTCCTCCCTCCCCAATTTGAGGAACTAAAAGCCCATACCACACACATCCAATCTCAAGCACATGGTGTATAGCAAGATTTTTTTCAAAAAAAAAAAATCACAACTTCTGAAGTTCATCCAATAACACGGCACAGCACACTCAGTTTTAATTCAGCATTAACTGTTTCCAGTGGGAAAACTTAGGGGTTCTATAACCACAAAAATGTCAGCTCACTTTCCTAGGAGTCCATCACAGCAATCAATACTATTTAGTTACACCCACCATCAGTTCTGCCTTCCTGCACACAGCACCTGGAGACTACACGCACACAGAAGGCTCACACAACTTAGTGAATAATCGTGACAAAAGAAATATAAATACCGACTCGCTCTTTATTCAAACTGTGCCGCTTACGAATCCACGTCCTAAATTACGTCAACGCCGTTTCTGAGCACCATCCTGTGTGTCACCAACTGCTGCTATCCACTCCTGTATTTTTTTACATCAAGTAACAAAGCACAGTTTACTTAATTTAGGGACAGTCACTGAAGCAGTTAAACTAATCCTAGGGAAAGAAAACTCAAACTGCTACCAGAAGACACACCACAGAGGAAAGGATACCACTGTAGAAGGAGCCTCCAAGAGCAAACGGGGCACACAAAACATGAGTGCATTTAAGCCTCCAAGAGGTAAGACAGATTTAAACCACTGGTCTGCTAACACATCTAGTGACTGAGCAGCAGCAGTAGAGCCAAGTGAGGATTAGCTCGGACCCAGGATCCAGCTAACAAACCCTGCTGTCAAGATGCTACACCAGTAGTGGCACAGTCATCACCTGCTACCACACACACACACAGGCAGTTCACCCACATCTGAGCAACACATGGATCAGCCACCGCTCAACTCTGTATCTAAGTTTTCCCACTGCTTTGTAAAAATGGATTTAGAGTTCTGCTCCTCCCTCATCTCAGGACTGCCTGCAAATCAGGGCTTTCTTCAAGCTTAGAAAAAAAAAAGCCAAGTCATTTACTTCCTGCTAGTTTTTTTTTTTTGTTTACAGTTATTGTACACATGGATGGGTAACACTCATTAATGACAGAGCATTAACATTAAGAACAGGTGAGGACCTGTGCCAAGTTCTGTACAGAACAGGCATTCAGTGTAGCACACAAACAGCAAACTAACCTGTGAATGTAGTTCTCACGATTGGTCGGCAGGTCATAATTTATGACCAAAGAAACTTGCTGCACATCAATGCCACGAGCCTGGAAAACAATACAGGGCCTTTAATGCAAGCCACAGTCTTTAGATTACGTTATTTAACTGTTGTTTTTGTTGACTACATTGTTAGTGATGAACTACAACCGTGTAGTCCATAGTGGAGCATAGTCCTTTCTCTTCCAAGAAGCTCCAGTAGTTCAGGCTACAAGAACCTTCACTCAATAATGAAGCTTTTGGCACCACTTAAACAAAACATGCTCACTGTGAGCATAATACTCACCAGCAAGTCAGTAGTGATCAAGACACGGCTTGACCCTGATCTAAACTCCCTCATGATAACATCCCGCTCCTTCTGGTCCATGTCACCATGCTGCAGTGAAGAACAGGAGAATTACTATGGTTCCAGTATACCACACTGGAATAGCTCCAGAAGTAAGAGGATGTATGAAACCCAGCGTCCCTACCTGCTGTGGGAACTAAGCAGGTAGGGATAGAAGGAAACATTTTTCTTTAAGCAGGGGGAACGATAATACAGCACTGCACAGCTATATCATAACTTATCCTGCTTTTTTTATTGGGACTTCTCTTCAGGACATGCCTAACATTTCAGAAGCTGTGTGCAAAAACAGTTCTTACCAGAGCTGAGACCGTGAAATCCCTGGCATGCATTTTTTCTGTAAGCCAGTCCACTTTTCTCCTTGTATTCAGGAAGATAACGGCCTGAGTAATGGTCAGTGTCTCATACAAATCACAGAGAGTATCCAGCTTCCACTCCTAACACAGCAGAAAAAACAGGATTAAATACTCTAAAGCCATGATCAATAAACCATGCCCTACAGTCACTTGTCATCAACATGACCTGGAAAACGACAATACATGGAAGTTTCTGCAGCAACTGTTGCACCTGATCTTCAGACACAGGACAACGGACATTAAGAAAGAGGTCCACCCTAGTCATTTTCGATCCAGTGCATCATTTCTCTTCTTCTTGCGTGTACTCTACTAGCATTATTACAGAAACCAAAGCTCAGCCTCAGTTTCTGTAATTTTAGCACAGTGCTTTAACAAGAAGGTAGCACTTCTCAACTCCTCTAAGCAGAAATGTAACTGATACCAACCTCTCTTTCAACATTAATGTAGAATTGCTTGATACCCTCCAGAGTCAGTTCTTCCTTCTTCACTAGAATACGTATGGGCTCTCTCATGAACTTTTTGGTCACTTCCAACACATCCATTGGCATCGTAGCTGATAGCAGCACAACCTAGAAAGCATTATGCTGCGTTAGCACGCACGTAGGACAGCTTCTGCTTTGTCACTCTGATCAGGAAAACTGGAACCATTAACAAGATCAGTGACTGCATTGCCATGTTTACAACACAGCACACATCTGACCTTCCGCGAGGTCAAGGCAGACAGGGCAGCAGTTGAGCAGTTGTCAGCTACACCTGTAACCAAACACGTCCCCATCAGTTCAGACATATGAAGGACTTTTACCTGTATGTTTGTGCTCAGTTTTTGAAAGATCTCATAGATTTGATCCTTAAATCCTCGGCTCAGCATTTCATCAGCTTCATCCAGAACAAACATTTTGATCCATTTAGGCGCTATTGAAGAGAGGGAATAGTGTGTGACGTTTCAGGATCATATAGTACTTCATTAATTGGCATTACAGAGTTCTCACTGAGAAGTTAAATTCATACTTACAAAGGTAGCGCCTGTTTAACATATCAAACACACGCCCTGGAGTTCCCACCACAATGTGTGGAGCTTCAGCCTGAAGTTTCTGCATTTCATTGCGAACATTTGTGCCACCAATGCAAGCATGGCATGTTGCTCCCATATAATCTCCAAGGGCCAGAATCACCTTTTGAATCTAAAAATAAAACCTTCGTATGAGTAGCAGCTACTGGTACAATCAGTCCCAGATCATTGTTGCTTATGGACTGAAAAGAATTACGTGTCTCTAGTGACTCTAGAAAAGACTTGCCTCTCATTCTGTCCAGCTTCTCATTATTTACATGTTTGTTAGAATGT
The DNA here is from genome assembly GCA_013399175.1 of Odontophorus gujanensis. Lineage (NCBI taxonomy): Eukaryota > Metazoa > Chordata > Aves > Galliformes > Odontophoridae > Odontophorus > Odontophorus gujanensis. The sequence continues at coordinate 157,915 of VXAB01010099.1, read as the reverse complement.
TTAAGACAGAGGGACACTCCTTAAGTTAATTTTTCACCCTTACTAGTTTTAACTACCTAAAGGTGATTCCAGTATCTGTTAAGCTGAAAGGCAAGGCCTCAAAAACAAACTCAGCTGTTGAAATCTGCACATACAGCATAGAAAGCTCTTAGTAAAGTGCCTGCTTTATATGCCAGGCTTTAAAAGTCTCATCTCAGCAACAGCTTCAGACTCAAAAACAGAAGACTAAACCTGCAGACAGAGGTCCTTGCTCCACTAATCTACTTTCATTCAGGACTTTTTCCATCTCATCTAATACATTTATTTTTACCTCCAAGAACAATCTTTACTACAGCACTGGCATCTTCGTATACACTGGTTTTAAAAGCAGAGCAAATTGTACACAACTGATTTTCTTCTCTATTCTGAGCTCTAGTCATTTTAACCTTAAAAAGCCAGCATTACTGCTTCACATTGGTAAGAATTACACTTCCTTTAAGCTCTGATCAAGCACTTCCAACATCAAACCCAGAGGGTGAAGTGAACATGCAGAGTAATGTTAAGGCATGAAAACATGACAACACTACAGAAACAATGACGTGACTACATGCGCACTGCAGTTTTCATGTTGCACAACTGCATGCAAGTTCAATAGTTTCCAAAAAGTCCATTTTGTTTCCACTCAGAACACCAGACTTGTGTAACACTGTTTTTTCGCTGAAGATGCTCCCTCAGAACTGTGTGCAGCAGGTTCCTGCAGCCCTGCCCCAGCACACCCTCCACATGCAGCACAACTCTCCAAGTAGGCAGAGAACTTGTGGGACAGAGCCAGTTCATTTCCCCCATTACTCAACACAAAAAGGGTTCTGAATGGATATTAGTTACAGCCCCTCAAGTCTGTTTATTGTCTCACAGTTGTGAAACCTGAAACCTATGCAACACACAAGCAGCTTTTTTTTTTTTTAACTACGCTATAAAACCCT